>OY755043.1:60459431-60835038 GCA_963576565.1 Aspidapion aeneum | reverse complement strand
GGTTGGGTTAGGTTGGGTTAGGTTGGGTTAGGTTGGGTTAGGCTGGGTTAGGTTGGGTTAGGCTGGGTTAGGTTGGGTTAGGTTGGGTTAGGTTGGGTTAGGTTGGGTTAGGTTGGGTTAGGTTGGGATAGGTTGGGTTAGGTTGGGTTAGGTTGGGTTAGGTTGGGTTAGGTTGGGTTAGGTTGGGTTAGGTTGGGTTAGGTTGGGTTAGGTTGGGTTAGGTTGGGTTAGGTTGGGTTAGGTTGGGTTAGGTTGGGTTAGGTTGGGTTAGGTTGGGTTAGGTTGGGTTAGGTTGGGTTAGGTTGGGTTAGGTTGGGTTAGGTTGGGTTAGGTTGGGTTAGGTTGGGTTAGGTTGGGTTAGGTTGGGTTAGGTTGGGTTAGGTTGGGTTAGGTTGGGTTAGGTTGGGTTAGGTTGGGTTAGTTGGGTTAGGTTGGGTTAGGTTGGGTTAGGTTGGGTTAGGTTGGGTTAGGTTGGGTTAGGTTGCGTTAGGTTGGGTTAGGTTGGGTTAGGTTGGGTTAGGTTGGGTTAGGTTGGGTTAGGTTGGGTTAGGTTGGGTTAGGTTGGGTTAGGTTGGGTTAGGTTGGGTTAGGTTGGGTTAGGTTGGGTTAGGTTGGGTTAGGTTGGGTTAGGTTGGGTTAGGTTGGGTTAGGTTGGGTTAGGTTGGGTTAGGTTGGGTTAGGTTGGGTTAGGTTGGGTTAGGTTGGGTTAGGTTGGGTTAGGTTGGGTTAGGTTGGGTTAGGTTGGGTTAGGTTGGGTTAGGTTGGGTTAGGTTGGGTTAGGTTGGGTTAGGTTGGGTTAGGTTGGGTTAGGTTGGTTAGGTTGGTTAGGTTGGGTTAGGTTGGGTTAGGTTGGGTTAGGTTGGGTTAGGTTGGGTTAGGTTGGGTTAGGTTGGGTTAGGTTGGGTTAGGTTGGGTTAGGTTGGGTTAGGTTGGGTTAGGTTGGGTTAGGTTGGTTAGGTTGGGTTAGGTTGGGTTAGGTTGGGTTAGGTTGGGTTAGGTTGGGTTAGGTTGGGTTAGGTTGGGTTAGGTTGTGTTAGGTTGGGTTAGGTTGGGTTAGGTTGGGTTAGGTTGGGTTAGGTTGGGTTAGGTTGGGTTAGGTTGGGTTAGGTTGGGTTAGGTTGGGTTAGGTTGGGTTAGGTTGGGTTAGGTTGGGTTAGGTTGGGTTAGGTTGGGTTAGGTTGGGTTAGGTTGGGTTAGGTTGGGTTAGGTTGGGTTAGGTTGGGTTAGGTTGGGTTAGGTTGGGTTAGGTTGGGTTAGGTTGGGTTAGGTTGGGTTAGGTTGGGTTAGGTTGGGTTAGGTTGGGTTAGGTTGGGTTAGGTTGGGTTAGGTTGGGTTAGGTTGGGTTAGGTTGGTTAGGTTGGGTTAGGTTGGGTTAGGTTGGGTTAGGTTGGGTTAGGTTGGGTTAGGTTGGGTTAGGTTGGGTTAGGTTGGGTTAGGTTGGGTTAGGTTGGGTTAGGTTGGGTTAGGTTGTGTTAGGTTGGTTAGGTTGGGTTAGGTTGGGTTAGGTTGGGTTAGGTTGGGTTAGGTTGGGTTAGGTTGGGTTAGGTTGGGTTAGGTTGGGTTAGGTTGGGTTAGGTTGGGTTAGGTTGGGTTAGGTTGGGTTAGGTTGGGTTAGGTTGGGTTAGGTTGGGTTAGGTTGGGTTAGGTTGGGTTAGGTTGGGTTAGGTAGTGGTTAAGGTTGGGTTAGGTTGGGTTAGGTTGGGTTAGTTGGGTTAGGTTGGGTTAGGTTGGGTTAGGTTGGGTTAGGTTGGGTTAGGTTGGGTTAGGTGGTTAGGTTGGGTTAGGTTGGGTTAGGTTGGGTTAGGTTGGGTTAGGTTGGGTTAGGTTGGGTTAGGTTGGGTTAGGTTGGGTTAGGTTGGTTAGGTTGGGTTAGGTTGGGTTAGGTTGGGTAAGGTTGGGTTAGGTTGGGTTAGGTTGGGTTAGGTTGGGTTAGGTTGGGTTAGGTTGGTTAGGTTGGGTTAGGTTGGGTTAGGTTGGTTAGGTTGGGTTAGGTTGGGTTAGGTTGGGTTAGGTTGGGTTAGGTTGGGTTAGTTGGGTTAGGTTGGTTAGGTTGGGTTAGTTGGGTTAGGTTGGTTAGGTTGGGTTAGGTTGGGTTAGGTTGGGTTAGGTTGGGTTAGGTTGGGTTAGGTTGGGTTAGGTTGGGTTAGGTTGGGTTAGGTTGGGTTAGGTTGGGTTAGGTTGGGTTAGGTTGGGTTAGGTTGGGTTAGGTTGGGTTAGGTTGGGTTAGGTTGGGTTAGGTTGGGTTAGGTTGGGTTAGGTTGGGTTAGGTTGGGTTAGGTTGGTTAGGTTGGGTTAGTTGGGTTAGGTTGGGTTAGGTTGGTTAGGTTGGGTTAGGTTGGGTTAGGTTGGGTTAGGTTGGTTAGGTTGGTTAGGTTGGGTTAGGTTGGTTAGGTTGGGTTAGGTTGGGTTAGGTAGGGTTAGGTTGGGTTAGGTTGGGTTAGGTTGGGTTAGGTTGGGTTAGGTTGGGTTAGGTTGGGTTAGGTTGGGTTAGGTTGGGTTAGGTTGGTTAGGTTGGGTTAGGTTGGGTTAGGTTGGGTTAGGTTGGGTAGGTTGGGTAGGTTGGGTTAGGTTGGGTTAGGTTGGGTTAGGTTGGGTTAGGTTGGGTTAGGTTGGGTTAGGTTGGGTTAGGTTGGGTTAGGTTGGGTTAGGTTGGGTTAGGTTGGGTTAGGTTGGGTTAGGTTGGGTTAGGTTGGGTTAGGTTGGGTTAGGTTGGGTTAGGTTGGGTTAGGTTGGGTTAGGTTGGGTTAGGTTGGGTTAGGTTGGTTAGGTTGGGTTAGGTTGGGTTAGGTTGGGTTAGGTTGGGTTAGGTTGGTTAGGTTGGGTTAGGTTGGGTTAGGTTGGGTTAGGTTGGGTTAGGTTGGGTTAGGTTGGGTTAGGTTGGGTTAGGTTGGTTAGGTTGGTTAGGTTGGGTTAGGTTGGGTTAGGTTGGGTTAGGTTGGGTTAGGTTGGGTAGGTTGGGTTAGGTTGGGTTAGGTTGGGTTAGGTTGGTTAGGTTGGGTTAGGTTGGGTTAGGTTGGGTTAGGTTGGGTTAGGTTGGGTTAGGTTGGGTTAGGTTGGGTTAGGTTGGGTTAGGTTGGGTTAGGTTGGGTTAGGTTGGTAGGGGTTAGGTTGGGTTAGGTTGGGTTAGGTTGGGTTAGGTTGGGTTAGGTTGGGTTAGGTTGGGTTAGGTGGTTGGTGGTTAGGTTGGGTTAGGTTGGTTAGGTTGGGTTAGGTTGGGTTAGGTTGGTTAGGTTGGTTAGGTTGGGTTAGGTTGGGTTAGGTTGGGTTAGGTTGGTTAGGTTGGGTTAGGTTGGGTTAGGTTGGGTTAGGTGGTTAGGTTGGGTTAGGTTGGGTTAGGTTGGGTTAGGTTGGGTTAGGTAGGTTGGGTTAGGTTGGGTTAGGTTGGGTTAGGTTGGGTTAGGTTGGGTTAGGTTGGTTAGGTTGGGTTAGGTTGGGTTAGGTTGGGTTAGGTTGGGTTAGGTTGGGTTAGGTTGGGTTAGGTTGGGTTAGGTTGGGTTAGGTTGGGTTAGGTGGTTAGTTGGGTTAGGTTGGGTTAGGTTGGTTAGGTTGGGTTAGGTTGGTTAGGTTGGGTTAGGTTGGGTTGGTTGGGTTAGGTTGGGTTAGGTTGGGTTAGGTGGGTTAGGTTGGGTTAGGTTGGTTAGGTTGGGTTAGGTTGGTTAGGTTGGGTTAGGTTGGGTTAGGTTGGGTTAGTTGGGTAGGTTGGTTAGGTTGGTTAGGTTGGGTAGTTGGGTTAGTTGGTAGGTTGGTTAGTTGGGTTAGGTTGGGTTAGGTTGGGTTAGGTTGGGTTAGGTTGAGTTGTTAGGTTGGTTACTTAGTTAGTTGATTTAGGTGTTGGGTTAGGTTGGGTTAGGTTGGGTTAGGTTGGGTTAGGTTGGGTTAGGTTGGGTTAGGTTGGGTTAGGTTGGGTTAGGTTGGGTTAGGTTGGGTTAGGTTGGGTTAGGTTGGGTTAGGTTGGGTTAGGTTGGGTTAGGTTGGTTAGGTTGGTTAGGTTGGGTTAGGTTGGGTTAGGTTGGGTTAGGTTGGTTAGGTTGGGTTAGGTTGGTTAGGTTGGTTAGGTTGGGTTAGGTTGGGTTAGGTTGGGTTAGGTTGGGTTAGGTTGGGTTAGGTTGGTTAGGTTGGGTTAGGTTGGGTTAGGTTGGGTTAGGTTGGGTTAGGTTGGGTTAGGTTGGGTTAGGTTGGGTTAGGTTGGGTTAGGTTGGGTTAGGTTGGGTTAGGTTGGGTTAGGTTGGGTTAGGTTGGGTTAGGTTGGGTTAGGTTGGGTTAGGTTGGGTTAGGTTGGGTTAGGTTGGGTTAGGTTGGGTTAGGTTGGGTTAGGTTGGGTTAGGTTGGGTTAGGTTGGGTTAGGTTGGGTTAGGTTGGGTTAGGTTGGGTTAGGTTGGGTTAGGTTGTTAGGTTGGGTTAGGTTGGTTAGGTTGGGTTAGGTGGTTAGGTTGGGTTAGGTTGGGTTAGGTTGGGTTAGGTTGGGTTAGGTTGGTTAGGTTGGGTTAGGTTGGGTTAGGTTGGGTTAGGTTGGGTTAGGTTGGGTTAGGTTGGGTTAGGTTGGGTTAGGTTGGTTAGGTTGGGTTAGGTTGGGTTAGGTTGGGTTAGGTTGGGTTAGGTTGGGTTAGGTTGGGTTAGGTTGGTTAGTTGGGTTAGGTTGGTTAGGTTGGGTTAGGTTGGTTAGGTTGGGTTAGGTTGGGTTAGGTTGGGTTAGGTTGGGTTAGGTTGGGTTAGGTTGGGTTAGGTTGGGTTAGGTTGGGTTAGGTTGGGTTAGGTTGGGTTAGGTTGGGTTAGGTTGGGTTAGTTGGTTAGGTTGGGTTAGGTTGGGTTAGGTTGGTTAGGTTGGGTTAGGTTGGGTTAGGTTGGGTTAGGTTGGGTTAGGTTGGTTGGTTAGGTTGGGTTAGGTTGGGTTAGGTTGGGTTAGGTTGGGTTAGGTTGGGTTAGGTTGGGTTAGTTGGGTTAGGTTGGGTTAGGTTGGGTTAGGTTGGTTAGGTTGGGTTAGGTTGGGTTAGGTTGGGTTAGGTTGGGTTAGGTTGGGTTAGGTTGGGTTAGGTTGGGTTAGGTTGGGTTAGGTTGGGTTAGGTTGGGTTAGGTTGGGTTAGGTTGGGTTAGGTTGGGTTAGGTTGGGTTAGGTTGGGTTAGGTTGGGTTAGGTTGGGTTAGGTTGGGTTAGGTTGGGTTAGGTTGGGTTAGGTTGGGTTAGTTGGGTTAGGTTGGGTTAGGTTGGGTTAGTTGGGTTAGGTTGGTTAGTTGGTTAGGTTGGGTAGGTTGGGTTAGGTTGGGTTAGGTTGGGTTAGGTTGGGTTAGGTTGGGTTAGGTTGGGTTAGGTTGGGTTAGTTGGTTAGGTTGGGTTAGGTTGGGTTAGGTTGGGTTAGGTTGGGTTAGGTTGGGTTAGGTTGGGTTAGGTTGGGTTAGGTTGGGTTAGGTTGGTTAGGTTGGGTTAGGTTGGGTTAGGTTGGGTTAGGTTGGGTTAGGTTGGTTAGTTGGGTTAGGTTGGGTTAGGTTGGTTAGGTTGGGTTAGGTTGGGTTAGGTTGGGTTAGGTTGGGTTAGGTTGGGTTAGGTTGGGTTAGGTTGGGTTAGGTTGGGTTAGGTTGGGTTAGGTTGGGTTAGGTTGGTTAGGTTGGGTTAGGTTGGGTTAGGTTGGGTTAGGTTGGGTTAGGTTGGGTTAGTTGGGTTAGGTTGGGTTAGGTTGGGTTAGGTTGGGTTAGGTTGGGTTAGGTTGGGTTAGGTTGGGTTAGGTTGGTTAGGTTGGGTAAGGTTGGGTTAGGTTGGGTTAGGTTGGGTTAGGTTGGGTTAGGTTGGGTTAGGTTGGGTTAGGTTGGGTTAGGTTGGGTTAGGTTGGGTTAGGTTGGGTATTGGGTTGAGGTTGGGTTAGGTTGGGTTAGATTGGGTAGGTTGGGTTAGGTTGGTAGTTGTAGGTTGGGTTAGGTTGGGTTAGGTTGGGTTAGGTTGGGTTAGGTTGGTTAGGTTGGGTTAGGTTGGGTTAGGTTGGTTAGGTTGGGTTAGGTTGGGTTAGTTGGTTAGGTTGGGTTAGGTTGGGTTAGGTTGGGTTAGGTTGGGTTAGGTTGGGTTAGGTTGGGTTAGGTTGGGTTAGGTTGGGTTAGGTTGGGTTAGGTTGGGTTAGGTTGGGTTAGGTTGGGTTAGGTTGGTTAGGTTGGGTTAGGTTGGTTAGTTGGGTTAGGTTGGGTTAGGTTGGGTTAGGTTGGGTTAGTGGTTAGGTTGGGTTAGGTTGGGTTAGGTTGGGTTAGGTTGGTAGGTTGGGTTAGTGTAGTGGTTAGGTAGGGTTAGGTTGGGTTAGTTGGTTAGGTTGGGTTAGTGGTTAGGTTGGTTAGGTTGGGTTAGGTTGGGTTAGGTTGGGTTAGGTTGGGTTAGGTTGGGTTAGGTTGGGTTAGGTTGGGTTAGGTTGGGTTAGGTTGGGTTAGGTTGGGTTAGGTTGGTTAGGTTGGGTTAGGTTGGGTTAGGTTGGGTTAGGTGGGTTAGGTTGGGTCTAGGTTGGGTTAGGTTGGGTAGGTTGGGTTAGGTTGGTTAGTGGTTAGGTTGGTTAGGTTGGGTTAGGTTGGGTTAGGTTGGGTTAGGTTGGGTTAGGTTGGGTTAGTTGGGTTAAGTTGGTTAGGTTGGTTAGGTTGGTTAGTTGGTTAGGTTGGGTTAGGTTGGGTTAGGTTGGGTTAGGTTGGTTAGGTTGGGTTAGGTTGGGTTAGGTTGGGTTAGGTTGGTTAGGTTGGGTTAGGTTGGGTTAGGTTGGGTTAGGTTGGGTAGGTTGGGTAGGTTGGGTTAGGTTGGGTTAGGTTGGGTTAGGTTGGGTTAGGTTGGGTTAGGTTGGGTTAGGTTGGGTTAGGTTGGGTTAGGTTAGGGTTACGGTTGGGTTAGGTTGGTTAGGTTGGTTAGGTTGGGTTAGGTTGGGTTAGGTGGGTTAGGTTGGGTTAGGTTGGGTTAGGTTGGGTTAGGTTGGGTTAGGTTGGGTTAGGTTGGGTTAGGTTGGGGTAGGTTGGGTAGTTGGTTAGGTTGGTTAGGTCTGGGTTAGGTTGGGTTAGGTTGGGTTAGGTTGGGTTAGGTTGGGTTAGGTTGGGTTAGGTTGGGTTAGGTTGGGTTAGGTTGGGTTAGGTTGGGTTAGGTTGGTTAGGTTGCGTTAGGTTGGGTTAGGTTGGGTTAGGTTGGGTTAGGTTGGGTTAGGTTGGGTTAGGTTGGGTTAGGTTGGGTTAGGTTGGGTTAGGTTGGTTAGGTTGGGTTAGTTGGGTTAGGTTGCGTTAGGTTGGGTTAGGTTGGGTTAGGTTGGGTTAGTTGGGTTAGGTTGGGTTAGGTTGGGTTAGGTTGGGTTAGGTTGGGTTAGGTTGGGTTAGGTTGGGTTAGGTTGGGTTAGGTTGGGTTAGGTTGGGTTAGTTGGGTTAGGTTGGTTAGGTTGGGTTAGGTTGGGTTAGGTTGGGTTAGGTTGGGTTAGGTCTGGGTTAGGTTGGGTTAGTTGGGTTAGGTTGGTTAGTTGGGTTAGGTTGGTTCAGTTTGATTATGTTCGGTTAGGTTAGGTTTAGCTATATTGGGTTCGGTTCGGTTTAGTTTAACCAAATCGAACCGAACCAAACCGAATCTAACGTTCGGTTTGGTTTGGTTTGGATTGGTTGCTTCGACTCGGTTCGGTTCGGTTTGGTTCGGGTAGGTTAGGTTCAGTTTGATTATGTTTGGTTAGGTTGGCTAGGTTTAATTTGTTTTGTTTAGGTTGGGTTAGGATGGGTTAGGTTGGGTTAAGGTTGGTTAGGTTGGGTTAGGTTGGGTTAGGTTGGGTTAGGTTGGGTTAGGTTGGGTTAGGTTGGGTTAGGTTGGGTTAGGTTGGGTTAGGTTGGGTTAGGTTGGGTTAGGTTGGGTTAGGTTGGGTTAGTTGGGTTAGTTGGGTTAGATTGGGTTAGGTTGGGTTAGGTTGGGTTAGGTTGGGTTAGGTTGGGTTAGGTTGGGTTAGGTTGGGTTAGGTTGGGTTAGGTTGGGTTAGGTTGGTTAGGTTGGGTTAGGTTGGGTTAGTGGTAGGTTGGGTTACGGTTGGGTTAGGTTGGGTTTAGGTTAGGGTTAGGTTGGGTTAGGTTGGTTAGGTTGGGTTAGGTTGGGTTAGTTGGGTTAGGTTGGGTTAGGTTGGGTTAGGTTGGGTTAGGTTGGGTTAGGTTGGTTAGGTTGGTTCGTTGTTAGGTGGGTTAGTTTGTTAGTTCTGTTTGTTAGGTTCCGCTAGGATTGTTTAGGTTTGGTTTAGCTATATTCGGTTCGGTTCGGTTTAGTTTAACCAAATCAAACCGAACCAAACCGAATCTAACGTTCGGTTTGGTTTGGTTTGGATTGGTTGGTTCGACTCGGTTCGGTTAGGTTGGGTTAGGTTGGGTTAGGTTGGGTTAGGTTGGGTTAGGTTGGGTTAGGTTGGGTTAGGTTGGGTTAGGTTGGGTTAGGTTGGGTTAGGTTGGGTTAGGTTGGGTTAGGTTGGGTTAGGTTGGGTTAGATTGGGTTAGGTTGGGTTAGGTTGGGTTAGGTTGGGTTAGGTTGGGTTAGGTTGGGTTAGGTTGGGTTAGGTTGGGTTAGGTTGGGTTAGGTTGGGTTAGGTTGGGTTAGGTTGGGTTAGGTTGGGTTAGGTTGGGTTAGGTTGGGTTAGGTTGGGTTAGGTTGGGTTAGGTTGGGTTAGGTTGGGTTAGGTTGGGTTAGGTTGGGTTAGGTTGGGTTAGGTTGGGTTAGGTTGGGTTAGGTTGGGTTAGGTTGGGTTAGGTTGGGTTAGGTTGGGTTAGGTTGGGTTATGTTGGGTTAGGTTGGGTTAGGTTGGGTTAGTTGGGTTAGGTTGGTTCAGTTTGATTATGTTCGGTTAGGTTCCGCTAGGATTGTTTAGGTTAGGTTTAGCTATATTGGGTTCGGTTCGGTTTAGTTTAACCAAATCGAACCGAACCAAACCGAATCTAACGTTCGGTTTGGTTTGGTTTGGATTGGTTGCTTCGACTCGGTTCGGTTCGGTTTGGTTCGGGTAGGTTAGGTTCAGTTTGATTATGTTTGGTTAGGTTTGGCTAGGTTTAATTTGTTTTGTTTAGGTTGGGTTAGGATGGGTTAGGTTGGGTTAGGTTGGGTTAGGTTGGGTTAGGTTGGGTTAGGTTGGGTTAGGTTGGGTTAGGTTGGGATAGGTTGGGTTAGGTTGGGTTAGGTTGGGTTAGGTTGGGTTAGGTTGGGTTAGGTTGGGTTAGGTTGGGTTAGGTTGGGTTAGGTTGGGTTAGGTTGGGTTAGATTGGGTTAGGTTGGGTTAGGTTGGGTTAGGTTGGGTTAGGTTGGGTTAGGTTGGGTTAGGTTGGGTTAGGTTGGGTTAGGTTGGGTTAGGTTGGGTTAGGTTGGGTTAGGTTGGGTTAAGTTGGGTTAGGTTGGGTTAGGTTGGGTTAGGTTGGGTTAGGTTGGGTTAGGTTGGGTTAGGTTGGGTTAGGTTGGGTTAGGTTGGGTTAGGTTGGGTTAAGTTGGGTTAGGTTGGGTTAGGTTGGGTTAGGTGGGTTAGGTTGGTTCAGTTTGATTATGTTCGGTTAGGTTCCGCTAGGATTGTTTAGGTTTGGTTTAGCTATATTCGGTTCGGTTCGGTTTAGTTTAACCAAATCAAACCGAACCAAACCGAATCTAACGTTCGGTTTGGTTTGGTTTGGATTGGTTGGTTCGACTCGGTTCGGTTCGGTTTGGTTCGGGTAGGTTAGGTTCAGTTTGATTATGTTTGGTTAGGTTCGGCTAGGTTTAATTTGTTTTGGTTAGGTTCAGCCAGATTCGGTCTGGTTTCGTTCGGTTCGTTTCGAATCGGTTCGGTTAGGTTCAGTTTTCTTTGGCTAGGTTTGGTTCAGTTTGATTATGTTTGGTTAGGTTCCGCTAGGTTCAGTTTGTTTCGGTTAAGTACCGAACCAAACCGAACCGTTAGATTCGGTTTGATTTGGTTCATTTCGATACGGATCGGTTCAGTTTGGTTTTGTTCGGTTAGACCTTCGATAAATTTAAAAAAAAGTAATTAATTATTAATTTTTAGTGTTTTAAGGAATAAAAATTGATATAATGTTCAATTAAACTAATTTTTAATTATAAAAATGTAGGAATCATAATTTTCTTGATTTTGTTTTGAATTTCATGCTTTTTTAAAAATTGTGCATTTTCATAAAAGGACCAAAAAAACTGACCCGATTTCGATCAGTGACCTTAGTTATTTCAAGTTTTTGTTAACAGCTGATAGACGTCAGGGACCGTTTTGTTTCAGTTTGAAATGTGAAAATGCTTCTTTTGTAGCAATTTGTATGGGTTTTAATGGGGTTTTAAGAATTTTTCAATTTCAATTTTTTTAACAAAATCAACGATTTCCCACCTTTTTTTTGAAATCACTATAAAATGGTCTAAAATTATCATTTTTCAAAAAACTTCGTAGTTTTAAGAAAGGTGGTAAAACGTACCAGACCCCTGAAATGTGTTGCAGTCTAGGACAACTGGGCGCCGCCAACTCGGCGCCACCAACTGGGCGGCAGGCCAACTGGGCGCCGGGCCAACTGGACGCCGAGCCAACTGGGCGCCGGACTAAAATATTTTTTCTTGATAAAATGTGCAGATGAAAAACAAACTTAAAAAAATTTAAATGGCGGATCCAAAGTGGCGGACTTTCTTATTTATGCATCGATATGTATCGAATATGGAACTTGGCGGTGTTTCAAGTCGCAGAACACTACACCTACCAAATTTCAACACGCGACTTAATAGATGTTGAAATTTTTGTATAAATAACATATTTATTTTGTTTTTTATCTGCACATTTTATCAAAAAAAAAATAGTCCGGCGCTGAGTTGGCCCGGCGCCCATTAGGCCCGGCGTGGCGCCCTGTTGGCGGCGCCGAGTTGGCCCGGCGCCAGTTGTCCCATTCCGAATTGAAATTTTTAGTTCCGAAATTTCATCTGACTCAAGCATAACTTGTAGTCCACCCAAGAAGAGAAGAGTCGAAGAAGACCCTTGTTCAAAAAAAGAAAATATTTTACCTGGAAAGTACAACATTTGTAAAGTTCTAAGATAAAAACAATAATTTTAATACATCCACTGCACTTAGCATGCTTAGAAATTCTTTTTACTCTTTTTTTTTTACTGAAGAGAATTTTGTAAACACAGTATACACAAGTAAGTATTCATGAATTATTTATTATTGAAACAGAAAATTGTTGATAAAAAAATTCTAGTGGAATTCAAAATTTTTATTTTGCGCCGCCACTGCCCTTTTTTTATCCAAGACAAGCAAATAGAATATTTTTGCGATGTTGCATGTGTCCGGACTCACCAAACCGGAATTCTATTTTCATCCCTATCTTGCTCATTAAATTCTTACTTGTATTTGGTCAATTGTGATAAAAGCTACACGTAGGGTATAGAAGTCAATGCAATAAACAAATTCATTGATATAGTCGTTTTTTTTTATAATGGTGGTTCGTCATTGGCACTTTATCATTTAAACTAATGTAAATATGTCATGACGTAACCGCCAAAATAAAAAAAAAACAAACTTTTTCGTTCCGTGTAGGTAGATACTTTTAAACAATTTTGCTTTAAGCAAAGTCAATGCCGTATGCCGTGGCTTAAGAATGATAACTCTGTGACGTAATTTTCAAATAAAAGTTTTTAAGCATAATATTTTTCTCTAATTGCATAATACCGCTCTATACTTTTGAAACTTAATCCGCCAAAAAGCTCTGGAGCTGTACGCTAGTCTACTTCGAGTTCTGTATAGAGTGTATAGTATCAAAATTTTTCGTGAACGAATTTGTTTGTAAAATGAAATTGCCAATTTTGCCTTAAATGCATGGATGTTTGCCTCTATTTCTATGGTCCCACCGTAAAACGACGCCGAAGTGTCATTTACTTTTTGTAGGGGAAAGTAATGTGCGAGAGCGGTATTTAGAATGCAGGTCAAGGCTAATTAGCCATAGCAATATTTTAAGCAGTTTTCCGGACAGACATCAGCAGGTTTAATAAGAGATTATCTGCAATATTTCAAAGCAGACAGAAGTGGTCGGCAAGTTATGTGTTTCTGTTTTAACAGACGGATCAAAAATTGTCTACAGAGCAAGGGTTTACGGAGCTCTTCAAGTTCAATTTGCTGAACTGCAGCACTAACACGAACCTTTTTCGAAGATGTGTAGTCTACATCCAATTTATTAAAACAAAAATAAAATATATTAAATTTTGCCTGTCTTTCCCTGAGTGATTGTAACCATACAAAAGTTTTTCCTTTGTAAGGTTAGAATCACTCAGGGAAAAACAGGCAAAATTTAAAATATTTTATTTTTCAATCAAACAAGTTTCGTCCCTAATCGGGTAAAAAGGAGTTTTTGTTTCTCTTATATTTTTCTGTGGGTAGCTTGAAAGCTTAACCTCACGGGGGTCTAATGGGCACCTAAACTAAGTGATGACAGTTAACTGTTTCGTCCTTATGGGACTCCTCAGAACACTGCTTGGTCAATGTGACACCCTTGCGAAGTTAATTAGACGGTTCGGTCTCTAATCCTAAGTAAATAGTTAGAAAACTCTCTTCAAGAAGCGCCATCTACCGAGATACGAGAGAAACTAGAACAAGAGCAGGCGAAAAGAGACTGCTATACATATCGATCAATGAAAAGATCGATTGCAAATAAAAAGAAACAAACCATCCGTGACCTACAACAGCTCATCTGTCTTTCAGGCCAGATCAACGCTGATTAGCGTTTTAACACGCCTTTTAGACACGTGAGCGTCAACCAGCGGAATTTTTAAGCCAAATAATACTAACAAACGTGACATTTAGTACCCGTAAATTTAAAAATTAAACAAGTTTCGTGGCTAATCGGGTAAGAAGGTGTTTTTGTTTCTCTCATATTTTTCCGTGGGTAGCTTGAAAGCTTAACCTTAACGCACTCACTTATAGAATTAGAGACATAACCGTCTAATTAACTTCGTAAGGGTGTCACATCGACCGAACAGTGTTCCGAGGAGTCCCATAAGGACGAAACAGTTAACTGTCAACACTTATTAGGTGTCCATTAGATCTCAAATTTGGAAAAAAGTATAATAATTTTAAATATTATAATAAAGTATTTCTATTTCACTCTTTGCCAAGGTATTGCTATTTTGAGACTTGACAAGGCTCAGTAAGATGTCTGCCGTATTGTCAACTTGGTTTCCATCTATAATTGGGTAGATATCTGCAAAGTGACAGATTTGGAGCAGAAATTGTAGACATACATGAAGCTTGATATACAAATAAAAAAAATCAATGAAAATATGACCAAAGTACCAAATAACATGTTGCCATAGAAAAACGTTCAAATTTTAAAATATTTTCTGTTTTTTTGGCCATTTTTAATTTTAGCATATCAGGTTACTGATGCACTTCACAGGTAACTGATAACCACTAATAAACTTCACAAATGTTGGGATAAAATATAGAACTAACCTTTAATATTTGATTTCTTTTAAAAATAAGTATATATTTTTATTTTTTCTTTCAAAATTAATAGCTTTTGCATTGTACAGGTAACTGACAACTATAACAGGTAACTGATTATAAGAACAAAAAAAATTATTTTAAAAAATATTTTAATTTAAAAAATGCTAAAATTTGTATATAAAAATCACAAACGCATTTTTTTATGGAAGGGGGTGGGGATAGGGATGGGAGGACATTTTTTATTATTGTTGTATTTTCATCGGACCACTATATATATATATACCAAATTTCATCCAAATCGGATAATGGGAATGGTGCCAAAAACGCATTTTCTATGGAAGGGGGTGGGGGTAGGGGTGAGAGGATATTTTTTTCTTAATGTTGTATTATCATCGGACCACTATGTGTATACCAAATTTTATCCAAATCGGGTAACGGGAAGTGTGTCAAAAACACATTTTTCTATAGAAGGGGTGTGTAAAGGGGTGGGAGGATATTTTTTTCTTAATGTTGTATTGTCATGTTTCATCCAAATCGGATAATGGGAAGTGTGTCAAAAACGCTTCACAAGATTTGATAGTTAGATAGTTGGACAGAACATGTGAAGCTAAATAAAAGCTTGTAAAAAACGAGTCAGTTACTTGTAAAGCAGGTCAGTAACCTGTAAGTATTCTAACAGGTAACTGATGCTCAGGTCACTAACGATTTTGTCATGTTTTGTCAGATATTATTAATACTACTAAAATTGAGTCTAATAAACAAGAAAACTCAAAAAGTGTATCCTATTGTAATTATGTTTCACCATTTTTTAAATTGTTTTTTTGTTGTTCTACCTTTTAAAAACTTGCCAGGTTACTGATCACACTGAAGGTTACACACACGAGTACCTATGGATCGGTTAAAGGACACACCCACGTGTGACATCGAATTAAACCGTTCGCGCGTTTTCCAAATCACAGAGCTCTTTTTCAATTAGCAACTAAAGGTCAAGAATTATCCAATAATGCCAAATGGATATAAAATCTGAAGGCACAGGTAACTGATGCAATTTTTGGTGACAAAGTTGAAATTTGAATATTTAAAAACAAATAACTTTAAAACAATTCTGATTTTGACTATTTACATAACTAAAGGTTGTTTTTTAATGTTTACTAAGAAATTACTCCAATAAATAATTATAAGAACATAATTTAATTAAAATATAGTAAAATTCTAGTGTATTTTCTGTGTAGGTCACATCAAAATCTGTCACTTTCCAGATATTCACCCAATTACATCTGCTTTGGCCAGTCTATTGAGCTGGAACCCAACAAAGAATGACCCGATGTCGGTCTTCTAACTCACGTGAACTCTCCTGACATCTTTGAGCATTTGCATTTCTCCTAGATATAGCATTTTTCACTACATGTGTAGTGAGTTGGCGTCCTTTGCTCCAAACTGAATTCTTAACAGAGAAATAAAACTACGTTCTTGACCTTCAGTTGCTAAGTAAAAAAGAGCTCTGTGATTTGGAAAACGCGCGAACGGTTTAATTCGATGTCACACGTGGGTGTGTCCTTTAACCGATCCATAGGTACTGGTGTGTGTAACCTTCAGTGTGATCAGTAACCTGGCAAGTTTTTAAAAGGTAGAACAACAAAAAAACAATTTAAAAAATGGTGAAACATAATTACAATAGGATACACTTTTTGAGTTTTCTTGTTTATTAGACTCAATTTTAGTAGTATTAATAATATCTGACAAAATATGACAAAATCGCCAGTTACCTGTGCATCAGTTACCTGTTAGAATACTTACAGGTTACTGACCTGCTCTACAAGTAACTGACTCGTTTTTTACAAGCTTTTATTTAGCTTCACATGTTCTGTCCAACTATCTAACTATCAAATCTTGTGAAGCGTTTTTGACACACTTCCCATTATCCGATTTGGATGAAACATGACAATACATTATTAAGAAAAAAATATCCTCCCACCCCTATACCCACCCCTTCTATAGAAAAATGTGTTTTTGACACACTTCCCGTTACCCGATTTGAATAAAATTTGGTATAGACATAGTGGTCCGATGATAATACAACATTAAGAAAAAATATCCTCTCACCCCTACCCCCACCCCCTTCCATAGAAAATGCGTTATTGGCACCCTTCCCATTAGCCGATTTGGATGAAATTTGGTATACATATAGTGGTGCGATGACAATACAACAATAATCAAAAATGTCCTCCCATCCCTATCCCCACCCCCTTCCATAAAAAAAATGCGTTTGTGATTTTTATATACAAATTTTAGCATTTTTTTAAAGTAAAACATTTTTTAAAATAATTTTTTTTGTTCTTATAATCAGTTACCTGTTATAGTTGTCAGTTACCTGTACAATGCAAAAGCTATTAATTTTGAAAGAAAAGATACTTATTTTTAAAAGAAATCAAATATTAAAGGTTAGTTCTATATTTTATCCCAACATTTGTGAAGTTTATTAGTGGTTAGCAGTTACCTGTGAAGTGCATCAGTAACCTGATATGCTAAAATTAAAAATGGCCAAAAAAACAGAAAATATTTTAAAATTTGAACGTTTTTCTATGGCAACATGTTATTTGGTACTTTGGTCATATTTACATTGATTTTTTTTATTTGTATATCAACTTTCATATATGTCCACAATTTTTGCTCCAAATCTGTCACTTTCCAGATATCTACCCAATTATAGATGGTAACCAAGTTGACAATACGGCAGACATCTCACTGAGCCTCGTCAAATCTCAAAATAGCAATACCGTGGCAAAGAGTGAAATAGAAATACTTTATTATAATATTTATAATTATTATACTTTTTTCCAAATTTGAGCAGTGTATGCTAAGCCACCATGTCAGCTTTATCAACACCTCAGTATTTTAACCATATCACAGCTGTGAATGCCAAGTAAAATAGTATATTATTACATAACAAGAGAAAAGTGACAAATTTCACACGAGCGTGAATGTTGTGAAACAACACGCGAGTGTAAAAAAGTTACTTTCTATCGAGTTGTGTACGCTATTTTTCCTACGAACTTGGTCTTTCATTTTGAAAAAATCAAATAAAACTGCTTTTCCGCACATGTGTGGAAAAGGACTATGCAACACATTTACCGAAAGGTATGGTGACAGTTAACATCATCGTTATCACACATATATGGAAAAATTTCTGCACACGGGTGAAATTTAACGTTTTTTGAGGATGCAAATCGTGTGAAATCCATCATTTTCATATATCGTCGCTGATCTTACAAACTGACGTAACTCATTTATTGTAATTTTACAAGAGTATCCCAAATTACGTCTATTTGTGAGAGCGAAAATATGAATGTTTTGAGATACGACAAAGGGATAAAATCGTACTGCTTTAAAACCTATAGCATTTGAGTTACGACACTTTGTGAGATGAAAGAACGACACAAATAAGGTAGTATTATGGTCTTATCTCAAAACTGCATTTTTTTTAGATACGTCAGTTTTTAAGATCAACGACGATATGGTGATAGTAAAAATAATAACATTGTCATCAGTTACAAAATAATAAATACATAAACAAAGTATTGTTACGAAATTGGAAAATGGTTGGACTTTTCCAAAGTTAGCGAAACATTTGTGTTTCAAAAGGTATCTGCATCCATCATTCTAAAAGCAGATAACCACAACAGGGGCGATCCTAACTTTTGCAAAGGGAAAAACTGCTACCCCTCATTAAAAATAAACATCACATGCAGTAGTTTGTTCTTCTGTTCCCTAAGAACTAGAATATATGTTTTAAGCAGATTAAAAGCGTAATTTTACTCCTTCTTCTCAGGTACCAATATGATACCTTGAGTCTCTCGGAGAAGAAAGCATCAGCAAACATGTGTGATGATCTACAAATCTACTAAAAATTAATATTTGCAAAAAATACTAAATATATGCTCTTTACCACATTTAATAATAATAGAAGGCTTTTTATTGGAAATAATTATTTAGTAAAAATAGGCGACAAGTGCTTAGAGGAAGTTGAAAAGATGAAATATTTGGGTGTCATTCTTAACAATAAATTAACACTTAAAGATCACTGCAACTCTCTGGTTTCGAAAATAAGTTTTAAAGTAAATTATCTGAGACGTTGTTCTCTGTCATGATCGGTTTGGTCTAGACTGGTGGTGTTTAATACTATAATACTCCCCCATTTCAACTATTGTTCTACTATTACTTATCTAATGAACCAAAATGAAATCCAGCGGTTGCAAAAACTACAGAACAGGTTTATGAGAATTATTCTCTCCTGCAATAAATACACTCCAATTAAAGTCATGCAAAGGGCATTACAATGGCTTCCGGTGGCTGAGTATGTTAGGTTTAATGTACTGGTTTTTATATTCAAGATTAAAATTGGCCATGCTCCGCCATATCTCTTGAGAAAAATGACAAATACATAATCACAATACAAGGCGGCAGAATGATTTTTATATTCAGCATCGAAACAGCACAATGGCCAAAAGGTTTGTTTTTTTCCAGGGCATGAATGACTTTAATAAGTTACCAGATGATATTAAACAATGTACAACATTAAATAGCTTCAAAACAAAGTTAAAAATTAATTTATTAGGTAAAATTGGTATTGTTCATGAAGAATAATTTTTTTTATCTCTTTCTCTCTGGTTAGAATATAGCGATACTCATAGAAAGTGGAAACATATTATATATATTATATCTACCTACCAAATATTAATAATATTATCACATAGTCAGTGTTTACCCGTTTTTGTCATATATTAAATTTATGAATGTTTGTATTTACATTTTTTTAGAATAGTGAGTTTTGTACTGTTTGACTTATTGATTGTGAACTTTGTACTATTTGATTTATTGATTAGCTTTTGCTAAATAAAGAAATAAATAAAAAATAAAAATAATAAAATAAAGCTTGCGCTAAAATATTTTCACTTTGGGACTAAATGTATCACTTTAGTTTTTAGGTTGTCAATGTACCTACTATTCTTTTTCGACATCATAATGATTGCTCTTAATTTTTTTTTGAATATTTTTTATACCAAAAAACCGTAAAACTTAGTACCCGTAAATTAAACTCAAACAAGTTTTTGTGGCTAAGCGAGTAGAAACAATGGTTTTTTCTTTCTCTTACATTTTTTCGTGGGACGCTCGAAAGCTTAACCTCACGGGGGTCCAAGATCTAATGGACACCTAATAAGTGTTGACAGTTAACTGTTTCGTCCTTATGGGACTCTTCAGAACACTGCTTAGTCAATGTGACACCCTTACCAGGTTAAGTACGTGGTTTTATCCCTCATCTTATGTTTTTAGTGAGAAAGAAGCGCCATCTTAAAAGATATGAATGAAACTAAAACAGCAGCAGGCGAGTAAAACTGCTATATCATCGATCGATGAAAATATTGATTGAAAGAGAGAATCCATCACGTGACCTACGACATACATTTTCTTTCAGGTCAGATCAACGCTAAATGCGTTTATTCTGCCATTAAGACGTCGGCGTCGCATCTGTCAGCGGTGTTTTAATCCAAATACTAAAAAAACTTAAAACTTAGTACCCGTAAATCAAAATTAAACAGGTTTTTGTAACTAAGCGGGTAAAATCAAGGGTTTTTTGTTCCTTTTGTATTTTTCCGTGAGTAGCTCGAAAGCTTAACCTCACGAGGGTCCAAGATCTAATGGATACCTAATACAGTGAACTGTTTCGTCCTTATGGGACTTTTTAGAACACTGCTTGGTCAATGTGACTCCGAAAACTAGTTTAGAGAGATTTATTATACATTTTTACTTACCAATTAACTTAAGGGCGCAACTAGCTAGATTTTTTTGGGGGAGGTTGAGCCCAAGGCTAATAGAATGCGAAAAGTGCTACTACAGAAGCAGCTGTAACCTTAAAATAATGGAAAGAATTCCAGAAAAACAAAATTACTAGAAAATTTTTGTAAAAATGTGCGGAAGAAATCGAAAAGAATTAGAATTTTGTAGCTCTAACGAAGAAAATAGCGCCTTTTGACAAATTAAGTTCTTTTCGGCAGAAATCGGGCCAGACAAGAAAATTTTGCAATATAAAAATACTAATGGAATTTTTGATAACAATTGAGTCGCAGGCATCTTAGACTAACTCAAATATCGCAGATAAATAACGACTTGGAGATAATAGAGGACTGGTGCAACAAAAACCTTGTACAGTTCAACGCGCAGAAAACCCAAGCAGCCCTGTTTTCAAAAAAGACAGCACCGGTGAGCCAAACACATTGCAGAGCCAGTTGAACATCTTAGGAGTCACTGCTGAGGCCAACATGTCTTGGCACAGTCACGTGACAGATAAGCTAAAAGGGCGTCTCAAACCAAGCCAACTGCTGACACTCTACAAAGCCCAGATTCGACCAACTATGGATTACTGCTCACATATATGGAGTGCGGCACCCAAACATACCTTAATGCTTTTGAACACCGTGCCAAAACGAGCTATCAAGCTGATCAATGACCCCGCACTTACCCGTAGCTTGGATAGTCTGAAACATCGAAAAACTGTGGGCGATCTATCTCTCTTCTACAGGTATTATCACGGAAAATGCTCTGAAGAGTTGGCACGTGTGATCCCCCGGGAGTAGCACCTACTAGGCGAACACGTCAATTCACCGTTAAAATAGAGGCACCAAGAACCTCATTATATCAGAATTCATATCTCTGGAGAACAGCATCGCTGTGGAATAAACTCCCTGCGACAGTTTTCCCTGCAGGTTACAACCTGAACCGTTTTAAAACCAACATACACCAACATTTCCGCGCACTTGCCACTGCTCGAGCACCCTTGCGAGTGCGCATAACCGTAAAAAAAACATTAGGGTAATTTTCAGAAAAAATCTCATTGTTGAAAACATTTTATAGATATGACGAAAATAATAATGTGACAGGCGAAAATTTAAGAAAAAGTAGGTTTTTTTAAATAAAATGGTGGGGGCAATTCTTTAAAATTTGAAATAATTTAAAACAATCTGAAAAAATTTGACGCCTCAAATTTTAGCCCTAAATCATGGCAACATCGTAAATTTCAGTTCTTAAACAATTGTATTTTTCCGGAAAAAAACAATAACAAAACTATGAGACGTTTTTCTTACTTCGTTAAAGTTGGATTCAAATAACACGAACATAACATGCAAAGCGAACCAAACCGAATGGCTAAGTACAGCCGACCACAAAATCAATATTATTTTATCGAAATCAAATGAATTTTAGGAAAGAAAACTATTAGGGTTGATAAGTTTATTAAAAAAAAATAATTTTCGGATTTATTGCAACCCGTGGCCCAAAAAATAACCTTTGAATATATAAATATCAAACTTGTTATTATTATTATCATATAATTAAAAATAATGTTTGTCTAATATTTCTTATGATCAGGTATGAGAAGAGATAGAAAAAAAGTCTGCCAAACCCAGGTTATAAATGTTAGGTTCAGGTCTGCTACAGGGTGACCTTAAGATCTATTATAGATTTGTTTAGAAATTCTAGTTCTCTACTTAACAATAAAAAGTTGAAAATAGCCCAAAAAGTTAAACTATGTATTAACGGATTATTTCAAATTTAGGTTCAGGGGGTGAGTTAGAGGGTGATATCAAAAATAGTTGTACAATTTACATTGTTAAAAACAACTTTGTCTTAAACTTACTTAGCAAACAAGAGTTAGAAATACCTTAAAAAATCATATCACTAACTTATTGTATTACCTTTAGAGCCAGCAAGTGCGCTACTGGGTGATATCGAAATTACTAGGGTATTTTTCTAAAAATCACATTTTTAGAAAACAATGTTGTCAAGAGCTTTCGTTATCAAAAAATGCTTAGGAACACGTTAAAAAATCATAACATTAACTGACTGTATTACCTTTAGGTCCTTGGAGTAAGGTACAGGGTGATATCAAAATTAGGTAAAAAAACACGATTTTTGTTTTGTTAAAAATGAAGATATTTAGGACTTATTAAATGATTTATGTAACTATTCTATCTTACGTATCATTTTCTAGCATTATTATAAAATCTTTGCGAATTAAAACATGTTTTTTGATAAAGAAGATGGACAAAAACACTCGTAGGAAAAACATTGTACCTAATTCTTGCGGAAACTATCTTTTCCATCCTTGACGGCTTGCCCGAACTCCGCTCCGCGTCGTTTGTGCAAGTGCCGTCGCGTGCGGAAAAGTCCCTCTTTCCGCACTTGTTAGGTAAATAACTATTGTACAAACAATTAAAAGCCTAAGCGATACAAAAAAATATTTATGAAAAGATATTTAAAATTTAAAGATAAAAGACCTTTGGGATGAAACTACTGCTTTTGTTGATTTGGAGTTTTCAGTAAAAATAAAGAAGAAAAGAAATATATCCCTTTATCAGACAACCAAATAGGTATGTAGCGGTACATGTATTAACAGATTTTTTGAAAGAAATGCAAAATATTGAGTCGCTTCACTTTGGAAGAAGTCTATATACAAGTAATTAAATAAAACTAAGAACGACGTACGGGACAAAAATATTTGTGTGCAGGTTGTTGTTTGTCAATGTAAATAAATGTAATATTTATTATGTGTATTTTTACATTTTTACATTGAGCAAGCTTAATAATTATAAAGATTTGATTTGGCTCGGTTTGGTTATGTTAAATAGATAACTTGGGTGTCAAATTGTTGCCTAAAAAACATGCAAATTTGTGAAATAACAACGAAGACAGTTTTTTCCTGTAAATAAATGTGCAGATTTTTATATTTATCGTGTATGTTTGTAAATGTTTACATTAGGCAAGCCTAGTGAAGGCTTTCGTTTTGTTACATTAAATATATATTTTAGGGCCAAGATTCTAAAATATTTTGTAAATTTGTTAATTAACAAATCAAACAAATGTAAAGTATTTGTAAAAAAATTTTGATTTACTATTTGTATTTGTTAGCCATGATTTTTTCAAACTAACTTGTGAATTTGTAAAAGAACAACGAACCAAGATGTTGTTACGTAAATAAATGTAGGGATTTTTGGATTTCTTATATGTATTTGTAAACTTTTATTTTGACCAAGGTTAGTTAGGGGCTTAGGTTGATTTGGTTATATTAACTAATAAGTTTTAATGTCAAAATTTTATCATATTAACTTGTATATTTGTCAAATAAATAGTAAAAGTTTTTCACGTAAATATATGTGAATATTTTTGGATTTATTTATTCATTTCACCCTGTAGCTCACCTCCCTTGTTTTTTAAAAACGCGATTTTTCAAAATCTTTACTGCTATTTAGATATCACCCTGCAGCTTACCTACTGGAAGTAAATGAAATTTAGTAAGTGGTATGATTGCTTAACGTGTTCCTAACTATTTTTTGCTAATAAACGCTCCTGACAACGTTGTTTTTTAAAAACGTGATTTTTACTAAATTTTATTACTAATTTCGATATCACCCTGTACCTTACTTCCTGGACCTAACGGTGATACAGTCAGTTAATGGTATGATTGTTTAACGTATTCCTAACTATACTTTGCTAACATAAGCTCCTTGCTTTTTAAAAATGTGATTTTTAAAAAAATTTACACACACTAATAATTTCTATATCACCATGTAGCTCAATTCCTGGACCTGAAGGTGATAAAATCTGATAATGGTATGATTGTGTAACGTGTTTCAAATAATTTTTTGCTAACGAAAGCGCTTGAAAACATTGTTTTTTAAAAATGTGTTTTTTAGAAAATTACGCTTCTAATTTCGATATCACCCTGTAGGCCTCTCACTTCCTGGATCTAAAAATAATACAATAAGTTCATGATACATTTTTTAATGTATTTCTTACTCTTATTTGCTAACTAAAACTCATGACAGAGTTGTTTTTTAAAAATGTGATTTTTATTAAGATTTACTACTATTTTCGATATCACCCTGTAACTCACCTCCTGAACCAAAATTTGATCTAATCCGTAAATAGTAGTTTTTTGGGGCTATTTTCAACTTTTTATTGCTAAGTAGAAAATTAGAATTTTTTAACAAATCTATAATATTAGGCACACAAGAAATTTTACATAATTATACAAACATTATTTTTAATTATACGAATTTATAGAAAGTTTTAAATTTATGTTTTAAAGGTTTGTTTCTTGGGTCCAGTCAGGGGTGCAATAAAACCAAAAAATATTTTGAAATCTATTTTCAGGTCGGCTGTACGCAGTTGTGTGCCTATATGTGCAGCTCCCTCTAGGGAGCGTGTCGCAAACGTAAGTTTTCCTTGCACAATGTGACCACGTGGTCGTGGCACCCCTGAAAACTTCCGCCTTCGACTTATTTCTCTCAGGTGGCGACTGTAGCAATTATTCTTAGGGTCACTGCATCCTGAAAGCCTGGCGTCTCCCAACGAGCGGATAGTTCACAACTTGCATTCCATTTGCTATTGGTTGACATAGTCAGGCGGGATTTTTAAAATTAAAACTCTCCTGTCCTCGTTTTGGGAGGTTGAAATCGGTGTTAAACCAAACTGAAACAAAACCTAACCGTTGTCAATTGATGGGAAACGTATCCTAACCGGGGCGTGTCTGGACAGGTTAGGATACGTTGTCGAATAATTTATCAGGGTTAGGTCAACACCGATTTCGATAGGAAAACAGGTTAGAGAAGCTAATTAAAAAAAAATATAATATGTTTTTAAAAAACAATAAAAAAACTCATCGGCATATGCATAGATTTAGTTCAATTCAATAGGTATGTACTGCACAAAACACTACACCTCTTAATCACCTACAACTAGTATATATTCGTATTTTACGCCGAAAGCTGTAAACATAAAGTTTGTTAAATGCTTGACTGGTGGCACCATCTCTTAATATAATATAATAATAATCTTAAACGGCAACGTTCAACATCAAAATGTCAGCTGACTATCTCGACCAATAGCAAACGGAATGCAAGTTGTGAACTAGCCGCTCATGTCTCCCAGGGGTACACCAAACATAACCTCATTTACGAAAAACGCAAATCTGACACTGTCAGGAGCGTAGCTTTTTTATGTTTAAAAAAATTAAATGGTTTACAAATGTTACGTAAAGAACTGTCTGTCAGATCCGGTATATAAATTTTACTGTCCAAATAAACAAACCTAAAAAAACTAAGTTTTTTATGATTTCAAATTTATTAGGACCCTGTGTTAGGACCCACACAGCGAAGGAAACCTAAAATATAGTTAGCATGTTTTATATATATTCTAAAATATAGAAAACTATTATGTTGGGTTTTGTATCATTTAATAAATTTTTTGTGCTCTCTACGGAATGAAGGTGTACGTTTAATCCCTTTTTTATGGGCTAAGGTAGTATTTGGATTATTTTATTTTATCATAATACAAAAAATCATAATACAAAAAACAAAAAGGGATCAAGATATATACACGATACCGATTATTTTGTTCCAGCTTGCCGTAAGCTTACTGTACTTTGCCGATGGCTTGGTTCGTTTTGATCGTTATTGTGTCCTTAGGCATAGAATATTGCTTCCATATAAACGAAGCATTTAACTTTCTAGACTTCTCCAGGCTGTAAACCAGGAAACTGTGAAATTTTCGAAATTCTGTTTATTGCATCATTTCCATGCCCATCTCAAAGTAAGAATATGCTTTATTTTCCATTTTCGAGAAATGTAATTCGAACTTTTTCTCGACTAAACTTAATTAGTTTGTTATAAGGTCACTCATCGTCAAGCAAGCTTTACCTTGCTTGACGATGACTGACCTTAGTTTGTTAGCATCTGACTGACTTTTGTTTAATGTAATGCCATGACAACTATCACTGCCCACTGTTTTTTTATATACGAGGGGTTGACATGCTAAAACTACAGTACGGTAAGTGGTTTAATACCTATTTATTTAGTTTATGATTATTATTTTAGTATATAAAAATAAACCTTGGCATTAAAGTCCCTTTTAGTCACTTAGCAAATTATAGCCCTTCTTCCGGTCGAGCATGAAAATTCTCGCCGTGGTATTAAAAGTAAACACTGCACTCCCCAGGTTTATAATATACCTACTATTATTTTTATTAGTGTTCAAAAAAAGCGGGCGGCGAAGAAAAGGTCGAAAATACAAAAAGTCGAAAATAAAAAAAGTTCGAAAGTACAAAAGGTCGAAAATACAAAAGATTAAAAAACGAAAGGTTCAAACAAAGATCGAAAGTAGCTACACTGTAATGATTGTAAAACAAAGTAGAATTAAGAGACACACAGGTACACACACACACTCATAGAAAAGTTTTTAAAAAATCAACATCCAATAAAAACTCAAGGTAGCAACACGACGGGTCGCAGAACTTTGTTCGAAAACATTTTCTTCGAACGGAAATTTTTATGAAAACAATTTCTTCTAATGGAAATTTGTTCGAAAACATTTTTTTTAAACGGAAATTTATTCGAACACCATTTCTTTGAACGGAAATTTGTTTTCGAACGGAAATTTGTTCGTAACTAATAGTTGTTCAAAAACATTTTCTTCGAATAGAAATCATTTTCTTCGAAAGCAAGTTTTTCGATAAAAGACGCTCTAGACCTGGATTTCCAAACCTAACACAATTCATATAGTTTGACTACGGCAAGGTCTTTTTAACATATTTTTTCAAAAAAACCCTGACTTCTTTCCCGGGATCGTAAACATTCTGAAAATTTATCTACTTTCCTCCTTTTGGAAGGTCGAAATTGGTATTTTCCTAAACTTTGTCAATTGATCGCAAACGTATCCGAACCGGTCCAGATACCTCCTGATGTGCTCAATTAAGAAAGGTTAGAGTAACACCGATTTCAACCTTCCAAAATGAGGACCGGAAAGCTAATTTAGGGAAATCATTTTTCGACAATAGGTTTCGTTTGGTTCGGTTTGGTTTCACCCCCTCTAGGATCCCGGGAAGGAAGTCAGGGAAGTTTTTGTTTCCAAAAATTGTGAGAAAAAAACCCCATTAGTCGAACTATATGAGTTGTGTTAAGTTTGGCAAGCCAGGTCAAATATTTTTTTTTTCGAAAAATTTGTTTTCAAAAAAATGTTTTTGAACAAATTTTTATTAAAAAAAAATATTTTCGAACAAATTTCCGTTTAAAGAAAATGTTTTCGAACACATTTCTGTTCGAAGAAAATGATTTCGAAAAATTTCTGTTTGAAGAAAACGTTTTCGAAGAATCTTTTATCCGAAGAATATGTTTTAGAACAATTTTTGGTTTGAAGAAAATGATTTTCGAAGTTTATGCTTTCGAACAATAATATTAAGATATTTATATGAAATGTACTATAAAATTATAAATAATTAAGCCGAACCTTACGAAAACTCGAACTGTATTTGGGCATTTTTTGTCTTTTGATAAAATGTAAAATTCGGAATAAAAAGGTATTAAAAAAAACCACAATACCAAAAACACCCAAAAAAATGGGAAAAAAACTTGGAAAATAAATTAAACAGTGCGAAAAATAGCGTATAAACATCGTGATAAAAGTTTCATTTTATCCCTTGATATATTATATAATATTAATAAACTTTTAACATAGAAATGTATTTCTGTCCTGTTTGTTTATTTATTACGTATTATTTTTATACAAAAACAGAAATAATATTTAAAAGAAAATGTTTTTTAACAATAAATATACCTACAATAAATATACCTACAATAAATATTCATAGCCCAAAAACTCAAGGAACATATTTTTTATTTCTTAAGCTGTATAAAAACGAGTTCTTTTTAAGTTTTATTAAAACATTTTTCTTTTCTCAGACTGTATAAAAATGAGTATTTTTCACGAACGTCTATGGAATTTTGAGTACGGTTTTGACACTCGTGTCGCTACCCCTGGGAGGCGCTTGGCTAGTATTTCTAATTAGCCTATCCAGAACCTCATGGGCGCAGCCTTCGTGTTAGTTTACGACAGAGACAATTTATTATTTTCTCTATGGTTTACGAAGGCTGTGTCATGGGCCGTCACTGAAGAACAGCAGTTTCTATATGGGAGGACCCCCAGAATAAAAAACTATATACGTGCCTAGCTTTGATAACAAAAGTAAAAAAATAATCACCACTTCAATAATTTGACCAGGATCACCACTTAGTCAGATTTTTCTGGCAGATTTTAAAGAAATAATTTGACATTCCCTTAAAAATCCGTTCAAATATAACGGTGGCAACAGCGTAGAGCTAATTTTGTAGCGACCCTTCCACGACATGCAGTTAGTCCCTCTTTGTTAATTTTACCGTGAAAAACAAAGAAAGAAAGTAAACTTAGCTGACCTCATAAAGAAAACGAATAGGCCTCATAAATTTGAAAGAAATGTGACGAAATGTGACGAAATCTGACATTTCAGTTTGTGTGGTTAATGGGTTTCTGCTTTGAATTTATTTACAATATTTAAATTAAAAATTTTCAACAAATTACGGGTTTTTAATTAAAAACAAATATTATATCGTGAAGCCACATCTATCAAAAAGTGGGAAATGGCCTGTTAGGTAAGTTTTTAAGTTTAAAAATTGCCTTTTAAACGAGAAATCTTAAGCGCCAGATTATGTCACATTTTTTCAAATTTCGTCAAATTTTTTGAAATGTAAAGAATTGCCCCCTTAAGATTTCTTGCCAAACTTAACACAACTCATATAGTTCGACTAATAGGGTTTTTTTCTAACAATTTTTGGAAACAAAAACATCCCTGACTTCTTTCCCGGGATCCTAGAGGGTGTGAAACCAAACCGAACCAGCCGAGACCTATTGTCGAAAAATGATTTCCCTAAATTAGCTTTCCGGTCCTCATTTTGGAAGGTTGAAATCGGTGTTACTCTAACCTTTCTTAATTGAGCACATCAGGAGGTATCTGGACCGGTTCGGATACGTTTGCGACCAATTGACAAAGTTTAGGAAAATACCAATTTCGACCTTCCAAAAGGAGGAAAGTAGACAAATTTTCAGAATGTTTACGATCCCGGGAAAGAAGTCAGGGTTTTTTTGAAAAAATATGTTAAAAAGACCTTGCCGTAGTCAAACTATATGAATTGTGTTAGGTTTGGAAATCCAGGTCTAGAGCGTCTTTTATCGAAAAACTTGCTTTCGAAGAAAATGATTTCTATTCGAAGAAAATGTTTTTGAACAAGTATTACTTACAAACAAATTTCCGTTCAAAGAAATGGTGTTCGAATAAATTTCCGTTTAAAAAAAATGTTTTCGAACAAATTTCCATTAGAAGAAATTGTTTTCATAAAAATTTCCGTTCGAAGAAAATGTTTTCGAACAAAGTTCTGCGACCCGTCGTGTTGCTACCTTGAGTTTTTATTGGATGTTGATTTTTTTTTAAACTTTTCTATGAGTGTGTGTGTGTACCTGTGTGTCTCTTAATTCTACTTTGTTTTGCAATCATTACAGTGTAGCTACTTTCGATCTTTGTTTGAACCTTTTGCTTTTCAATCTTTTGTATTTTCGACCTTTTGTACTTTCGAACTTTTGTATTTTCGACTTTTTGTATTTTCGACCTTTTCTTCGCCGCCCGCTTTTTTTTGAACAATAATAAAAATAATAGTAGGTATATTATAAACCTGGGGCGTGCAGTGTTTACTTTTAATACCACGGCGGGAATTTTCATGCTCGACCGGAAGAAGGGCTATAATTTTCTAAGTGACTAAAAGGGACTTTAATGCCAAGGTTTATTATTATATACTAAAAATAATAATAATCATAAACTAAATAAATAGGTATTAAACCACTTACCGTACTGTAGTTTTAGCATGTCAAGTATATAAAAAAACAGTGGGCAGTGATAGTTGTCATGGCACTACATTAAACAAAAGTCAGTCAGATGCTAACAAACTAAGGTCACTCATCGTCAAGCAAGGTAAAGCTTGCTTGACGATGAGTGACCTTATAACAAACAATGTGGAAAAAATATTATTTATTTCATAACAAACTAATTAAGTTTAGTCGAGAAAAAGTTCGAATTACATTTCTCGAAGATGGAAAATTAAGCATATTCTTACTTTGAGATGGGCATGGAAATGATGCAATAAACAGAATTTCGAAAATTTCACAGTTTCCTGGTTTACAGCCTGGAGAAGTCTAGAAAGTTAAATGCTTCGTTTATATGAGAGCAATATTCTATGCCTAAGGACACAATAACGATCAAAACGAACCAAGCCATCGGCAAAGTACAGTAAGCTTACGGCAAGCTGGAACAAAATAATTGGTATTGTGTAAATATTCCTTTTTGTTTTTTGTATTATGATAAAATAAAATAAACCAAAAACCTATATTTTGCCTTTATGGTTTTAAAGAAATTACTTTCAATCACTGGGGACAAGAAATACTACCTTAGCCCATGAAAAAAGGGATTAAACGTACACCTTTATTCCGTAGAGAGCATAAAAAATCTATTAAATAATACAAAACCCAACATAATAGTTTTCTATATTTTAGAATATATATAAAACATGCAAACTATATTTTTGGTTTCCTTCGCTGTGTGGGTCCTAACACAGGGTCCTAATAAATTTGAAATCATAAAAAACTTAGTTTTTTTAGGTTTGTTTATTTGGACAGTAAAATCTATATACCGGATGTGACGGACAGTTCTTTACGTAACATTTGTCAACCATTTAATTTTTTTAAACATAAAAAAAGCTACGCTCCTGACAGTGTCAGATTTGCGTTTTTCGTAAATGAGGTTATGTTTGGTTTCGCTACCCCTGGGAGACATGAGCGGCTAGTTCACAACTTGCATTCCGTTTGCTATTGGTCGAAATAGTCAGCTGACTTTTTGATGTTGAACGTTGCCGTTTAAGATTATTATTATATTATATTAAGAGATGGTGCCACCAGTCAAGCATTTAACAAACTTTATGTTTACAGCTTTCGGCGTAAAATACGAATATATACTTGTTGTAAGTAACTAAAAAGTGTAGTGGTTTGTGCAGTACATACCTATTGAATTTAACTAAATCTATGACGATGAGTTTTTTTTTATTGTTTTTTAAAAACATATTATATTTTTTTTTAATTAGCTTCCCTATCCTGTTTTCCTGTCGAAATCGGTGTTAACGTAACCCTGATAAATTATTCGACAACGTATCCTAACCTGTCCAGACACGCCCCGGTTAGGATACGTTTCTATCAATTGACCACGGTTAGGTTTTGTTTCAGTTTGGTTTAACACCGATTTCAACCTCCCAAAAAAAGGACAGGAGAGTTTTAATTTTAAAATGCCCGCCTGACTATGTCAACCAATAGCAAATGGAATGCAAGTTGTGAACTATCCGCTCGTTGGGAGACGCCAGGCTTTCAGGATGCAGTGACCCTAAGAATATTTGCTACAGTCGCCACCTGACGAAAATAAGTCGAAGGCGGAATTTTTCAGGGGTGCCACGACCACGTGGTCACATTGTGCAAGGAAAACTTAAGTTTGAGACACGCTCCCTAGAGGGAGCTGCACATATAGGCAGACAACTGCGTACAGTCGACTTGAAAATAGATTCAAAATATGAATAAAATGAACCGGACCCAAGAAACAAACCTTTAAAACATAAATTTCAAACTTTCTATAAATTCGTATAATTAAAAATAATGTTTGTATAATTATGTAAAATTTCTTGTGTGCCTAATATTATAGATTTGTTAAAAAATTCTAATTTTCTACTTAGCAATAAAAAGTTGAAAATAGCCCTAAAAAACTACTATTTACGGATTAGATCAAATTTTCGTCCAGGAGGTGATCACCCTGTAGATATCGAAAATAGTAGTAAATCTTAATTAAAATCACATTTTTAAAAAACAACTCTGTCAGGAGTTTTAGTTAGCAAATAAGAGTAAGAAATACATTAAAAAATGTATCATGAACTTATTGTATTATTTTTAGATCCAGGACGTGAGAGACCTACAGGGTGATATCGAAATTAGAAGCGTAATTTTCTAAAAAACAAATTTTTAAAAAACAATGTTGTCAAGAGCTTTCGTTAGCAAAAAATTATTTGAAACACGTTACACAATCATACCATTATCAGATTTTATCACCTTCAGGTCCAGGAATTGAGCTACATGGTGATAAAGAAATTATTAGTTTGTGTAAATTTTCTAATAATCACATTTTTAAAAAGCAAGGTTGTCCGGAGCTTTTGTTAGCAAAGTATAGTTAGGAATACGTTAAACAATCATACCATTAACTGGCTGTATCACCGTTAGGTCCAGGAAGTGAGGTACAGGGTGATATCGAAATTAGTAATAAAATTTCGTAAAAATCACGTTTTTAAAAAACAACGTTGTCAGGAGCGTTTGTTAGCAAAAAATAGTTAGGAACACGTTAAGCAATCATACCACTTACTAAATTTCATTTACTTCCAGTAGGTAAGCTGCAGGGTGATATCTAAATAGCAGTAAAGATTTTGAAAAATCACATTTTTAAAAAACAAGGGAGGTGAGCTACAGGGTGAAATGAATAAATAAATCCAAAAATATTCACATATATTTACGTGAAAAACTTTTACTATTTATTTGACAAATTTACAAGTTAATATGATAAAATTTTGACATTAAAACTTATTAGTTAATATAACCAAATCAACCTAAGCCCCTAACTAACATTGGTCAAAATAAAAGTTTACAAATACACATAAGAAATCCAAAAATCCCTACATTTATTTACGTAACAACATCTTGGTTCGTTGTTCTTTTACAAATTCACAAGTTAGTTTGAAAAAATCATGGCTTTATAATACATATCAAGTATAACCAAACCGAACCAAACCCATATAAATTAGGTTGGTCAATATAAAAATGTACAGTAATTATTTACAGAAAACCTGCCTGCCTTTGTTGTTAATTCACAAATTTACATGCTTATTTGACAAAAATTTTTCATCCAAAATATACAATTAATAGAATCAAACCGAACCAGTTGGTCAATATAAAAATTGCCAAATACAAATAGTAAATCAAAAATTTTTTACAAATATTTTACATTTGTTTGATTTGTTGATTAACAAATTTACAAGATATTTTAGAATCTTGGCCCTAAAATATATATTTAATGTAACAAAACGAAAGCCTTCACTAGGCTTGCCTAATGTAAACATTTACAAACATACACGATAAATATAAAAATCTGCACATTTATTTACAGGAAAAAACTGTCTTCGTTGTTATTTCAAAAATTTGCATGTGTTTTAGGCAACAATTTGACACCCAAGTTATCTATTTAACATAACCAAACCGAGCCAAATCAAATCCTTATAATTATTAAGCTTGCTCAATATAAAAATGTACAAATACACATAATAAATATGACATTTATTACAAACAATGGGGGCAATTCTTTAAAATTTGAAATAATTTGAAACAATCTGAAAAAATTTGACGCCTCAAATTTTAGCCCTAAATCATGGCAACATCGTAAATTTCAGTTTTTTGTACAGCGTCAAAAACCGAAAAATGAGGAAAAATATAATCTAAAACCTACCTTTAAACTCGATTGCTGATAATTCAATATTTTTCCGGGATTGTTGATGATGCACAGGTTCTTAAAAAATTGTATTTTTCCTTAAAAAAACAATAACAAAACCATGAGACGTTTTTCTTATTTCGTTAAAGTTGGATTCAAATAACACGAACATGACATGCAAAGCGAACCAAACCGAATGGCTAAGTACAGCCGACCACAAAATCAAACGTAATATTATTTTAACGAAATCAAATGAATTTTAGGAAAGAAAACTATTAGGGTTGATAAATTTATGAAAAAAAAATAATTATCAGATTTATTGCAACCCGTGGCCCAAAAAATAACCTTTGAATATATAAATATCAAACTTGTTATTATTATTATCATATAATTAAAAATAATGTTTGTCTAATATTTCTTATGATCAGGTATGAGAAGAGATAGAAAAAAAGTCTGCCAAACCCAGGTTATAAAGGTTAGGTTCAGGTCTGCTACAGGGAGACCTTAAAATCTATTATAGATTTGTTTAGAAATTCTAGTTCTCTAATTAACAATAAAAAGTTGAAAATAGCCCAAAAAGTTAAACTAAACGGATTATTTCAAATTTAGGTTCAGGGGGTGAGTTACAGGGTGACATCAAAAATAGTTGTACACTTTACATTGTTAAAAACTACTTTGTCAGGAGTTTTACTTAGCAAACGAGAGTTAGAAATACCTTAAAAAATCATATCACTAACTTATTGTATTACCTTTAGAGCCAGCAAGTGAGCTACTGGGTGATATCGAAATTACTAGTGTATTTTTCTAAAAATCACATTTTTAGACAACAATGTTGTCAAGAGCTTTCGTTATCAAAAAATGCTTAGGAACACGTTAAAAAATCATAACATTAACTGACTATATTACCTTTAGGTCTTTGGAGTAAGGTACAGGGTGATATCAAAATTAGTAAAACACTTTTGTAAAAATCACAATTTTAAAAATCAACTTTATCAGGAGTCTTGGTGAGCAAAAAATAGTTAGGAATATGTAAACAAACCACACCATTCACTAACTGCGTTACATTTAGGTCCAGTAGGTAAGATACTAGTAGTAAATTTTTTTATAAATCATATTTTTAAAAATAACTTTTGGCCTCACCTTACTGTTTACAAACCAAGAACATATAAGTTAGGGTTTCTTGAGCGATCTATTAAAAGAATATTACGTTAATTACTTTTCCGCACAATTTTACGTTTTCGCATCATTTTTACTTTCCTCACGATTTTTTTCCGCACGTCCAAATTGCAAGAACCTTCCCGTCCACAATCGTTTTCAAGTGAAAACCCGTTCTCCTACACACAAGTTTCATTTTCAAGAAGTGCTGCTGTACCGATGCTACCAGAAGCACCGAATGAAGAATCCTGTAATGTGTTATAGCCTGTACAGACCAATATACCTTCCTCCATTCACTACAGTAGTAATTCTAAGCAGCAAACTGATCAAGGCATTTCTGTAGTGGGCCAAACACCAACCAATCAAATTCCAATAAGAAACGACGTTATTCAAGATGTTGTGGCATCTGATGTATATTGAAGCATGCAACAAACAGAAAGTGCATTTTCAATTTCAATATCTACCATCGTTAACTTTTTCGTTATTGTTAATTAAATGTTCTTTACATAAAGTTTCTTTTTAATATATCATAATAAAAAATCCTGTTTTATTATTTTTCCGTGCATAAAAAAATCAAGTAAAAATAAAAGTTAAAAAAACGTACGGAAAAGTAACTTTTCCGCGCAAGTGCTGAAAAATTTGGAAGATGGACAAAAACACTCGTAGGAAAAACATTGTACCTAATTCTTGCGGAAACTATCTTTTCCATCCTTGACGGCTTGCCCGAACTCCGCTCCGCGTCGTTTGTGCAAGTGCCGTCGCGTGCGGAAAAGTACCTCTTTCCGCACTTGTTAGGTAAATAACTATTGTACAAACAATTAAAAGCCTAAGCGATACAAAAAAATATTTATGTAAAAAATATTTAAAATTTAAAGATAAAAGACCTTAAGTGGGATGAAACTACTGCTTTTGTTGATTTGGAGTTTTCAGTAAAAATAGCTAAAGAAATATATCCCTTTATCAGACAACCAAATAGCTATGTAGCGGTACATGTATTAACAGATTTTTATGTAAAAAATGCAAAATATTGAGTCGCTTCACTTTGGAAGAAGTCTATATACAAGTAATTAAATAAAACTAAGAACGACGTACGGGACAAAAAAAATTTGTGTGCAGGTTCTTCTTTGTCAATGTAAATAAATGTAATATTTATTATTGTTATTATTTAATAATTATAAGGATTTGATTTGGCTCGGTTTGGTTATGTTAAATAGATAACTTGGGTGTCAAATTGTTGCCTAAAAAACATGCAAATTTGTGAAATAACAACGAAGATAGTTTTTTCCTGTAAATAAATGTGCAGATTTTTATATTTATCGTGTATGTTTGTAAATGTTTACATTAGGCAAGCCTAGTGAAGGCTTTCGTTTTGTTACATTAAATATATATTTTAGGGCCAAGATTCTAAAATATCTTGTAAATTTCTTAATTAACAAATCAAACAAATGTAAAATATTTGTAAAAAATGTTTGAATTACTATTTGTATTTGGCAATTTTTATATTGACCAACTGGTTCGGTTTGATTCTATTAATTGTATATTTTGGATGAAAAATTTTTGTCAAATAAGCATGTAAATTTGTGAATTAACAACGAAGGCAGGCAGGTTTTTCTGTAAATAATTATTGTACATTTTTATATTGACCAACCTTATTTATATGGGTTTGGTTCGGTTTGGTTATACTTGATATGTATTATAAAGCCATGATTTTTTCAAACTAACTTGTGAATTTGTAAAAGAACAACGAACTAAGATGTTGTTACGTAAATAAATGTAGGGATTTTTGGATTTCTTATGTGTATTTGTAAACTTTTATTTTGACCAAGGTTAGTTAGGGGCTTAGGTTGATTTGGTTATATTAACTAATAAGTTTTAATGTCAAAATTTTATCATATTAACTTGTAAATTTGTCAAATAAATAGAAAAAGTTTTTCACGTAAATATATGTGAATATTTTTGGATTTATTTATTTATTTCACCCTGTAGCTCACCTCCCTTGTTTTTTAAAAATGTGATTTTTCAAAATCTTTACTGCTATTTAGATATCACCCTGCAGCTTACCTCCTGGAAGTAAATGAAATTTAGTCAGTGGTATGATTGCTTAACGTGTTCCTAACTATTTTTTGCTAACAAACGCTCCTGACAACGTTGTTTTTTAAAAACTTGATTTTTACGAAATTTTATTACTAATTTCGATATCACCCTTTACCTCACTTCCTGGACCTAACGGTGATGCAGTCAGTTAATGGTATGATTGTTTAACGTATTCCTAACTATACTTTACTAACAAAAGCTCCGGACAACCTTGCTTTTTAAAAATGTGATTTTTAGAAAATTTACACACACTAATAATTTCTATAGCACCATGTAGCTCAATTCCTGGACCTGAAGGTGATAAAATCTGATAATGGTATGATTGTGTAACGTGTTTCAAATAATTTTTTGCTAACAAAAGCTCTTGACAACATTGTTTTTTAAAAATTTGTTTTTTAGAAAATTACGCTTCTAATTTCGATATCACCCTGTAGGTCTCTCACGTCCTGGATCTAAAAATAATACAATAAGTTCATGATACATTTTTTAATGTATTTCTTACTCTTATTTGCTAACTAAAACTCCTGACAGAGTTGTTTTTTAAAAATGTGATTTTGATTAAGATTTACTACTATTTTGGATATCACCCTATAACTCACCTTCTGGACCAAAATTTGATCTAATCCGTAAATAGTAGTTTTTTAGGGCTATTTTCAACTTTTTATTGCTAAGTAGAAAATTAGAATTTTTTAACAAATCTATAATATTAGGCACACAAGAAATTTTACATAATTATACAAACATTATTTTTAATTATACGAATTTATAGAAAGTTTGAAATTTATGTTTTAAAGGTTTGTTTCTTGGGTCCGGTTCATTTTATTCATATTTTGAAATCTATTTTCAGGTCGGCTGTACGCAGTTGTCTGCCTATATGTGCAGCTCCCTCTAGGGAACGTGTCGCAAACTAAAGTTTTCCTTGCACAATGTGACCACGTGGTCGTGGCACCCCTGAAAAATTCCGCCTACGACTTATTTTCGTCAGGTGGCTACTGTAGCAAATATTCTTAGGGTCACTGCATCCTGAAAGGCTGGCGTCTCCCAACGAGCGGATAGTTCACAACTTGCATTCCATTTGCTATTGGTTGACATAGTCAGGCCGGATTTTTAAAATTAAAACTCTCCTGTCCTCGTTTTGGGAGGTTGAAATCGGTGTTAAACCGAACTGAAACAAAACCTAACCGTGGTCAATTGATGGGAAACGTATCCTAACCGGGGCGTGTCTGGACAGGTTAGAATACTTTGTCGAATAATTTATCAGGGTTAGGTTAACACCGATTTCGATAGGAAAACAGGATAAAAAAGCTAATTAAAAAAATATAATATGTTTTTAAAAAACAATTAAAAAAAACTCATCGGCATAGATTTAGTTAAATTCAATAGGTATGTACTGCACAAACCACTACACTTTTTAGTCACTTACAACTAGTATATATTCGTATTTTACGCCGAAAGCTGTAAACATAAAGTTTGTTAAATGCTTGACTGGTGGCACCATCCCTTAATATAATATAATAATAATCTTAAACGGCAACGTTCAACATCAAAAAGTCAGCTGACTATTTCGACCAATAGCAAACGAAATGCAAGTTGTGAACTAGCCGCTCATGTCTCCCAGGGGTAGCGACACCAAACATAACCTCATTTACGAAAAACGCAAATCTGACACTGTCAGGAGCGTAGCTTTTTTTATGTTTAAAAAAATTAAATGGTTTACAAATGTTACGTAAAGAACTGTCCGTCACATCCGGTAGATAAATATTACTGTCCAAATAAACAAACCTAAAAAAACTAAGTTTTTTATGATTTCAAATTTATTAGGACCCTGTGTTAGGACCCACACAGCGAAGAAAACCAAAAATATAGTTTGCATGTTTTATATATATTCTAAAATATAGAAAACTATTATGTTGGGTTTTGTATTATTTAATAAATTTTTTATGCTCTCTACGGAATAATAGGCATAGAATATTGCTTCCATATAAACGAATCATTTAACTTTCTAGACTTTTCCAGGCTGTAAACCAGGAAACTGTTAAATTTTCGAAATTCTGTTTATTGCATCATTTCCATTTTTTTAGCTCACACATATACTATACTATAGTAGTGTGAGCTATGGTGATCCTAATTTTTTCGAGAAAAAAAAAGTTGCTCCGATTTTAAAAATTTTTATATATCTTTGCGTTTCAGATGATTTTGAAACTTTTTTGTTGCGCCGTCTGTCTGTCTGTCTGTCTGTCTGTATGTCTGTCTGTCTGTCTGTCTGTCTGTCTGTCTGTCTATCTGTGTGTCTGTATGTCTGTCTGTAACGACCAACGCGCATAACTCAAAAACCGCTTGGCCGATTTTAATGAAATTTGGTACCTAGGCTGGGTCTTGGGTCGAGATGGTCCCATTTAAAAATTAACAAAATCCACTGAACATAAACCAAATAAAAGGGTGGGGGTAGATTTCAAAAATTAGAGTTTATGTAAATATGGCGTGTGTGATATTAAACGAAAGGTAATTGAGTCTGCAGTTAAACAAAATACATTTTAATTTATTTAAAAAAAAGGGTGGGGTATATTTTAAAAATTAGAGTTTAAGTGAAAATATGGCGTGTGTGATATCAAACGAAAGGTAATTGAGTCCGGAGTTTAACAAAATACATTTTAGTTTTTGTTTTTTTTGTAAGGGTGGGGGTAGATTTCAAAAATTTGAGTTTAAGTCAAAACATGGCTTGTGTGGTATCAAACAAAAGGTAATTTAGTCTGGAGTTGAATAACATATATTACAGTTTTTAGTTATATTAGCTCACACGTACACTATAACTATAGTACCTAGTGTGAGCTTAGGGGCCCATATATTGGCAGAGTATTTCCACATTGTATGTTATAAGGTCACTCATCGTCAAGCAAGCTTTACCTTGCTTGACGATGAGTGACCTTAGTTTGTTAGCATCTGACTGACTTTTGTTTAATGTAATGCCATGACAACTATCACTGCCCACTGTTTTTTTATATACTTGACATGCTAAAACTACAGTACGGTAAGTGGTTTACCTATTTATTTAGTTTATGAATATTATTATTTTTAGTATATAAAAATAAACCTTGGCATTAAAGTCCCTTTTAGTCACTTAGCAAATTATAGCCCTTCTTCCGGTCGAGCATGAAAATTCCCGCCGTGGTATTAAAAGTAAACACTGCACGCCCCAGGTTTATAATATACCTCTATTATTTTTATTATTGTTCAAAAAAAAAGCGGGCGGCGAAGAAAAGGTCGAAAATACAAAAAGTCGAAAATACAAAAGTTCGAAAGTACAAAAGGTCGAAAATACAAAAGATTGAAAAACAAAAGGTTCAAACAAAGATCGAAAGTAGCTACACTGTAATGATTGCATTATTAAACGGAAATTTATTCGAACACCATTTCTTTGAACGGAAATTTATTCGTAAGTAATAATTGTTCAAAAACATTTTCTTCGAATAGAAATCATTTTCTTCGAAAGCAAGATTTTCGATAAAAGACGCTCTAGACCTGGATTTCCAAACCTAACACAATTCATATAGTTTGACTACGGCAAGGTCTTTTTAACATATTTTTTCAAAAAAACCCTGACTTCTTTCCCGGGATCGTAAACATTCTGAAAATTTGTCTACTTTCCTCCTTTTGGAAGGTCGAAATTGGTATTTTCCTAAACTTTGTCAATTGATTGCAAACGTATCCGAACCGGTCCAGATACCTCCTGATGTGCTCAATTAAGAAAGGTTAGAGTAACACCGATTTCAACCTTCCAAAATGAGGACCGGAAAGCTAATTTAGGGAAATCATTTTTCGACAATAGGTCTCGGTTGGTTCGGTTTGGTTTCGCGCCCTCTAAAATCCCGGGAAAGAAGTCAGGGAAGTTTTTGTTTCCAAAAATTGTTAGAAAAAAACCCCATTAGTCGAACTATATGAGTTGTGTTAAGTTTGGCAAGCCAGGTCAAGTTTTTTTTTTGAACAAATTTTCATTTTAAAAAAGTATGAACAAATTTCCGTTCAAAGAAAATGTTTTCGAACACATTTCTGTTCGAAGAAAATGTTTTCGAAAAATTTCTGTTTGAAGAAAACGTTTTCGAACAATCTGTTGTTCGAAGAATATGTTTTAGAACAATTTTTGGTTTGAAGAAAATGATTTTCGAAGTTTATGCTTTCGAACAATAATATTACGATATTTATATGAAATGTACTATAAAATTATAAATAATTAAGCCGAACCTTACGAAAACTCGAACTGTATTTGGGCATTTTTTGTCTTTTGATAAAATGTAAAATTCGGAATAAAAAGGTACTAAAAAAAACCACAATACCAAAAACACCCAAAAAAATGGGAAAAAACCTTGGAAAATAAATTAAACAGTGCGAAAAATAGCGTATAAACATCGTGATAAAAGTTTCATTTTATCCCTTGATATATTATATACTATTAATAAACTTTTAACATAGAAATGTTTTTCTGTCGTGTTTGTTTATTTATTACGTATTATTTTTATACAAAAACAGAAATAATATTTAAAAGAAAATGATTTTTAACAATAATACCTACAATAAATATTCATAACCCAAAAACTCAAGGAACATATTTTTTATTTCTTAAGCTGTATAAAAACGAGTTCTTTTTAAGTTTTATTAAAACATTTTTCGTTACTCAGACTGTATAAAAATGAGTATTTTTCACGAACGTCTATGGAATTTTGAGTACGGTTTTGACACTCGTGTCGCTACCACTGGGAGACGCTAGGCTTCCAGGATGCAGTGACCCTAGTATTTCTAATTACCCTATCCAAAACCTTATGGGCGCAGCCTTCGTGTTAGTTTACGACAGAGACAATTTATTATTTTCTCTCTGGTTTACGAAGACTGTGTCATGGGCCGTCACTGAAGAACAGCAGTTTCTATATGGGAGGACCCCCCAGAATAAAAAAAATATATACGTGCCTAGCTTTGATAAGAAAAGTAAAAAAATAATCACCACTTCAATAATTTGACCAGGATCCTCACTTAGTCAGATTTTTCTGGCAGATTTTAAAGAAATAATTTGACATACCCTTAAAAATCCGTTCAAATATAACGGTGGCAACAGCGTAGAGCTAATTTTGTAGCGACCCTTCCACGACATGCAGTTAATCCCTCTTTGTTAATTTTACCGTGAAAAATAAAGAAAGAAAGTAAACTGAGCTGACCTCATAAAGAAAACGAATAGGACTCATAAATTTGAAAGAAATGTGACGAAATGTGACGAAATCTGACATTTCAGTTTGTGTGGTTAATGGTCTTCTGCTTTGAATTTATTTACAATTTTTAAATTAAAAATTTTCAACAAATTACGGGTTTTTAATTAAAAACAAATATTATATCGTGAAGCTACATCTATCAAAAAGTGGGAAATGTCCTTTTAGGTAAGTTTTTAAGTTTAAAAATTGCCTTTTAAACGAGAAATCTTAAGCGCCAGATTGGGGGCAATTCTTTAAAATTTGACATAATTTGAAACAATCTGAAAAAATTTGACGCCTCAAATTTTAGCCCTAAATCATGGCAACATCGTAAATTTCAGTTTCTTGTACAGCGTCAAAAACCGAAAAATGAGGAAAAATATAATCTAAAACCTACCTTTAAACTCGATTGCTGATAATTCAATATTTTTCAGGGATTGTTGATGATGCACAGGTTCTTAAAAAATTGTATTTTTCCGGAAAAAAACAATAACAAAACTATGAAACGTTTTTCTTACTTCGTTAAAGTTGGATTCAAATAACACGAACATAACATGATAACATGCAAAGCGAACCAAACTGAATGGCTAAGTACAGCCGACCACAAAATCAAACGTAATATTATTTTAACGAAATCAAATGAATTTTAGGAAAGAAAACTATTAGGGTTGATGTTTATGAAAAAAAAAATAATTTTCGGATTTATTGCAACCCGTGGCCCAAAAAATAACCTTTGAATATATAAATATCAAACTTGTTATTATTATTATCATATAATTAAAAATAATGTTTGTCTAATATTTCTAATGATCAGGTATGAGAAGAGATAGAAAAAAGACTGCCAAACCCAGGTTATAAAGGTTAGGTTCAGGTCTGCTACAGGGTGACCTTAAAATCTATTATAGATTTGTTTAGAAATTCTAGTTCTCTACTTAACAATAAAAAGTTGAAAATAGCCCAAAAAGTTAAACTACGTATTAACGGATTATTTTAAATTTAGGTTCAGGGGGTAAGTTACAGGGTGATATCAAAAATAGTTGTACAATTTACATTGTTAAAAACAACGTTGTCAGGAGTTTTACTTAGCAAACAAGAGTTAGAAATACCTTAAAAAATCATATCACTAACTTATTGTATTACCTTTAGAGCAGACAAGTGAGCTACTGGGTGATATCGAAATTACTAGTGTATTTTTCAAAAAATCACATTTTTAGAAAACAATGTTGTCAAGAAATTTTAGAAAACAATGTTATCAAAAAATGCTTAGGAACACGTTAAAAAATCATAACATTAACTGACTGTATTACCTTTAGGTCCTTGGAGTAAGGTACAGGGTGATATCAAAATTAGTAAAACACTTTTGTAGAAATTACAATTTTAAAAATCAACTTTATCAGGAGTCTTGGTGAGCAAAAAATAGTTAGGAATATGTAAACAAACCACACCATTCACTAACTGCGGTACATTTAGGTCCAGTAGGTAAGATACTAGTAGTAAATTTTTTATAAATCATATTTTTAAAAATAACTTTTGGCCTCACCTTACTGTTTACAAACCAAGAACATATAAGTTAGGGTTTCTTGAGCGATCTATTAAAAGAATATTACGTTAATTACTTTTCCGCACAATTTTACTTTTTCGCATCATTTTTACTTTCCTCACGATTTTTTTCCGCACGTCCAAATTGCAAGAACCTTCCCGTCCACAATCGTTTTCAAATGAAAACCCGTCCTCCTACATACAAGTTTCATTTTCAAGAAGTGCTGCAGTACCAATACTACCAGAAGCACCGAATGAAGAATCCTGTAATGTGTTACAGCCTGTACAGACCAATATACCTTCCTCCATTCACTACAGTAGTAATTCTAAGCAGCAAACTGATCAAGGCATTTCTGTAGTGGGGCAAACACCAACCAATCAAATTCCAATAAGAAACGACGTTATTCAAGATGTTGCGGCATCTGATGTATATTGAAGTATGCAACAAACAGAAAGTGCACTTTAAATTTCAATATCTACCATCGTTAACTTTTTCGTTATTGTTAATTAAATGTTCTTTACATAAGGTTTCTTTTTAATATATCATAATAAAAAAATCCTGTTTTATTATTTTTCCGTGCATAAAAAAATCAAGTAAAAATAAAAGTTAAAAAAACGTACGGAAAAGTAACTTTTCCGCACTAGTGCTGAAAAATGTATTTTCCGCACGATTTTTGTTTTGTTAAAAATGAAGATATTTAGGACTCATTAAATGATTTATGTAACTATTCTATCTTACGTATCATTTTCTAGCATTATTATAAAATCTTTGCAAATTAAAACATGTTTTTTGATAAAGAAGATGGACAAAAACACTCGTAGGAAAAACATTGTACCTAATTCTTGCGGAAACTATCTTTTCCATCCTTGACGGCTTGCCCGAACTCCGCTCCGCGTCGTTTGTGCAAGTGCCGTCGCGTGCGGAAAAGTACCTCTTTCCGCACTTGTTAGGTAAATAACTATTGTACAAACAATTAAAAGCCTAAGCGATACAAAAAAATATTTATGTAAAAGATATTTAAAATTTAAAGATAAAAGACCTTAAGTGGAATGAAACTACTGCTTTTGTTGATTTGGAGTTTTCAGTAAAAATAGCTAAAGAAGTAAAGAAATATATCCCTTTATCAGACAACCAAATAGCTATGTAGCGGTACATGTATTAACAGATTTTTTGAAAGAAATGCAAAATATTGAGTCGCTTCACTTTGGAAGAAGTCTATATACAAGTAATTAAATAAAATTAAGAACGACGTATGGGACAAAAATATTTGTGTGCAGGTTGTTGTTTGTCAATGTAAATAAATGTAATATTTATTATGTGTATTTGTACATTTTTATATTGAACAAGCTTAATAATTATAAGGATTTGATTTGGCTCGGTTTGGTTATGTTAAATAGATAACTTGGGTGTCAAATTGTTGCCTAAAAAACATGCAAATTTGTGAAATAACAACGAAGACAGTTTTTTCCTGTAAATAAATGTGCAGATTTTTATATTTATCGTGTATGTTTGTAAATGTTTACATTTGGCAAGCCTAGTAAAGGCCAAGATTCTAAAATATCTTGTAAATTTGTTAACTAACAAATCAAATATAAAATATTTGTAAAAAAATTTTGATTTACTATTTGTATTTGTTAATTTTTATATTGACCAACTGGTTCGGTTTGATTCTATTAATTGTATATTTTGGATGAAAAATTTTTGTCAAATAAGCATGTAAATTTGTGAATTAACAACGAAGGCAGGCAGGTTTTTCTGTAAATAATTATTGTACATTTTTGTATTGACCAACCTTATTTATATGGGTTTGGTTGGGTTTGGTTATACTTGATATGTATTATAAAGCCATGATTTTTTCAAACTAACTTGTGAATTTGTAAAAAAACAACGAACCAAGATGTTGCTACGTAAATAAATGTAGGGATTTTTGGATTTCTTATGTGTATTTGTAAACTTTTATTTTGACCAAGGTTAGTTAGGGGCTTAGGTTGATTTGGTTATATTAACTAATAAGTTTTAATGTCAAAATTTTATCATATTAACTTGTAAATTTGTCAAATAAAGAGTAAAAGTTTTTCACGTAAATATATGTGAATATTTTTGGATTTATTTATTCATTTCACCCTGTAGCTCACCTCCCTTGTTTTTTAAAAACGTGATTTTTCAAAATCTTTACTGCTATTTAGATATCACCCTGCAGCTTACCTACTGGAAGTAAATGAAATTTAGTAAGTGGTATGATTGCTTAACGTGTTCCTAACTATTTTTTGCTAACAAACGCTCCTGACAACGTTGTTTTTTAAAAACGTGATTTTTACGAAATTTTATTACTAATTCGATATCACCCTGTACCTCACTTCCTGGACCTAACGGTGATACAGTCAGTTAATGGTATGATTGTTTAACGTATTCCTAACTATACTTTGCTAACAAAAGCTCCGGGCAACCTTGCTTTTTAAAAATGTGATTTTTAGAAAATTTACACACACTAATAATTTCTATATCACCATGTAGCTCAATTCCTGGACCTAAAGGTGATAAAATCTGATAATGGTATGATTGTGTAACGTGTTTCAAAAAATTTTTTGCTAACGAAAGCTCTTGACAACATTGTTTTTTAAAAATGTGTTTTTTAGAAAATTACGCTTCTAATTTCGATATCACCCTGTAGGTCTCTCACTTCCTGGATCTAAAAATAATACAATAAGTTTATAATACATTTTTTAATGTATTTCTTACTCTTATTTGCTAACTAAAACTCCTGACAGACTTGTTTTTTAAAAATGTAAAGATTTACTACTATTTTCGATATCACTCTGTAACTCACCTCCTGAACCAAAATTTGATCTAATCCGTAAATAGAAGTTTTTTTGGGGCTATTATCAACTTTTTATTGCCTAGTAGAAAATTAGAATTTTTTAACAAATTATAATATTAGGCACACAAGAAATTTTACATAATTATACAAACATTATTTTTAATTATACGAATTTATAGAAAGTTTGAAATTTATGTTTTAAAGGTTTGTTTCTTGGGTCCAGTCAGGGGTGCAGTAAAACCAAAAAATATTTTTAATCTATTTTAAGGTCGGCTGTACGCAGTACTGCCTATATGTGCAGCTCCCTCTAGGGCGCGTGTCGCAAACTTAAGTTTTCCTTGCACAATGTGACCACGTGGTCGTGGCACCCCTGAAAACTTCCGCCTTCGACTTATTTTCGTCAGGTGGCGACTGTAGCAAATATTCTTAGGGTCACTGCATCCTGAAAGCCTGGCGTCTCCCAACGAGCGGATAGTTCACAACTTGCATTCCATTTGCTATTGGTTGACATAGTCAGGCGGGATTTTTAAAATTAAACTCTCCTGTCCTCGTTTTGGGAGGTTGAAATCGGTGTTAAACCAAACTGAAGCAAAACCTAACCGTGGTCAATTGATGGGAAACGTATCCTAACCGGGGCGTGTCTGGACAGGTTAGGATACGTTGTCGAATAATTTATCAGGGTTAGGTTAACACCGATTTCGACAGGAAAACAGGGAAGCTAATTAAAAAAAAATATAATATGTTTTTAAAAAACAATAAAAAAAACTCATCGGCATATGCATAGAATTAGTTAAATTCAATAGGTATGTACTGCACAAACCACTACACTTTTTAATCACTTACAACTAGTATATAATCGTATTTTACGCCGAAAGCTGTAAACATAAAGTTTGTTAAATGCTTGACTGGTGGCACCATCTCTTAATATAATATAATAATAATCTTAAACGGCAACGTTCAACATCAAAAAGTCAGCTGACTATTTCGACCAATAGCAAACGGAATGCAAGTTGTGAACTAGCCGCTCATGTCTCCCAGGGGTAGCGACACCAAACATAACCTCATTTACGAAAAACGCAAATCTGACACTGTCAGGAGCGTAGCTTTTTTTATGTTTAAAAAAATTAAATGGTTTACAAATGTTACGTAAAGAACTGTCCGTCACATCCGGTATATAAATTTTACTGTCCAAATAAACAAACCTAAAAAGACTAAGTTTTTTATGATTTCAAATTTATTAGGACCCTGTGTTAGGACCCACACAGCGAAGGAAACCAAAAATATAGTTTGCATGTTTTATATATATTCTAAAATATAGAAAACTATTATGTTGGGTTTTGTATCATTTAATAAATTTTTTGTGCTCTCTACGGAATAAAGGTGTACGTTTAATCCCTTTTTTCATGGGCTAAGGTAGTATTTCTTGTCCCCAGTGATTGAAAGTAATTTCTTTAAAACCATATAGGCAAAATATAGGTTTTTGGATTATTTTATTTTATCATAATACAAAAAACAAAAAGGAATCAAGATATATATACGATACCGATTATTTTGTTCCAGCCTGCGGTAAGCTTACTGTACTTTGCCGATGGCTTGGTTCGTTTTGATCGTTATTGTGACCTTAGGCATAGAATATTGCTTCCATATAAACGAAGCATTTAACTTTCTAGACTTCTCCAGGCTGTAAACCAGGAAACTGTGAAATTTTCGAAATTCTGTTTATTGCAAGAATATGCTTTATTTTCCACCTTCGAGAAATATAATTCGAACTTTTTCTCGACGAAACTTAATTAGTTTGTTATGAAATAAATAAAAAATTTTCCACATTGTTTGTTATAAGGTCACTCATCGTCAAGCAAGCTTTACCTTGCTTGACGATGAGTGACCTTAGTTTGTTAGCATCTGACTGACTTTTGTCTAATGTAATGCCATGACAACTATCACTGCCCACTGTTTTTTTATATACGGGGGGTTGACATGCTAAAACTGCAGTACGGTAAGTGGTTTAATACCTATTTATTTAGTTTATGATTATTATTTTTAGTATATAAAAATAAACCTTGGCATTAAAGTCCCTTTTAGTCACTTAGCAAATTATAGCCCTTCTTCCGGTCGAGCATGAAAATTCCCGCCGTGGTATTAAAAGTAAACACTGCACGCCCCAGGTTTATAATATACCTACTATTTTTTTTATTAGTGTTCAAAAAAGAGCGGGCAGCGAAGAAAAGGTCGAAAATACAAAAAGTCGAAAATACAAAAGTTCGAAAGTACAAAGGGTCGAAAATACAAAAGATTGAAAAACAAAAGGTTCAAACAAAGATTGAAAGTAGCTACACTGTAATGATTGCAAAACAAAGTAGAATTAAGAGACACACAGGTACACACACACACACACACACTCATAGAAAAGTTTTTAAAACATCAACATCGAATAAAAACTCAAGGTAGCAACACGACGGGTCGCAGAACTTTGTTCGAAAACATTTTCTTAGAACGGAAATTTTTATGAAAACAATTTCTTCTAATGGAAATTTGTTCGAAAACATTTTTTTTAAACGGAAATTTATTCGAACACCATTTCTTTGAACGGAAATTTGTTTTCGAACGGAAATTTGTTCATAAGTAATAGTTGTTCAAAAACATTTTCTTCGAATAGAAATCATTTTCTTCGAAAGCAAGTTTTTCGATAAAAGACGCTGTAGACCTGGATTTCCAAACCTAACACAATTCATATAGTTTGACTACAACATATTTTTTCAAAAAAACCCTGACTTCTTTCCCGGGATCGTAAACATTCTGAAAATTTGTCCTTTTGGAAGTTCGAAATTGGTATTTTCCTAAACTTTGTCAATTGATCGCAAACGTATCCGAACCGTTTCAGATACCTCCTGATGTGCTCAATTAAGAAAGGTTAGAGTAACACCGATTTCAACCTTCCAAAATGAGGACCGGAAAGCTAATTTAGGGAAATCATTTTTCGACAATCGGTTTCGGTTGGTTCGGTTTGGTTTCACACTCTCTAGGATCCCGGGAAAGAAGTCAGGGAAGTTTTTGTTTCCAAAAATTGTGAGAAAAAAACCCCATTAGTCGAACTATATGAGTTGTGTTAAGTTTGGCAAGCCAGGTCAAATATTTTTTTTTTTCGAAAAAATGTTTTTGAACAAATATTCATTTAAAAAAAAATATTTTAGAACGAATTTCCGTTCAAAGAAAATGTTTTCGAACACATTTCTGTTCGAAGAAAATGATTTCGAAAAATTTCTGTTTGAAGAAATCGTTTTCGAACAATCTTTTGTTCGAAGAATATGTTTTAGAACAATTTTTGGTTTAAAGAAAATGATTTTCCAAGTTTATGCTTTCGAACAATAATATTAAGATATTTATATGATATGTACTATAAAATTATAAATAATTAAGCCGAACCTTACGAAAACTCGAACTGTATTTGGGCATTTTTTGTCTTTTAATAAAATGTAAAATTCGGAATAAAAAGGTACTAAAAAAAACCATAATACCAAAAACACCCAAAAAAATGGGAAAAAAACTTGGAAAATAAATTAAACAGTGCGAAAAATAGCGTATAAATAATACTATTAATAAACTTTTAACATAGAAATGTATTTCTGTCCTGTTTGATTATTTATTACGTATTATTTTTATACAAAAACAGAAATAATATTTAAAAGAAAATGATTTTTAACAATAAATATACCTACAATAAATATTCATAACCCAAAAACTCAAGGAACATATTTTTTATTTCTTAAGCTGTATAAAAACAAGTTCTTTTTAAGTTTTATTAAAACATATTTCTTTTTTTCTCAAACTGTATAAAAATGAGTATTTTCTCGAACGTCTATGGAATTTTGAGTACGGGTTTGACACTCGTGTCGCTACCCCTGGGAGACGCTTGGCTTCCAGAATGCAGTGACCCTAATATTTCTAATTAGGCTATCCAAAACCTCATGGGCGCAGCCTTCGTGTTAGTTTACGACAGAGACAATTTATTAATTTCTCTATGGTTTACGAAGGCTGTGTCATGGGCCATCACTGAAGAACAGCAGTTTCTATATGGGAGGACCCCCAGAATAAAAAACTATATACCTGCCTAGCTTTGATAACAAAAGTAAAAAAATAATCGCCACTTCAATAATTTGACCGGGATCACCACTTAGTCAGATTTTTCTGACAGATTTTAAAGAAATAATTTGACATTCCCTTAAAAATCCGTTCAAATATAACGGTGGCAACAGCGTAGAGCTAATTTTGTAGCGACCCTTCCACGACATGCAGTTAGTCCCTCTTTGTTAATTTTACCGTGAAAAACAAAGAAAGAAAGTAAACTTAGCTGACCTCATAAAGAAAACGAATAGGACTCATAAATTTGAAAGAAATGTGACGAAATGTGACGAAATCTGACATTTCAATTTGTGTGGTTAATGGGTTTCTGCTTTGAATTTATTTACAATTTTTAAATTAAAAATTTTCAACAAATTACGGGTTTTTAATTAAAAACAAATATTATATCGTGAAGCTACATCTATCAAAAAGTGGGAAATGGCCTTTTAGGTAAGTTTTTAAGTTTAAAAATTGCCTTTTAAACGAGAAATCTTAAGCGCCAGAATATGTCACATTTTTTCAAATTTCGTCAAATTTTTTGAAATGTAAAGAATTGCCCCCATTGGGGGGCAATTCTTTAAAATTTGACATAATTTGAAACAATCTGAAAAAATTTGACGCCTCAAATTTTAGCCCTAAATCATGGCAACATCGTAAATTTCAGTTTCTTGTACAGCGTCAAAAACCGAAAAATGAGGAAAAATATAATCCAAAACCTACCTTTAAACTCGATTGCTGATAATTCAATATTTTTCAGGGATTGTTGATGATGCACAGGTTCTTAAAAAATTGTATTTTTCCGGAAAAAAACAATAACAAAACTATGAAACATTTTTCTTACTTCGTTAAAGTTGGATTCAAATAACACGAACATAACATGATAACATGCAAAGCGAACCAAACTGAATGGCTAAGTACAGCCGACCACAAAATCAAACGTAATATTATTTTAACGAAATCAAATGAATTTTAGGAAAGAAAACTATTAGGGTTGATGTTTATGAAAAAAAAATAATTTTCGGATTTATTGAAACCCGTGGCCCAAAAAATAACCTTTGAATATATAAATATCAAACTTGTTATTATTATTATCATATAATTAAAAATAATGTTTGTCTAATATTTCTTATGATCAGGTATGAGAAGAGATAGAAAAAAATACTGCCAAACCCAGGTTATAAAGGTTAGGTTCAGGTCTGCTACAGGGTGACCTTAAAATCTATTATAGATTTGTTTAGAAATTCTAGTTCTCTACTTAACAATAAAAAGTTGAAAATAGCCCAAAAAGTTAAACTATGTATTAACGGATTATTTCAAATTTAGGTTCAGGGGGTGAGTTACAGGGTGATATCAAAAATAGTTGTAAAATTTACATTGTTAAAAACAACGTTGTCAGGAGTTTTACTTAGCAAACAAGAGTTAGAAATACCTTAAAAAATCATATCACTAACTTATTGTATTACCTTTAGAGCCAGCAAGTGAGCTACTGGGTGATATCGAAATTACTAGTGTATTTTTCTAAAAATCACATTTTTAGAAAACAATGTTGTCAAGAGCTTTCGTTATCAAAAAATGCTTAGGAACACGTTAAAAAATCATAACATTAACTGACTGTATTACCTTTAGGTCCTTGGAGTAAGGTACAGGGTGATATCAAAATTAGTAAAACACTTTTGTAGAAATCACAATTTTAAAAATCAACTTTATCAGGAGTCTTGGTGAGCAAAAAATAGTTAGGAATATGTAAACAAACCACACCATTCACTAACTGCGGTACATTTAGGTCCAGTACGTAAGATACTAGTAGTATTTTTTTTTATAAATCATATTTTTAAAAATAACTTTTGGCCTCACCTTACTGTTTACAAACCAAGAACATATAAGTTAGGGTTTCTTGAGCGATCTATTAAAAGAATATTACGTTAATTACGTTTCCGCACAATTTTACTTTTTCGCATCATTTTTACTTTCCTCACGATTTTTTTCCGCACGTCCAAATTGCAAGAACCTTCCCGTCCACAATGGTTTTCAAATGAAAACCCGTCCTCCTACATACAAGTTTCATTTTCAAGAAGTGCTGCTGTACCGATGCTACCAGAGGCACCGAATGAAGAATCCTGTAATGTGTTACAGCCTGTACAGACCAATATACCTTCCTCCATTCACTACAGTAGTAATTCTAAGCAGCAAACTGATCAAGGCATTTCTGTAGTGGGCCAAACACCAACCAATTAAATTCCAATAAGAAACGACGTTATTCAAGATGTTGCGGCATCTGATGTATATTGAAGCATGCAACAAACAGAAAGTGCACTTTCAATTTCAATATCTACCATCGTTAATTTTTTCGTTTCTTTTTAATATATCATAATAAAACAATCCTGTTTTATTATTTTTCCGTGCATAAAAAAATCAAGTAAAAGTTAAAAAAACGTACGGAAAAGTAACTTTTCCGCACTAGTGCTGAAAAATTTCTTTTCCGCACGATTTTTGTTTTGTTAAAAATGAAGATATTTAGGACTCATTAAATTGTTTATGTAACTATTCTATCTTACGTATCATTTTCTAGCATTATTATAAAATCTTTGCGAATTAAAACATGTTTTTTGATAAAGAAAATGGACAAAAACACTCGTAGGAAAAACATTGTACCTAATTCTTGCGGAAACTATCTTTTCCATCCTTGACGGCTTGCCCGAACTCCGCTCCGCGTCGTTTGTGCAAGTGCCGTCGCGTGCGGAAAAGTACCTCTTTCCGCACTTGTTAGGTAAATAACTATTGTACAAACAATTAAAAGCGTAAGCGATACAAAAAAATATTTATGTAAAAGATATTTAAAATTTAATGATTAAAGACCTTAAGTGGGATGAAACTACTGCTTTTGTTGATTTGGAGTTTTCAGTAAAAATAGCTAAAGAAGTAAAGAAATATATCCCTTTATCAGACAACCAAATAGCTATGTAGCGGTACATGTATTAACAGATTTTTTGAAAGAAATGCAAAATATTGAGTCGCTTCACTTTGGAAGAAGTCTATATACAAGTAATTAAATAAAACTAAGAACGACGTACGGGACAAAAATATTTGTGTGCAGGTTGTTGTTTGTCAATGTAAATAAATGTAATATTTATTATGTGTATTTGTACATTTTTATATTGAGCAAGCTTAATAATTATAAGGATTTGATTTGGCTCGGTTTGGTTATGTTAAATAGATAACTTGGGTGTCAAATTGTTGCCTAAAAAACATGCAAATTTGTGAAATAACAACGAAGACACTTTTTTCCTGTAAATAAATGTGCAGATTTTTATATTTCTCGTGTATGTTTGTAAATGTTTACATTTGGCAAGCCTAGTGAAGGCTTTCGTTTTGTTACATTAAATATATATTTTAGGGCCAAGATTCTAAAATATCTTGTAAATTTGTTAATTAACAAATCAAACAAATATAAAATATTTGTAAAAAATTTTGATTTACTATTTGTATTTGTTAATTTTTATATTGACCAACTGGTTCGGTTTGATTCTATTAATTGTATATTTTGGATGAAAAATTTTTGTCAAATAAGCATGTAAATTTGTGAATTAACAACGAAGGCAGGCAGGTTTTTCTGTAAATAATTATTGTACATTTTTATATTGACCAACCTTATTTATATGGGTTTGGTTCGGTTTGGTTATACTTGATATGTATTATAAAGCCATGATTTTTTCAATCTAACTTGTGAATTTGTAAAAGAACAACGAACCAAGATGTTGTTACGTAAATAAATGTAGGGATTTTTGGATTTCTTATGTGTATTTATAAACTTTTATTTTGACCAAGGTTAGTTAGAGGCTTAGGTTGATTTGGTTATATTAACTAATAAGTTTTAATGTCAAAATTTTATCATATTAACTTGTAAATTTGTCAAATAAATAATAAAAGTTTTTCACGTAAATATATGTGAATATTTTTGGATTTATTTATTCATTTCACCCTGTAGCTCACCTCCCTTGTTTTTTAAAAACGTGATTTTTCAAAATCTTTACTGCTATTTAGATATCACCCTGCAGCTTACCTACTGGAAGTAAATGAAATTTAGTAAGTGGTATGATTGCTTAACGTGTTCCTAACTATTTTTTGCTAACAAACGCTCCTGACAACGTTGTTTTTTAAAAACGTGATTTTTACGAAATTTTATTACTAATTTCGATATCACCCTGTACCTCACTTCCTGGACCTAACGGTGATACAGTCTGTTAATGGTATGATTGTTTAACGTATTCCTAACTATACTTTGCTAACAAAAGCTCCGGACAACCTTGCTTTTTAAAAATGTGATTTTTAGAAAATTTACACACACTAATAATTTCTATATCACCATGTAGCTCATTTCCTGGACCTAAAGGTGATAAAATCTGATAATGGTATGATTGTGTAACGTGTTTCAAATAATTTTTTGCTAACGAAAGCTCTTGACAACATTGTTTTTTAAAAATGTGTTTTTTAGAAAATTATGCTTCTAATTTCGATATCACCCTGTAGGTCTCACACTTCCTGGATCTAAAAATAATACAATAAGTTCATGATACATTTTTTAATGTATTTCTTATTCTTATTTGCTAACTAAAACTCCTGACAGGGTTGTTTTTTAAAAATGTGAAGATTTACTACTATTTTCGATATCACCCTGTAACTCACCTCCTGAACCAAAATTTGATCTAATCCGTAAATAGTAGTTTTTTTGGGGCTATTATCAACTTTTTATTGCTAAGTAGAAAATTTTAACAAATCTATAATATTAGGCACACAAGAAATTTTACATAATTATACAAACATTATTTTTAATTATACGAATTTATAGAAAGTTTGAAATTTATGTTTTAAAGGTTTGTTTCTTGCGTCCAGTCAGGGGTGCAATAAAACCAAAAAATATTTTTAATCTTTTTTAAGGTCGGCTGTACGCAGGACTGCATATATGTGCAGCTCCCTCTAGGCCGCGTGTCGCAAACTTAAGTTTTCCTTGCACAATGTGACCACGTGGTCGTGGCACCCCTGAAAACTTCCGCCTTCGACTTATTTTCGTCAGGTGGCGACTGTAGCAAATATTCTTAGGGTCACTGCATCCTGAAAGCCTGGCCTCTCCCAACGAGCGGATAGTTCACAACTTGCATTCCATTTGCTATTGGTTGACATAGTCAGGCGGGATTTTTAAAATTAAACTTTTCTGCCCTCGTTTTGGGAGGTTGAAATCGGTGTTAAACCAAACTGAAACAAAACCTAACCGTGGTCAATTGATGGGAAACGTATCCTAACCGGGGCGTGTCTGGACAGGTTAGGATACGTTGTCGAATAATTTATCAGGGTTAGGTTAACACCGATATCGACAGGAAAACAGGATAGGGAAGCTAATTAAAAAAATATATAATATATTTTTAAAAAACAATAAAAAAAACTCATCGGCATATGCATAGAATTAGTTAAATTCAATAGGTATGTACTGCACAAACCACTACACTTTTTAATCACTTACAACTAGTATATATTCGTATTTTACGCCGAAAGCTGTAAACATAAAGTTTGTTAATTGCTTGACTGGTGGCACCATCTCTTAATATAATATAATAATAATCTTAAACGGCAACGTTCAACATCAAAAAGTCAGCTGACTATTTCGACCAATAGCAAACGGAATGCAAGTTGTGAACTAGCCGCTCATGTCTCCCAGGGGTAGCGACACCAAACATAACCTCATTTACGAAAAACGCAAATCTGACACTGTCAGGAGCGTAGCTTTTTTTATGTTTAAAAAAATTAAATGGTTTACAAATGTTACGTAAAGAACTGTCCGTCACATCCGGTATATAAATTTTACTGTCCAAATAAACAAACCTAAAAAAACTAAGTTTTTTATGATTTCAAATTTATTAGGACCCTGTGTTAGGACCCACACAGCGAAGGAAACCAAAAATATAGTTTGCATGTTTTATATATATTCTAAAATATAGAAAACTATTATGTTGGGTTTTGTATCATTTAATAAAATTTTTGTGCTCTCTACGGAATAAAGGTGTACGTTTAATCCCTTTTTTCATGGGCTAAGGTAGTATTTCTTGTCCCCAGTGATTGAAAGTAATTTCTTTAAAACCATATAGGCAAAATATAGGTTTTTGGATTATTTTATTTTATCATAATACAAAAAACAAAAAGGAATCAAGATATATACACGATACCGATTATTTTGTTCCAGCTTGCCGTAAGCTTACTGTACTTTGCCGATGGCTTGGCTCGTTTTGATCGTTATTGTGACCTTAGGCATAGAATATTGCTTCCATATAAACGAAGCATTTAACTTTCTAGACTTCTGCAGGCTGTAAACTAGGAAACTGTGAAATTTTCGAAATTCTGTTTATTGCAAGAATATGCTTTATTTTCCATCTTCGAGAAATGTAATACGAACTTTTTCTCGACTAAACTTAATTAGTTTGTTATGAAATAAATAAAAAATTTTCCACATTGTTTGTTATAAGGTCACTCATCGTCAAGCAAGCTTTACCTTGCTTGACGATGAGTGACCTTAGTTTGTTAGCATCTGACTGACTTTTGTCTAATGTAATGCCATGACAACTATCACTGCCCACTGTTTTTTTATATACGGGGGGTTGACATGCTAAAACTACAGTACGGTAAGTGGTTTAATACCTATTTATTTAGTTTATGATTATTATTTTTAGTATATAAAAATAAACCTTGGCATTAAAGTCCCTTTTAGTCACTTAGCAAATTATAGCCCTTCGTCCGGTCGAGCATGAAAATTCCCGCCGTGGTATTAAAAGTAAACACTGCACGCCCCAGGTTTATAATATACCTACTATTATTTTTATTAGTGTTCAAAAAAGAGCGGGCGGCGAAGAAAAGGTCGAAAATACAAAAAGTCGAAAATACAAAAGTTCGAAAGTACAAAAGGTCGAAAATACAAAAGATTGAAAAACAAAAGGTTTAAACAAAGATCGAAAGTAGCTACACTTTAATGATTGCAAAACAAAGTAGAATTAAGAGACACACAGGTACACACACACACTCATAGAAAATTTTAAAAAAATCAACATCCAATAAAAACTCAAGGTAGCAACACGACGGGTCGCAGAACTTTGTTCGAAAACATTTTCTTAGAACGGAAATTTTTATGAAAACAATTTCTTCTAATGGAAATTTGTTCGAAAACATTTTTTTTTAAACGGAAATTTATTCGAACACCATTTCTTTGAACGGAAATTTGTTTTCGAACGGAAATTTGTTTGTAAGTAATAGTTGTTCAAAAATATTTTCTTCGAATAGAAATCATTTTCTTCGAAAGCAAGTTTTTCGATAAAAGACGCTCTAGACCTGGATTTCCAAACCTAACACAATTTATATAGTTTGACTACGGCAAGGTCTTTCTAACATATTTTTTCAAAAAAACCCTGACTTCTTTCCCGGGATCGTAAACATTCTGAAAATTTGTCTACTTTCCTCCTTTTGGAAGGTCGAAATTGGTATTTTCCTAAACTTTGTCAATTGATCGCAAACGTATCCGAACCGGTCCAGATACCTCCTGATGTGCTCAATTAAGAAAGGTTAGAGTAACACCGATTTCAACCTTCCAAAATGAGGACCGGAAAGCTAATTTAGGGAAATCATTTTTCGACAATCGGTTTCGTTTGGTTCGGTTTGGTTTCACACTCTCTAGGATCCCGGGAAAGAAGTCAGGGAAGTTTTTGTTTCCAAAAATTGTGAGAAAATAAACCCATTAGTCGAACTATATGAGTTGTGTTAAGTTTGGCAAGCCAGGTCAAATATTTTTTTTCGAAAAATTTGTTTTCGAAAAAATGTTTTTGAACAAATTTTCATTTAAAAAAAATATTTTCGAACAAATTTCCGTTCAAAGAAAATGTTTTCGAACACATTTCTGTTCGAAGAAAATGATTTCGAAAAATTTCTGTTTGAAGAAATCGTTTTCGAACAATCTTTTGTTCGAAGAATATGTTTTAGAACAATTTTTGGTTTAAAGAAAATGATTTTCCAAGTTTATGCTTTCGAACAATAATATTAAGATATTTATATGAAATGTACTATAAAATTATAAATAATTAAGCCGAACCTTACGAAAACTCGAACTGTATTTGGGCATTTTTTGTCTTTTGATAAAATGTAAAATTCGGAATAAAAAGGTACTAAAAAAAACCACAATACCAAAAACACCCAAAAAAATGGGAAAAAAACTTGGAAAATAAATTAAACAGTGCGAAAAATAGCGTATAAACATCGTGATAAAAGTTTCATTTTATCCCTTGATATATTCAATGAACTTGTAAAAAGCTGAGAACAGGTGAAAACCACTGCGCAGCCTAATTTCGTGCGACGCAATGGGTCCGCCATTTATCTGTCATTAGTGTCATTCAGTCGCCATTTTGAGGGAGGATAGATATAAGGCAGGGTGTCCATAATCCTTATTATACCCCTGGGTTTATCTTTTCTTGGGCTCTGATTGGTTGATTTGACTGAGAAAAAAAATCGGCGCGGAAAATGAGTTTCATGGACAGCCGGCTTTAAACTTTGTTTGGGCGTGATTTGATGGCCAAAAGGCCTTGATCAAACGTCTCTGTTGTGTTTTGTAGATCTAACCCTACTTTTTCGATTTGGAAAGTGAACGGTCGTTTATTTCCTTTTTTCGATTTTTTGTGATTTTTATCATATTTTCACGTGCGTTTCGCTGTGTTTCTAGTGACATAAATATTGATAATAGTGCTGAAAACATTTTGTGAACTATTTTCATAGACAATGACGTGTCAGGCAAAAGGCTGCCATTTAAGTGCGCGGATTAACCAGAATAGGAATATATCGTTCCATTTGTAAGTATAAAGCCTAATTTATAAACCTGAGAAATATATCCACAGCCCCCTTTTAAGAGGCCTGTTATATATCATATAAAAATGTAGTGTTTAAAGACCCTATCCCCTAGATGGACTGTAACACAGCTTAGCTAATCCAATCTCTCTCTGTTGTTTTGTATGTGATCAACAAAGACTTAATCGCGATTAAGGGTCTAATCCAAGAAATGTGCTTAAAGTGCATCTGCAGGTATGTTAAGAAAATTAGTTTCTTACATAGGGGCTGTGTTATATATACTATAAGTACCAAGATTTTATGTTGCAAGGGGCTGATAAATAGCAAAAACTTTTTACAGGTACACCCAAGATTATATCCATATTTTTTGTGCCCTGTCAGTCTTTATGGGTCATGTTTGGTCCTTAAGGACCCTGTCAAATCCTTATGCGTCCTGCCAAGTCCTTACGAGTAAAAGTTCTGTTAAGATTTTGTACAAGTCCTTACAGATTGATCAGCCCCTTGTTGTTAGAGTATGTTAATCAAATTTTTTGGGTGAGGGATTTACATATTACTTTGTATTAGTACCTATACATTATTCATACATTACCTACCTACCTACACTCATTGTAAATGGCTATTAACAAGTGTTTAAAACATAATCTAGAAAAAGTAGAACTTGTTGGTTTTATTTATAGAATTCCAAAAGAATATCCGAGACGTAGGATATGGTTAGAAGCTATAGGTGTTGATGCAGACAAATGGCAATGGACTAAACATAAACTTATATGCTCCCAACATTTTAAGAGAGAAGATGTGTTTTTTAAAAATGGCAAAAAATTTATTACAAAAACTGCTGTGCCATCATTATTGTATAACAATAATCAAGATTCCAGCAACAAGGCGAATGTTAGCTTTTTAAGTTCTACCCAAACTACAGAATTGGGACCCAAAAATTAACAAATTTACAAATAGTGTAAACATTTTTTGGTACCTGCAGATAACACCATTTTTTTAAGATGGTTTGTGAGGTGGTAGAGGGGGTTTCATTTATAAAGAAACACAAATACTACAGTAGCCAGGAAAATTTGGTTTCAAATTTATATTCATAATTACATTTTTAACATAATTTGCTGCAGAAAATGGGGAAGTCTGTTTGAATTATAAGAAAGAAAACAAAACTTGCAAACCATAACATTTAGCAAAACACAGTTCTCACTTTTCTAATAAAAATCTCATTAAAAAATGCCTATAGTTTTGATGTTGATCCCAATTTTTTTAGTTTTATTGCTTCCTTTAACATATTTTACCATCCTACAATAAACTTAAAGCTATCCTGAGGTCTCGCTATCAAAAAAAGGTAAGAACTAAGCACAACTTAACTTTTTAGATTAAATGAAGATCTTCAAAAACAATCTGAATCTAGTAGCAGCACTAGCAGCAGTACCAAAAGAAGGAGAGTCGTCATGGGGCACATAAAGACATATCATAATTACAGGTTGGTTTGATTGTTTTTTTGATTGTTCGCTATGTACTTTGTGACATTTTAGTTTATGTTCTTTTTAGTTTTGAGATCTTCAGAAATGGTAAAAAGATAACTTAAAAAAGAAATCTAAATTAATTACTAAAATTCTAACAAAATGTATTCAGTTGATTATAGAAATCTTTAATATTGATTTCATGACAAAAAGTAATTTTTAAAAAGCTGTTTGTGATCACACTGTATATTTGAATATTGTTCATAAAAACTTCTGCATGCTCTAAAACCTAAAATAAATTGATCAGATATCAAGTTTTTTTAGTCATATACAAGGTTTTTCAAAAAATACGAATCTTGCTCAAGATTATTTATATTTTGACCATGTTTAAATTCTTACATACATCTAAATAAGTATTTAGGATAGAATAATGATTTTAGTATAATTATGTTATTGATTCCAGTCTATGCAGCACCTAAGTATAGTTTTTTGACTCTAATCATTTTTTAAATTGCTTCGATACACTTCCCAAAAATATATTGCATTAATGGGTTTTCATTGATAGTTTGCAAGATATTTGTATGAGACACTCATGTACTGTGACTATGAAAAAAGTCATACCCATTTATTTGTCAAAACATGTCAATCAGTTGTATTGATTAGAAAAAATGCGTTTGTGCCACATCTGCTTACTAGGTATAGGTATTCGTGACATTGGCGTCGATTTTTATTAATTTAGTCTATTTTAGAGTCTCAGAAAGTTTTAACGGAAACCAATATATATTTAAAAAGAGGATTTTTGAAGTCATTTAGAAAATGTATTCAAAGCATAGGGTCTAATTTAAAAAAAGACAACTAGTGTCAAAAAAGTATATTTAGTTGCTGTGTAGACTGGACTTAATTACATATACTAAAATGTACCTATGGGCACCAGAATCATTCTTCTATCCCAAATACTTATTGAGAGATAAGCATCAAAAGATGGTGAAAATATAAATGATAACTTTTTAATTTTGATAATATTAAAAATTGATAAAAAAAAATTGATTAAAACTAAAACTATCTTTAAATTACGCTTATTTACATTAAAAAATAATTCTATATTATATAATTATTATAGTTTTTATATTTTTGAAATGTTATTTTTCTACAATGTCAAAGCGGGTTAGAATTTATAAAATACATAAAAATGATTTAATTTTATTATAATTAATAACTTTTCAATTTATAATGTAGAAAAGTTAGTAAAAAATACCTAAATATAATTTTTTATTATAAATGGATGTATTTAAACGTAGTTATTAGTTCTGATTCATTTTTCTTTACACAATCTTTAATAATGTTAAAAATGAAGCCATTGCTCTTGGGCAAAATTAATATTTTTTGACAATATAATATATAATAAAGAATAGCATTTTTTCCCAAAATTAATAATAAAAAACTTTTCTATATGGTTCCAATTTAGCTAGACTATATATACTATATATCAAAAACCTAATTAGCTGTTTGCACACAAGTTTTTTTGACATTTAATAAAATTTTCATTATTAAAATATATTGAAAAAGCTAAATTGTGAACAATATTGTTTTCATGTTATTTCTTTTTGTAGCAAATCGCCAAGTCATATATTGAGGCACAAACAGGAATTATTTAAATCAAATGAGAGGTATAGGAAGCAACTTTACCGAAAAAACCAACAAGTGGCTACTTTAACCAAAAAAGTTTTTGAAATGAAAAATGTGATACAATTTTAAAAAAATCAAGACATTTCGAATGATGGTGTGGATCACATTGACAAAACCATAAGTGATGTGCCTCATTTACTTATGTCAAGATACCTTAAAAATGTAAAAAGTGGTACCACAACACATGAAAAATACCCAGAACCTCTAAGAAAATTTGCAGCCACTCTTCAATTTTATTCAAGCAAAGCTTATGAGGCTGTCAGGAAGGAGTTTGCCTTGGCTTTACCTGATCAGTCTACAGTAAGAAAGTGGTATGCAAATGTAGATTGTGATCCAGGTTTCCTCGATACTTCTTTTGAGATTTTAAAAAAACAGTCAGAAGAAAGTTTAAAGTCTGGTAGACCACTTGTTGTGGCTTTAATGTTTGATGAAATGTCATTAAGGAAACAAATAGAGTATGATGGAAAGAAGATGTGGGGGTATGTAGATGTTGGTGTTCCAGTGGAAAATGACCAATTAGATGTTGCTGGAGAAGCTTTGGTTATGACAGTTGTATGCCACCAAGCTGCATGGAAGCTTCCTATAGCTTACTTTTTAATTAAAGCCTTAAATGCTTCAGAAAAAGAGAATATTGTTCATGAAGCACTGAAAAGACTGGCAGAGATAAAAATATTAGTGACTTCAGTGACATGCGATGGTCCAAATGCCCATTTTGCCATGTTTGAAAAGCTAGGGTGCAATTTTGATGCATCTGATGGAGGAAGAAACTTAATAACTAGTTTTGAAAATGACATTGGGCAAAAAGTTTTTGCTATATTGGATGCGTGTCATATGGCAAAGTTGGCTAGAAACAACCTAGCAGCTCTAAAGGTTTTTAAGGACCCTGATGGGAAATTGATAAAATGGGAATACTTGGTAAAACTTCAGCAGCTGCAAGAAGAGGAAACTTTAAATTTAGGAAATAAGCTAAGGAAGAGGCACATAGAGTTTGCTAACAATAAAATGAAAGTAAGTTATTTCTTTCTTAAATTTCATTGGTTTTTTTGTAATATGAGAGGCGGTCAAAAATTAAATATTTTAATGTAACTGGTCACGACTAAATCACAATTTTTTCTTATTGTTTTTTTACCTTTATATTTTCAGGTGTCTTTGGCAGTTCAGACCTTGTCAAGAAGTGTGGCAGATGCTTTAAAATATTTGCGTATCGATATCAAACATCCTGATTTTGAAGATAGTGAAGCAACTGAGGCATTCATTTTAAAGATAAACAGACTCTTTGATATTTTAAATTCCAAGAGCCCTTTTGCCTGGGGTGATTGCAGCGCCCTACGCCAGTCAACAGAGCAAACATGGAGACCATTTTTAGAGGAAATGGTGGTATATCTGTTAAAATGTAGCAATATAAATGGAAGACCATTATACATGACTAACAACAAACCCCTATTCAAAGGCTTCGCTATTACAATAAAATCAGTAATGGGAATATTCGATCTATATGTAAAGGAGTTGAACATTTTGAAGTATCTGTTAACTTTTAAAATGAGTCAAGATCATTTGGAAACCTTTTTTTGTGGAATCAGGGCTCGCAATGGATGGAACAACAACCCATCTCCACTTTTGTTCAAATATGCATTTAGAAGAATGCTTTTACATACCAGAATTAGTGGACAAGGTGGAAATTGTAGAGTACTAGATGACACAACTGTGCTTTCAGTACCAAGTTCTTCTGGCAAATCACATGAAGTGATAGATATGTCACTTCTCAGAAGATATGACCTGAACATTGATGAAATTAGATTACAAGATGATGACTTTGATGTAACTGAATCATTTATCCCTTTAAGTGAAATATCAGAAGACATAGTGGCATACATGTCTGGATATGTCTTAAAGATGCTCAAAAGGAGGAATTTTTGTGAACAGTGTTTTGAAGGACTTGAATCTGAATTCATTGATGAACAGCACCAAAACTTTAAGCTAATACAGAGAAAAAACCGAGGTTTGTTTAAAAAAAATTAAAAGTTTTTTATGAAAGATTAATTTTATTGATTTATTTTGTTTTAGGAGGATTGCAGCGACCTTCACAAGGAGTCATTAAAATTTGTGTTGAAGTAGAAAAAATTATTCGGAAATTAATGGCAATTACTGATAACCAAATCCCTGCCGACACTGGTTTCCAGCAAGTATTTGTCATTAATATTAGCCAGCAGTTTTATTCCACTGGACAAAACCTATTTTATAAACTTGAGGCTCATTTTAGCGCAGGTTGACGCCTATTCTCCCGCTTTTTACAAGTTCATTGGATATATTATATACTATTAATAAACTTTTAACATAGAAATGTATTTCTGTCCTGTTTGATTATTTATTACGTATTATTTTTATACAAAAACAGAAATAATATTTAAAAGAAAATGATTTTTAACAATAAATATACCTACAATAAATATTCATAACCCAAAAACTCAAGGAACATATTTTTTATTTCTTAAGCTGTATAAAAACGAGTTCTTTTTAAGTTTTATTAAAACATTTTTCTTTTCTCAGACTGTATAAAAATGAGTATTTTCACGAACGTCTATGGAATTTTGAGTACGGTTTTGACACTCGTGTCGCTACCCCTGGGAGACGCTTGGCTTCCAGGATGCAGTGACCCTAGTATTTCTAATTAGCCTATCCAAAACCTCATGGGCGCAGTCTTCGTGCTGGTTTACGACAGAGACAATTTATTATTTTCTCTATGGTTTACGAAGGCTGTGTCATGGGCCGTCACTGAAGAACAGCAGTTTCTATATGGGAGGACCCCCAGAATAAAAAACTATATACCTGCCTAGCTTTGATAACAAAAGTAAAAAAATAATCGCCACTTCAATAATTTGACCAGGATCACCACTTAGTCAGATTTTTCTGGCAGATTTTAAAGAAATAATTTGATATTCCCTTAAAAATCCGTTCAAATATAACGGTGGCAACAGCGTAGAGCTAATTTTGTAGCGACCCTTCCACGACATGCAGTTAGTCCCTCTTTGTTAATTTTACCGTGAAAAACAAAGAAAGAAAGTAAACTTAGCTGACCTCATAAAGAAAACGAATAGGACTCATAAATTTAAAAGAAATGTGACGAAATGTGACGAAATCTGACATTTCAGTTTGTGTGGTTAATGGGTTTCTGCTTTGAATTTATTTACAATTTTTAAATTAAAAATTTTCAACAAATTACGTTTTTTTAATTAAAAACAAATATTATATCGTGAAGCTACATCTATCAAAAAGTGGGAAATGGCCTTTTAGGTAAGTTTTTAAGTTTAAAAATTGCCTTTTAAACGAGAAATCTTAAGCGCCAGATTATGTCACATTTTTTCAAATTTCGTCAAATTTTTTGAAATGTAAAGAATTGCCCCATTGGGGGCAATTCTTCAAAATTTGAAATAATTTGAAATAATCTGACGAAATGTGAAACAACAGAATTTAGGTGTAAATCTTGACAACACTGCAATTTCAGCTTTGTGTAAAACGTCTTACACCACACGGTAATGGGCCAACTTAGGAAATTATGAAAACCCCAAAAATTTAAAATATGCGGGAAAATTTAATCTAAAACCTACCTTGAAACTCGGCTACTGATAATCCACAAGTTCTTGATAAATTGTATTTTTCCGAGCACCTCATCATACAACGGTTTTTCTATCTGGCAAATTTGACAACTGTCAGTGAACGATCACCAAGGGGACTGTCAGTTACGAAATACTATGTTGCCAATTCATTGTTTCCAAGTGAAACCAATAAAGGTACCGTTCACAAGTTGGATTCACTTTTTAAAATGTTGTTAAAATATATTTACGAAAAACTCTTACAACGTAACGTGCAAGGTGGTACCTAAGGGGGGATCAATCTCCCCCCGATATTTTTAGGAATAAAAAGTAATCAAACATTTAGTAGTGATAATAATAGTAGAGATATGGATAATTCGCATTTTTTACGGCGGAATTGATTCTGATTTTTGAGATTTTTGCTTATAATAGCTGAAAACATGCTCAAACTAAAGTTTGGTTAAGTATTTTGTTTTCTAAAAAATTTAAATCTTAAAGGTATTTTTTTATACCTAAATGCATGGAGAGTGGAAAAAAATTTTGTTTTCTAAATCTCATAATTTTATTCATAAACATTTGTGTGTTTTAAATAATATTACTTGACTTGACTGCAAAATCAATCCAAGATTTGAGCAGCTGCTAAAAAATTGTTTTTCTTTGTCGTGTTTTTGAACTTGATTTTAAAATAAATTTGAATGGAAAAGGATGCTTGGCTGACTTATTTTTTAGCCACTCATAGGTAGGAAGGCTATTGGGGACCGTCAAAAAAAACCTTTTTATTTTTGCTCAAAATAAGTTTGGGCCAAAAAAATCAAAATGGCTGTCTGTCTTTATTCATAGTTCTTTTAAAAATAAAACCAAATAATTTAAATAATTAGGCACTTTGTCTGCAAGTTTAATGAAAATTTTTACTTGGTTTTATTTTCATAAGTTTAAAAAAAACAAATTCAATTTTTTTATTACTTTTTCAAATTAGGTAGCTATTCAATGAACCTACAGAGTAAATAATTTTGCACTGGAATTTATTCTTTAGCTTTTTAACTATTTCTTCAATTTCAATATATTTTAATTATAGTATCTAAGGTTTTAAACCCGTTATATTTTGTTTGTGTATTTTATTCCGGGATTAACATTAATATTGATAAAGGTACACAATTGACAGGGTGCAAAATTTTTTGCCGACTTTTTTGGACGATAGCTTTTCTAAAAGGTTCGATGTCATCCCAAATTAAGTGAAAGAGACAAGTTAGTTTCTTCTTGTATATAAATATAGGTACTTACCTAACCAGGTCAGGTTAGGTTTTAAAGTATATTACAAAAAAGGCACCTGATCTGGTCAGGTTGGTTTCTATTAATATATCTAATAACCCAAGCTTTCGACATTCTGGACTTTCAACATTTTGTAATTCTTCTTCATTCGCACACACAGTTTCCAATAGAATCTACATTTATTTTTATTTTAATATTTATTTTTATCCTTATAAACCCAACAGTAACGTCTTTTAGACGAAAATTGTTCGTAGCACCCCTGTAATCTTCCGCCGGCGGCGACTGTAGCAAGTATTTCTGATTACCCTATCCAAAACCTCATGGGCCATCACTGAATAACAGCAGTTTCTATATGGGTGGACCCCCCAGAATAAAAAACTATATACGTGCCTAGCTTTGATAAGAAAAGTAAAAAAATAATCACCACTTCAATAATTTGACCAGTATCCCACTTAGTCAGATTTTTCTGGCAGATTTTAAAGAAATAATTTGACATTCCCTTAAAAATCCGTTCAAATATAACGGTGGCAACAGCGTAGAGCTAATTTTGTAGCGACCCTTCCACGACATGGAGTTAGTCCCTCTTTGTTAATTTTACCGTGAAAAACAAAGAAAGAAAGTAAACTTAGCTGACCTCATAAAGAAAACGAATAGGACTCATAAATTTGAAAGAAATGTGACGAAATGTGACGAAATCTGACATTTCAGTTTGTGTGGTTAATGGTTATCTGCTTTGAATTTATTTACAATTTTTAAATTAAAAATTTTTAATAAATTAGGCGTTTTTAATTAAAAAAATATATTATATCTTGAAGCTACATCTATCAAAAAGTGGGAAATGGCCTTTTAGGTAAGTTTTTAAGTTTAAAATTGCCTTTTAAACGAGAAATCTTAAGCGCCAGATTATGTCACATTTTTTCAAATTTCGTCAAATTTTGTGAAATGTAAAGAATTGACCCCATTATGTCACATTTTTTCAAATTTCGGCAGATTTTTTGAAATGTAAAGAATTGCCCCCATTTTGTCACATTTTTTCAAATTTCGTCAAATTTTTTGAAATGTAAAGAATTGCCCCCGGAACATCAATTATTACACAAAGATATAGGATTTTTTACATTTTCAAAGCAAAGTTCAAAGTAAACAAACAAAATAAATTTGAAATTATTTAAATCATTTCTGATGGAAACTATTGATTTCGATGTGTAAGTCAACTTCTATTCAAATATGAAAATCACCATTTAGATATGCGAAACACAGCTTTACAATACATCAACGAGAATTGGAATGACATTAAAAAATTTATACCAACGCCAAACGAACCCCTTAAAGGGAGGAATACTGTAAACTAATGGAAAAAATGGAACATATGGACCCACTACAGAATGCTTAGCGCTTTCAGAGGTAAATAAATTAAAATTTAAAAAATGTTATTTAACAACCTACGACCACGTCCAAAAAATACATGATTTTCCAAGTATTATTTATAAACAAGAGTTACTCTTTAATTGAAATCCTTTTTTCTCTCACACCTAACTCAGAGCGTTTTCGTTTATTAAGTTTAAAAATTGAATATTCATTTGACAACTCTTCACACAAGAAAAATTCTGAACAAAAAACCATCATTAGAAAAAGAATCACAATGCAACATTTGTAAAAAAAAATAAAAATGCAAAATGTTTGTGAATTGAACACATTGGAAATTTTTTATTTAGTCGGTTTAGAACGTTTTTCTACGTTGTCCTGACAATCATCTTTTGTCAGATTTTTTTGACTCATTGATCTATGGATTGACTGTTGCCATTCTAGTTTAGGACGCCCTCTTTTTCTGCGCCCTATTGGTTGCCATTCTAGGACCTGCTTTGGTAATCTTTCGTCGTTCATCCGTTGTACATGGCCGTACCATATCAGTTGTCTTTTAGTGATGTCATCCGTTATGCTCCCTTCGATTCCCATTCTTTCTTTTATGATCTCATTTCTTATGTGATCTGTTCTAGATATTCTCATTGATCTTCTTATTGCATCCATTTCGACACTTTCTATTTTTGTTTTGTATTTTTCTGTTACGTGACAAGTCTCTGTTCCATACAACAGCGTGCTTTTCACCATTGTTTCATATATGTTAAATTTTACATTCTTTTTTATCTCTCTGCTACATAAAATACTGTTAAGACATCCAATAACCTTTTTTTGCTTTTACTATTCTTTTTTCCAGTTCTTTACAGTCTGTTCCTGTCTTATCAAATGTGACACCCAAGTATACATACTCATTGCATGGAGATATTACTTGTCCATTGTCTAGTTCTAACTCACTGGATTCGTTTCCAATACATAAGTACTGTGTCTTGTCCACGTTCACTGTTAATCCCCACTTTTGGTATTCTTCCATTAACTTTCTCATCATATACTCCATGTCCTCTTTATCATTAGCTACAATTACTTGGTCGTCAGCAAACTGTAGTGTGTATATGGTAAATCGGTCGTTAAGTTGTATTCATATGCCGTGCACTTTCCGTTTCCAGTTTTTTAGAGCTACTGCGATTTATATTTTAAAAAGGGTTGGAGAAATACAACATCCCTGTCTTAAGCCTTTTGTTACCAGGAATTCTTTTGAAAGTCGATTTCCAATTTTAATTTTAGATTTTGACCCTTTGTATAGTTCTTTTATCGCTTTTATGTATGTATGATTGATATTAGTCTGCTCTAGCACTGTCCATAGTTTTTCTAGTGGATCGGTATCAGATGCTTTTTGTAGGTCCACAAAGATAACATGAGTCTCTATATTTCTGGCGCTCCTTTTCTCAATTACTTGTTTAAGACAAAACATTATCACTACAAGATCTGCCTGCACGAATCCCACTTTGCTCTTCTTCTTCTTGTTCATGAAAATCCTTCTCTATTAGATCTCTAAGAATCCTACCGTACAATCTACTGAGAGTACTAGTTACTGAAATTCCTCTGTAATTGTTGCAATCCAGCTTGTTTCCTTTTTTATGTATTGAGGATATGAATGCAATTTTCCAATCATCAGGTACTGGTTGTCCGTTTATGCATTGATTGATAATATATGTGAGATTTTCGATTAGTTTCTCTGATCCATATTTGAGCATTTCAGCATATATTCCTCCAGGTCCGCTAGCTTTTCCGGATTTAAGCTTTTTAATACTATTTCCTCTCCGTGTACTTCTATGTCTCTCCTCGGAGAGGCTGCCAGATATTCGGGTACCGTTTCCTGCAGCAGTCCCTTGTAGTGTTCTGTCCATTGTTCTGGTTTGATGATCTGCATGTTTACTTTTTCTTTTGTTGGGTTTTTTACTGTAGAAATGAATTTCCATACCTCAGAACTCTGCCTACCTCCTACGTGTGTATTGATATCGTGGCATTTGCGCTCGAACAGTTCATTTTTTTCTGTGCGTATCAAATTTCTCAGCTCTCTTTTGGTTTCCCTGTAGATTTCTAGGTCTCTTTGTTCTTTAGTACTGAGCCATTTCAAGTATGTGCGTTTTTCTCTTTGACCATTTCCTGTATTTTTTCCGTCCACCACATCTTCCTGCTATTTCTATTATCTTGGTATCCAACAGCTTCGATGCTTGCTTCCTTCAAGCTTTTTATTATGTTTGTATATATCTCTTAAAATGAGTGTTCTGTGTTTATTAATTTTTTATCTAATCGGTTCTGATACAATCTTTGAGTACTTTCGATTTCTAGACTTCTAAAGTTGTATTTTTGATTGTCTTCGATGCATTCTAGGTTTTCGTTTTCTTCAATACTTTCGTCCCTATGTGTTTTTCTTAAAGGGAATAATATTTTTGCTTTTACCAGATGGTGGTCAGATCCACAGGTAATACCACGAAGTGCTCGCACATCATACCACTTTAATTGCGAGTGTTGTCCACCTATAGCATAGTCAATGATTGATTTAAGATTTCTTGTTGGCTGAATCCAGGTATATCGATGAATATCCTTATGCCTAAAAAAACCATTGGAAACGCTTTGCCAAATATCACGATTTGTTCTTCTTTCTTCAACTCTTTTACCTGAATGTTTTTCTTTAAGTTTTGTTAAGGTTTCTTTATTTTGCATAGCGATTGTGTCTTCGGATGTTAACATTTAAAAAATTTAATTGCTCCTTTAAAGTTTTGAAAATTTTTTTTTTACAAACAATTTCTTTTCTTTAATTTCTTTAATATTTCCTAAGTTTTTACTGGGATTTTACCCATAAACTTTTAAAAGTAAGACGTTTGTTATTTTTCTGTGTTTTTAAATTTTCCTTTACTTTTGATGTTAATAAACTTTTAAATATTGCCTTAAAAGGAATGGAATGGTAACATATTTTTTAGGCAATGAAGAGAGTCCTTCAGCAATAGGGTCTCTTGCACCTTTAGGTATCCGTTTCAAAACCAGAACAGCAGATTTTAAATTATTGAGATATTTTACCATACTAATGTTGTCTATTTCTGTGTCTTGTTTATCGTGTTTTAAAATGGAATGGATTTCTATTCTCTTAATTGTCTTGAATTTTTTGTTGCATTGCATGCATTTCATTGTTTTTTCAGATGTACTATTTATAGATGTTTCTTGATTATGTGTAGGGTTCTTCACTAAAGAGATTGATACAGAAGATATAGAAGAATTGAATTAATTCACGATGAAATTTGGAAATATCAATTGTTAGACCTTTTGTTGTATTCTTGAATGATTTTTCGCATAAATCGCAAGTAGTATAATTTGGCAAAGCATTTCCAATGTGTTGAATTCATAAACATTTTGGATTTTTATTTTTTTTTACAAATGTTGCATTGTGATTCTTTTTCTAATGATGGCTTTTTGTTCAGAATTTTTCTTGTGTGAAGAGTTGTCAAATGAATATTCAATTTTTAAACGTAATAAACGAAAACGCTCTGAGGTGTGAGAGAAAAAACGATTTCAATTAAAGAGTAACTCTTCTTTATAAATAATACTTGGAAAATCTTGTATTTTTTGGACGTGGTCGTAGGTTGTTAAATAACATTTTTTAAATTTTAATTTATTTACCTCTGAAAGCGCTAAGCATTCTGTAGTGGTTCCATATGTTCCATTTTTTCCATTAGTTTACAGTATTCCTCCCTTTAAGGGGTTCGTTTGGCGTTGGTATAAATTTTTTAATGTCATTCCAATTCTCGTTGATGTATTGTAAAGCTGTGTTTCGCATATCTAAATGGTGATTTTCATATTTGAATAGAAGTTGACTTACACATCGAAATCAATAGTTTCCATCAGGAATGATTTAAATAATTTAAAATTTATTTTGTTTGTTTACTTTGAACTTTGCTTTGAAAATCTAAAAAATCCTATATCTTTGTCTAATAATTGATGTTCCCTTTCAAAGGAGATTAATGCTTCTTCCGGTGTTCCTCAAGGATCAGTCCTGGGGCCACTTCTGTTTAATCTGTTTATTGATGGAGTAAGCAAATGCCTTAAAACAACGAAACTTAAAAAATATGCTGACGACATAAAATTAGAAGCACGCATTAACTCAATCGAAGACTGTCTGAATCTTCAGAAGGACCTAACCTCTCTTAGCATATGGTGTAATGAACATAAACTACTTCTAAACATTGCAAAATGTCAAGTAATGACTTTCACCCTAAAAACTAAACCGATCGCTTTTGACTATTCTATAAATGGAAAAGTACTAAATAGACCTGAGTTTGTTCAGGATCTTGAAATTACCTTCGACTCTAAGCTAACCTTTAATAAGCACATAGATACTATTACAGCTGAAACCACTAGAACATACGGATTTTTAGTAAGAGTTAGCAGAAACTTTGAAGACCTTGAAACCATAAAACTTTTATATTATACTTTTATTAGATCAAGATTAGAATATGCCTCTGTAGTATGGTCTCCACAACTACTTACTCAGAAAGAATCGCTAGAAAAGATCCAAAGACGTGTACCTAAGCTTTTGTACTTTAAATCAACCGGTAATTATCCTCCTCAAGGTCACCCCCACACTGACCTTATGCAACTGTTTAATATTCAGCTACTCGACACACGTAGGCAGTCGGCCTCTCAAACGTTTCTATATAAAATTCTCCATAACCAAATTGATAGCATAAATATTTTAGAGAGAATAAACTTTTCTATTCCACGGCTAAACTCCAGACAATCACCACTTTTTTATCTTCCTACTCCTCGAGTCAATGCAATGCAATTCTCGCCAATCTATACAATTTGCGACACTGATAATAAATATATGCAGGGTATCGATATCTTTAATTGCAGTATATCAGCAGTCAAACAAGTATTTAGACGTTAGAGTTCCTACTTTTTATTTAAGATATACTGTATACATCTATCTTTTTGTACTTATTTTTCTTATATTATTTATAGTTATTGTAAACATTTTTTTTTGTAAACTTCCTGCCCTGTAATTGGGTATTACCTGTTGGGCAGTGTAAATAAATAAATAAATAAATAAATAAATAAATAAATAAATAAATAAATAAATAAATAAATAAATAAATAAATAAATAAATAAATAAATAAATAAATAAATAAATAAATAAATAAATAAATAAATAAATAAATAAATAAATAAATAAATAAATAAATAAATAAATAAATAAATAAATAAATAAATAAATAAATAAATAAATAAATAAATAAATAAATAAATAAATAAATAAATAAATAAATAAATAAATAAATAAATAAATAAATAAATAAATAAATAAATAAATAAATAAATAAATAAATAAATAAATAAATAAATAAATAAATAAATAAATAAATAAATAAATAAATAAATAAATAAATAAATAAATAAATAAATAAATAAATAAATAAATAAATAAATAAATAAATAAATAAATAAATAAATAAATAAATAAATAAATAAATAAATAAATAAATAAATAAATAAATAAACAAAAAAGGTTTTTCTGTAAAACTATTTAAACTGTTGCACAATTTTATTTAAAAAAAAAACTACTTTTTCTTAAATTTTCGCCTGTCACACTATTATTTTCGTCATATCTATAAAATGTTTTCCACAATGAGATTTTTTCTGAAAATGACCCTAATGTTTTTTTTACGGTTATGCTCACTCGCAAGGGTATCCCTATCACGCTCGAGCAGTGGCAAGTGCGCGGAAATGTTGGTGTATGTTGGTTTTAAAACGGTTCAGGTTGTAACCAGCAGGGAAATCTGTCGCAGGGAGTTTATTCCACAGCGATGCTGTTCTCCAGAGATATGAATTCTGATATAATGAGGTTCTTGGTGCCTCTATTTTAACGGTGAATTGATGGTTACCGTCTGTTTGACGTGTTCGCCTAGTAGGTGCTACTCCCGGGGGATCATACGTGCCAACTCTTCAGAGCATTTTCCGTGATAATTCCTGTAGAAGAGAGATAGATCGCCCACAGTTTTTCGATGTTTGAGACTATCCAAGCTACAGGTAAGTGCGGGGTCATTGATCAGCTTGATAGCTCGTTTTGGCACGGTGTTCAAAAGCATTAAGGTATGTTTGGGTGCCGCACTCCATATATGTGAGCAGTAATCCATAGTTGGTCGAATCTGGGCTTTGTAGAGTGTCAGCAGTTGGCTTGGTTTAAGACGCCCTTTTAGCTTATCTGTCACATGACTGTTGGTCTCTGCAGTGACTCCTAAGATATTCAACTGGCTCTGCAATGTGACAGCACTTCCAAATAGCATGATGTTTGGCTCACCGGTGCTGTCTTTTTTGAAAACAGGGCTGCTTGGGCTTTCTGCGCGTTGAACTGTACAAGGTTTTTGTTGCACCAGTCCTCTATTATCTCCAATTCGTTATTTATCTGTGATATTTGAGTTAGTCTAAGACGATGGAATTCACGTGCGCAAATGTTATAACATTTTTGCCTGCGACTCAATTGTTATCAGTATTCCAGTAGTATTTTTATATTGCAAAATTTTCTTGTCTGGCCCGATTTCTGCCGAAAGGAACTTAATTTGTCAGAAGGCGCTATTTTCTTCGTTAGAGCTACAAAATTCTTATTTTTTTCGATTTCTTCCGCACATTTTTACAAAAATTGTCTAGTAATTTTTTTTTATTGGGATTCTTTCCATTATTTTAAGGTTACAGCTGCTTCTGTAGTAGCACTTTTCGCATTCTAATAACCTTGGGCTCAACCTCCCCCAAAATAATCTAGCTAGTTGCGCCCTTGAGTTAATTGGTAAGTGAAAAGGTATAATAAATCAAACTAGTTTTTGGAGTCACATTGACCAAGCAGTGTTCTAAAAAGTCCCATAAGGACGGAACAGTTCACTGTATTAGGTATCCATTAGATCTTGGACCCTCGTGAGGTTAAGCTTTCGAGCTACCCACGGAAAAATACAAAAGGAACAAAAAACCCTTGATTTTACCCGCTTAGTTACGAAAACCTGTTTAATTTTGATTTACGGTAGTAAGTTTTAAGTTTTTTTAGTTTTGGATTAAAACACCGCTGACAGATGCGACGCCGACGTCTTAATGGCAGAATAAACGCATTTAGCGTTGATCTGACCTGAAAGACAATGTATGTCGTAGATCACGTGATTTTCATCGATCGATGATATAGCAGTTTAACTCGCCTGCTGCTGTTTTAGTTTCATTCATATCTTGTAAGATGGCGCTTCTTTCTCACTAGAAACATAAGATGGAAATAAAACCACGTACTTAACCTGGTAAGGGTGTCACATTGACTAAGCAGTGTTCTGAAGAGTCCCATAAGGACGAAACAGTTAACTGTCAACACTTATTAGGTGTCCATTAGATCTTGGACCCCCTTGAGGTTAAGCTTTCGAGCGACCCACGAAAAAATGTAAGAGAAACAAAAAACCATTGTTTCTACCCGCTTAGCCACAAAAACTTGTTTGATTTTACTTTACGGGTACTAAGTTTTACGGTTTTTTGGTATAAAAAATATTCAAACAAAAATTAAGAGCAATCATTATGATGTCGGAAAAGAATAGTAGGTACTTTAACAACCTAAAAACTAAAGTGATACATTTAGTCCCAAAGTGAAAATATTTTAGCGCAAGCTTTTTGTTATTTTTTATTTATTTCCTTATTTAGCAAAAGCTAATCAATAAATCAAATAGTACAAAGTTCACAATCAATAAGTCAAACAGTACAAAACTCACTATTCTAAAAAAATGTAAATACAAACATTCATAAATTTAATATAAGACAAAAACGGGTGAACACTGACTATGTGATAATATTATTAATATTTGGTAGGTAGATATAATATATATAATATGTTTTCACTTTCTATGTGTATCGCTATATTCTAACCAGAGAGAAAGAGATAAAAAAATTATTCTTCATGAACAATACCAATTTTAACTAATAAATTAATTTTTAACTTTGTTTTGAAGCTATTTAATGTTGTACAGCGTGTCCCATTTTCGATGGGATTAAATGGGAAACTCGGTTATTATTAAAGATATCGATTTTCTGATTACACCTTACCGTGCTCTTTTTTGGAACCCTTAAAAATGGTGTAATCAGATTTTTGCTATACCCCGTGGTTTCGCTAATACAGGGAGTTTTTGAAAAAATTGCATTTTAATTAATTCCTTGCATCTCGCTTATTTTGCAAGATATTTTTATTCTGTAAAAACCTTTCTATGGCAACTTTTTTAGAGCAAAATAATGACGTTGTCTATTTTTAAAAATATTGTTTAGTTTTTGAGATATGGTATTTATCATAAAAAAATTAAATACGGACCTGGATTTTTTTTATTATTACGTTGATTAGTTCCATGCTATTATTACCTTAAAATGATAAAACTTTAATATTTTTTTGATTTAAGGAAAAAAAAACTATTTAATATGTGAAAAAAAAAATATAGTCCGAACCTGGAAATTTCCAACATAATTATAATTTAAAAATTGCAAGACACACTATGTATGCACAAGACATACACCCTTTCGATAGCTTTAGGCACTGGTTAAACTTTTAACGCATTAAGGATAAAAATGGAAAATAACGCGAGAACCATACAAAATGTCGATTGACACCTACCTTGCTTTTTTCTCGGCGGTACAAATTCCATTCACTGGGCGCCCAGGCTTCTACCAGAGTTCTGGAGTTGATTGAAATCACTGTGAGGAGTTGAGGTAATGGATTGGAATGATTTTAGAATTGATTGGCACTAATTGTAATTGATTGAATTGTAGTTTTGGAAAACCCGAGTAAAACGATGGTTTCAATATGGAGGCTACGATGATCTCTCTCTCATCGTGCCGGTGGGTTGCGCACTTTCTATCCGCGCACTTTGCGGTGTCACGTGACAACCTGTAGTGTTCAGTGCAACGGAATAATTAATATTTAGGAAAATTAACTAAGTATTATTTGTCTTGCACGTACATTTTCCCGGCCGCCCTAAAATACTATTTTAGAACCAGGAAAAATAATATGTATTATAACTAGAGAATAACAATTATTATTTCCAAAAAAAATTAAAAAATTGCGACAAAATGTTATTCTATTTTTTGCCGCGATAAAACAAAAAAAGTATATTTCCCGAAAAGGAATAAAATAAAAAATAAAAAAAAAAAGAATAATTCTATGACGACACTGACATAGAATGAACATTGCTTGAGTGTTCAGTTAAAAGGCAAAGGGCACAATTTAACAATTGGACGTTTAAATAGCCCTTGTTGAGTCCTAATCGTGACAACTCTAACATGTCCATCTGAACCAGGATGCAAATCTACAATCCTGCCTAAAGACCACTGCAAGGGTGGTTTGTTTTCATTTTTTATGACTACTAAAGTATTTAACTCGACTTTAGTAGGTTTTTCTGTCCACTTGGACCTCTGCTGTAGAGTATGTAGGTACTCCTCTTTCCATCGGGACCAAAAATCAGTGTTCAATCGCTGAACAAGTTGCCACCGAGAAAGAGTGTTTAGTTTTAATTGTGATAAGTCTGGGTCTGGGACAGAGTTTAAAGGTTCCATGGTAAGGAAATGTCCGGGAGTGAGTGGACAAAAATCATTGGGATCGGATGATTGCGCAGAGATTGGGCGACTATTTAGCAATGCCTCGATCTGCACAAGCAAAGTATTTAGTTCTTCGTATGTAAGCTTCTGATTTCCGATCACTCGGTAAAGATGTGTTTTTACTGATTTAACACCAGCCTCTAAGCCATTGAAATGAGGACTAGCACTAGGAAAAAAATGCCATTTGATCTGAAGATGTTCAGAGGAAGCTTCGAAGAGCTTTTTAAGCTCAGAGTTTGCTCCTTGAAAATTGGAGCCTCTGTCGCTGTATAAAAAATTACAACGACCCCTTCTAGCTACAAACCTTCTGAATGCGGCCATAAAGCATTCAGAAGTAAGGTCTGAAGCAACTTCTGTGTGGATAGCGCGAGTACTTGCGCACACGAAAATGCAGATATAGGCTTTTAATTCTTTGGTACCCCGGTACCAACGACCTGGTGAAATTTTTATAGGACCAGCATAGTCCAAAGTTGCATGAGAAAAGCACTTTAGTTGTGAAATTCTAAAATAAGGTAAGTCACTTTGGTCTAAGGCGATAGCATCTTATGCATCGAGATAAAACTGACTGAATAGCTCTGCGGGATGCTAAGATCCAGAATTGTTGTCTTAGTAAGTACTGAACGGTATTTAGCCCTGGATGGCTATTTTCCTTATGAATATGTTCAATGATGAGGTCAGACAACCTGCCTGATCTGGGAAGCAATAGAGGATGTTTTGCATCAAAAGGTATAGAATTCGTATGCCTAAGACGACCACCTACCCTTATCAGTCCGGTAGTGTCCAAAAAGGGTGCAATTTTTCGAAAAGCTTTGGGTAAAAGTTCGTTGTTTTTTAGTTGTTTTAAGAGGTCAGAGAAATGTAATTCTTGGCTTCTTCGAACCAAGAGTGTTAAAGCATACTGAATTTCAAAAATAGAAATAGGACCTGTAAGTGGTTCCTTTTTGTTTTTAAAATTATAAAATATTCGTCGAATCTGACAAATTAATTTTTGAATGTGAAAAAGGGATGAATATTTATTTACAAGGAAGTCTAGAATATGATAATCGATGTTTGTAGTAAGTGTTATTTTTTCAGGCTTTTCTTCATTTAAAATTTCCTGAAAATCGGTTTCTGAGTTTTGGAGTAATGCGGGATTTTTTAAGTCCCATGTAGTACATGGTTGACTAAGCCAGGAAGGCCCTGTAAACCACAAGGGGTGGTTTATAAAATTAGAAGGAGTTGTGCCACGACTGGCGACATCCGCAGGATTTTCTTGTGATTATACATGATACCAGTTTACATTAGAGAGTTTTTCTTGTACTTGGCTAACTCTGTTAGCAACAAAAGAGCGCTATCTATGAGGTGAGCTACAAAGCCAAAAGAGGACGACTTGAGAATCTGTATAAGCGTAAGTTTTATCTATTGAAATTAAAGGGGAATAAGTTTTTATGACAAAACTAAGAAGTTCAGTAAGAAGAACAGTACCTAAAAGTTCTAGTCTCGGGAGACTTATAGTTTTTAAGGGACTGACCCTTGATTTGCCCATAATTAAGGAAGTTTTTATGCTTTGATCTGACAGCTCGATACGTAAATAAACGCAAGCTGCGTAGCCTAATTCTGATGCGTCCGAAAAAGCATGCAGTTGACAAGATATTATATCTTTAGAAAAAATGTGCCTAGGAAATTTAATATCTGATAAGCACTTAAGTTCATTTTGAAATTGTGTCCAATGCTGAAGAATAGATTTGTCCACGGGATCGTCCCATCCTATCTTAAAAATCCATAATTTTTGCATAAGACATTTTGCAAAAAATGAAATTGGAGAAAGCATCCCTAAAGGATCAAAAATAGAAGCAATAGCGCTTAGAATATTTCTTTTTGTGCATCGTTTTTCCGATGGCTGACAAGAGAAAAACATATTGTCTGATTTTGGGTCCCACTGGAGTCCAAGAACCTTTATGGATATAGGATTTTCCTTGTCAAAAGAAAAGGGAATTTGGCATTCGTCTGTTGATAGAGAGGATAGTAGTTTTGGGTGATTACTAGCCCATTTTTTAAGCTCAAAACAGCCTGACTTTAGAAGAGCGATTAAATCTCGCTGTAGAGCTAGAGCCGACTCTATAGAGTTTGCGCCTGCGCAGATATCATCGACAAAAATGTCTTCTAGGAGCACTCTAGAAGCTTTTGGGTAGTTTTTTTCTTGGATTTTGGCTAACTCTTGAATAGTTCTGATGGCCAAAAAAGGACTAGATGTGATACCAAACGTGACAGTATTAAGTCTGTATTCTTGAATAGGATCGCTTGAAGTGAAACGCCACAGAAGACGTTGATAATCACGATCTTCCGGAGCTAATTTTATTTGTAAAAACATTTGCGTAATATCCGAGAGCATGATTATTTCATGAAATCGGAATTTTAACAGAATTGAGTTGATGTCAGTTTGTAATTTGGGCCCTGGGAGAAGGGTAGAATTAAGGGATATACCTTTTGAACCCGCTGTTGCCGAGCCATTAAAAACTACTCGAACGCGTGAACTTGATTTATCGGGGCGTACAACGCAGTGGTGGGGTAAATAATTTATGAATTGATTTTTTGATTCTGATTCTAGAATTAAACTCATATGATCGTTTTTTAAGTAGTTATTCATAAATTCGGAATACTTTGAATATAGTTCGGGATTTTTTATCAGTCTAGACTCAAGAGATAAAAAACATTTGTAAGCATGTGAGTAGGAATCTCCTAAAATAGGTCTAGAGTGACAAAATGGCAATGAAACTTGAAAACGTCCCGAACTATCTCTCATGACAGTTTTTTGATAAAATGATTCACAGTTTTCCTCGTCAGGAGAGAGGAACTTCTTTGTTGGGAGAGACTCAACTTCCCAAAACTTGATCATCGTTTGATCTAGTGAATTATTTTGTAAAGAAGTAAAGTGACATGAATATGAAGTTGAATTGTATGTAGGTTGATTTGATATTTCCGTATTTCCCAGGAGCACCCAGCCGAACAAGGTTTCAAGTGCTATTGGCTGCCCCGGTTCTCCAGGAATAATGTTAGGTTGAATTATTTGAGAATAAACATGTGCTCCTAAAAGCATGTCTACAGGTGCGGGAATATTGAAAGTATTATCTCCTAAATTTAAATTAGAGATATGATGCCAATTGTGAGGATTAACTTGAAAAGATGGTAAATTTGCACTTACCTTTGGCAAGACATAGACATCAAGAGAAAGCGTTGGATTATTTTGGCCAACAGGCTTAATTGTGCAATTTGTTATGCCATTGGTGGTTGAAGTAGATTGATTGATGCCTCGTATGGGGACTATGAATTTTTTCCTAGATAATCCTAGGCGATTAAGACAATTTTCAGAAATAAAATTGGCCTCTGACGCATTGTCGAGGACAACCCGTATAGTTTGATAGTATCCACGACTATCTAGGATGTCTACTTTTGTTGTAGAAAGTAAAATAGTACTTTGAGGTTTTTGAGTAGTGAGTGAGGTGCACCCACAATTAATGTAATCAATGCCCTCATTGGGTGTTTCATTTTGTGTTTGATTGGGGTTTTGGGAAGATTGAATTGAATTTTGATTTAAGTTTGGGGTTGGTTGTACATTTGTAAAATACGCGTTTTGTGAATTCGATTGAGTAGTTTGCGAGTTATTACAAATACTCGTATGGTGACGCTGGCCACAGATACGGCAAGAAAAAGTAGATTGACATAAATTTAAGGGATCAAATCTTAAATAATTGCTACACGCATTATTTTGCCTAACGTAGGCATTACGCTCCTGTATAGTTTTTGATAAAAATACCTGGCACTGAAAGATTGTGAAACTGTTTATTTGTACATAAACGACATTTGTATTTATTTTGAAACAGATTCGAATTAAATTGTAAATTCGAATTATTTAATTGTTGTTGTCTATTTGAATTTGAGTTGAATTGATTTGTATTTGAATTTGAGTTGAATTGATTTGTATTTGAATTTGAGTTGTTTTGAGTTTCTGGAGTGAAACTAAAACTAGATTGATTTGGTTGTTGATTTGAATTAAAGAATTTAGATTGATTTGGTTGGAATTGCGAATTATTGCTAAATGAAGTTATTTTTGAGTTTTGAGGATTTTGAGTTGTATTTGCCACGTAAACTTGTGGTTGATATGGTTTTGAGTAACTGTTGTAATTATTATTTGAATTGAATTGTCGCTTAGGTGTTTTTGAATTTGATTTTTGTAAATTGTCTGATTGCATAGTTGAATAAGAAATATTTTGCATGATTTGAACTGATTCTAATGCCCTACAATGGTTTTTGAGGAACTCTGTAAGGTTTTCGTAGGTAGGAAGCTCCATTTTACTATATTCTATCTCAAAAGAAGTTCGTATTGAGGTAGTTAAACGCGAAAGAAGCATGTTGAAAAGTATGAAATCCCAATGTTGAGTTGGAAAACCTAATAACTCTAAAGCAGAGATATTTTCATTAAAACTATCGAGTAAAGTTCTAAGATCCTTGGAAGAGCAATTATTTTTTAAGGGAACCGTACTATTTACGGTGTTCCAGTAGCTTGTTGCCAAAAGTCTTTTGTTTTGGTATCGATCTACTAGTGTTTGAAAAGCAATATTGTAATTATTATCATTAATAGGCAAGTGTTTTATTAAACTGAGTGGTTCACCTCTTAAATATGAAATTAAATGTCTAAATTTCCTTACTGGAGGCATATTAGTGTTGTGCACTAATGAGCAAAACATATCATAAAAAGTGAGCCACTTTAATAAAGTGCCATCGTAACATGGGACATCCAATTTTAATAGATCTTTGTATTCATGACTGTTTGTTTGATTTTGAAGAGATACAAAATTGCCTTGTAAAATATTTTGTTCTGGAAAAAGTTGATTGAAAATACTTTTAGTTTGAAAATAAAAATTGTCCGTGTCTTCTCGTACCTTGTCTTGCACTTTGTATTCGTCATCGTTCTCCACTAGGCTAATGTCGTCATTGTGCAGTTTTTTAAACTCATCATAAAATTCTTCCAAGTTCTCATACCTTGTTTTGAAAATAGATTTTACATTTGCATCAGTTTGAGCCTTTATATGTGCTGTGTATGTTTCGGTAATCCGCGTAACATAAACTGTACGTTTTTGCACTGCCTTATCCAGGCCGGTTTTAGTCATTTTAATTGTTTAATTAGTAATAAGTATTATCACTGAACACTAAAACGTTTTTCACAATTTCTTATTATTTTATTTTATTTTGTACACAAAGTTTTTTATTTTTACCTTCGTTCACTCGCCCGTAGGTAACCAAAAAACAGTTGTTTTGTCGACCGCGACCTTTAAATTTTAGACTGCACAAAAATCGATAAAATTTTTAACATGTGCGAGGAAAGTGGGTGTAGACAAAAGGCGTGTCGATTCGTCACTGATAAATCCTGCCCCCCGTTTGGTTGGTCCTTAATGGCGTCGTAAAATTTAATTTTTAGATTTTTGGTTTTTTGAAGAATTAATTTTGATTTTTGTTGTATTTTTTTTGAATATTTGGATCGATGGACCATAAAAATGTATGCACAAGACATACACCCTTTCGATAGCTTTAGGCACTGGTTAAACTTTTAACGCATTAAGGATAAAAATGGAAAATAACGCGAGAACCATACAAAATGTCGATTGACACCTACCTTGCTTTTTTCTCGGCGGTACAAATTCCATTCACTGGGCGCCCAGGCTTCTACCAGAGTTCTGCAGTTGATTGAAATCACTGTGAGGAGTTGAGGTAACGGATTGGAATGATTTTAGAATTGATTGGCACTAATTGTAATTGATTGAATTGTAGTTTTGGAAGAACCGAGTAAAACACGCCGGTTTCAATATGGAGGCTACGATGATCTCTCTCTCATCGTGCCGGTGGGTTGCGCACTTTCTATCCGCGCACTTTGCGGTGTCACGTGACAACCTGTATGGTTCAGTGCAACGGAATAATTAATATTTAGGAAAATTAACTAAGTATTATTTGTCTTGCACGTACACACTAGTTGAACGATTTTTAGTTTATCTGTTTTGAAAAGATTTATAAATAAAGTAAAAAACGTTAAAAAGTTACAAAAATAATATCATACTGATTATTTGATAACCGAACAGCAGGTCGTGAAATTTACAAAACAAAAGCGTGGAATTGACTTGGTCATTTTACTTGTCATTTTTGTGAATGGCTTACAATTATTTTAAACTGGCTAGAAATCGACCATATCCAGATTTTTAAAAATGTGATATGTTTGACTGCTTCATTCAAACAACAAAATCCCAATATTTAAATGGCAGAAATATTTTTATGCAAAATGCGTTAAGGAAAATTACTCAAAAATGCCAACAATGTCTTACACATAATGGTAATCAGAAAAATTAGTTATTTTTTATAATTTTTTTTTTGTATTTTTCGTAGACTTTGTTTCAAATAAATCTGTAAATTAACGTAAAAGAAAATTAATATGCTAAGTATCAAAACAGTTAAACTAAAAATTGTTTAACTAGCAATTTTTAGTTTATATTTATGTTGGAAATATCCAGGTTCGGACTATTTTTTTTTAAATATTAAATTTTTTTTTTCTACCTCAAAACAAAAAATTTTTAAATTTGTATTATTTTATGATAATACTAGCATGAAACCAATCAAAATAGTAATAAGAAAAATCCAGGTCCGTATTTATTTTTTTATGATAAATACCATATCTCAAAAACTAAACAATATTTAAAAAAATTGACAACGTCATTATTTGCTTCTAAAAAAGTTGCCATAAAAATGTTTTTACAGAATAAAAATATCTCGCAAAATAAGCAAGATACAAGGGATTATTAAAAATACAATTTTTTGAAAAACTCCCTGTATTAGCGAAACTACGGGGTATAGCAAAAATCTGATTACGCCATTTTTAAGGGCTCAAAAAAAGAGCACGGTAAGGTGCAATCAGAAAATCAATATCTTTAATAATAACCGAGTTTCCCATTTAATCCCATCGAAAATAGGACACGCTGTACATTGTTTAATATCATCTGGTAACTTATTGAAGTCATTCATGCCCTGGAAAAAAACAGACCTTGTGGCCATTGTGCTGTTTCGATGCTGAATATAAAAATCATTCTGCCGCCTTGTATTGTGATTATGTATTTGTCATTTTTCTCAAGAGATATGGCGGAGCATGGCCAATTTTAATCTTGAATATAAAAACCAGTACATTAAACCTAACATACTCAGCCACCGGAAGCCATTGTAATGCCCTTTGTATGACTTTAATTGGAGTGTATTTCTTGCAGTTCGAGAATAATTCTCATACAACAGGTGTAGTTTTTGCAACCGCTGGATTTCATTTTGATTCATTAGATAAGTAATAGTAGAACAATAGTTGAAATGGGGGAGTATTATAGTGTTAAACACCACCAGTCTAGACCAAACCGATAATGACAGAGAACAACGTCTCAGATAATTTACTTTAAAACTTATTTTCGAAACCAGAGAGTTGCAGTGATCTTTAAGTGTTAATTTATTGTTAAGAATGACACCCAAATATTTCATCTTTTCAACTTCCTCTAAGCCCTTGTCGCCTATTTTTACTGAATAATTATTTCCAATAAAAAGCCTTCCATTATTATTAAATGTGGTAAAGAGCATATATTTAGTCTTATTAATATTATTTTTTAGTAGATTTGTAGATCATCACACATGTTTGCTGATGCTTTCATCTCCGAAAGACTCAAGGTATCATATTGGTACCTGAGAAGAAGGAGTAAAATTACGCTTTTAATCTGCTTAAAACATATATTCTAGTTCTTAGGGAAGAGAAGAACAAACTACTGCATGTGATGTTTATTTTTAATGAGGGGTAGCAGTATTTCCCTTTGCAAAAGTTAGGATCGCCCCTGTTGTGGTTATCTGCTTTTAGAATGATGGATGCAGATACCTTTTGAAACACAAATGTTTCGCTAACTTTGGAATGGTCCAATCATTTTCCAATTTCGTAACAATTTTTTTAACTCTTTGGTCATATGTAAAACCATTTTAGGATTAAATACTTTGTTTATATATTATTTTGTAACTGATGACAATGTTATTATTTTTTACTATCACCAAATCGTCGCTGATCTTAAAAACTGACGTATCAAAAAAAAAATGCAGTTTTGAGATAAGACCATAATACTACCTTATTTGTGTCGTTCTTTCATCTCACAAAGTGTCGTAACTCAAATGCTATAGGTTTTAAAGCAGTTCGATTTTATCCCTTTGTCGTATCTCAAAACATTCATATTTTCGCTCTCACAAATAGACGTAATTTGGGATACTCTTGTAAAATTATAATAAATGAGTTACGTCTGTTTGTAAGATCAGCGACGGTATATGAAAATGATGGATTTCACACGATTTGCATCCTCATAAAACGTTAAATTTCACCCGTGTGCAGAAATTTTTCCATATATGTGTGATGACGATGATGCTAACTGTCACCATACATTTCGGTAAATGTGTTGCATAGTACTTTTCCACACATGTGCGGAAAAGCAGTTTTATTTGATTTTTTCAAAACGAAAGACCAAGTTCGTAGGAAAAATAGCGTACACAACTCGATAGAAAGTAACTTTTTTACACTCGCGTGTTGTTTCGCAACATTCACGCTCGTGTGAAATTTGTCACTTTTTTCTCTTGTTATGTAATATACTATTTTACTTGGCATTCACAGCTGTGATATAGTTAAAATACTGAGGTGTTGATAAAGCTGACATGGTGGCTTAGCATACACTGCTCAAATTTGGAAAAAAGTATAATAATTATAAATATTATAATAAAGTATTTCTATTTCACTCTTTGCCACGGTATTGCTATTTTGAGATTTGACAAGGCTCAGTGAGATGTCTGCCGTATTGTCAACTTGGTTACCATCTATAATTGGGTAGATATCTGGAAAGTGACAGATTTGGAGCAAAAATTGTGGACATACATGAAACTTGATATAGAAATAAAAAAAATCAATGAAGATATGACCAAAGTACCAAATAACATGTTGCCATAGAAAAACGTTCAAATTTTAAAATATTTTCTGTTTTTTTGGCCATTTTTAATTTTAGCATATCAGGTTACTCATGCACTTCACAGGTAACTGATACCCACTAATAAACTTCACAAATGTTGGGATAAAATATAGAACTAACCTTTAATATTTGATTTCTTTTAAAAATAAGTATATTTTTTTTATTTTTTCTTTCAAAATTAATAGCTTTTGCATCGTACAGGTAACTGACAACTATAACAGGTAACTGATTATAAGAACAAAAAAAATTATTTTAAAAAATTTTTTAATTTAAAAAAATGCTAAAATTTGTATATAAAAGTCACAAACGCATTTTTTTATGGAAGGGGCTAGGGATAGGGATGGGAGGACATTTTTTATTATTGTTGTATTGTCATCGGACCACTATATGTATACCAAATTTCATCCAAATCGGATAATGGGAAGTGTGTCAAAAACGCATTTTTCTATAGAAGGGGGTGGGTGTAGGAGTAAGGGATATTTTTTTCAATGTTGTATTGTCATCGGACCACTATATGTATACCAAATTTCATCCAAATCGGATAATGGGAAGGGTGCCAAAAACGCATTTTCTATGAAAGGGGGTGGGGGTAGGGGTGAGAGGATATTTTTTCTTAATGTTGTATTATCACCGGACCACTATGTGTATACCAAATTTTATCCAAATCGGGTAACGGGAAGTGTGTCAAAAACACATTTTTCTATAGAAGGGGTGGGTATAGGGGTGGGAGGATATTTTTTTCTTAATGTTGTATTGTCATGTTTCATCCAAATCGGATAATGGAAAGTGTGTCAAAAACGCTTCAATGGATTTGATAGTTAGATAGTTAGACAGAACATGTGAAGCTAAATAAAAGCTTGTAAAAAACGAGTCAGTTACTTGTAGAGCAGGTCAGTAACCTCTAAGTATTCTAACAGGTAACTGATGCACAGGTAACTGACGATTTTGTCACGTTTTGTCAGATATCATTAATACTACTAAAATTGAGTCTAATAAACAAGAAAACTCAAAAAGTGTATCCTATTGTAATTATGTTTCACCATTTTTTAAATTGTTTGTTTGTTGTTCTACCTTTTAAAAACTTGCCAGGTTACTGATCACACTGAAGGTTACACACACGAGTACCTATGGATCGGTTAAAGGACACACCCACGTTCGCGCGTTTTCCAAATCACAGAGCTCTTTTTCACTTAGCAACTGAAGGTCAAGAATTATCCAATAATGCCAAATGGATATAAAATCTGAAGGCACAGGTAACTGATGCAATTTTTGGTGACAAAGTTGAAATTTGAATATTTAAAAACAAATATCTTTAAAACAATTCTGATTTTGACTATTTATATAACTAAAGGTTGTTTTTTAATGTTTACTAAGAAATTACTTCAATAAATAATTATAAGAACATAATTTAATTAAAATATAGTAAAATTCTGTGTAGGTCACATCAAAATCTGTCACTTTCCAGATATTCACCCAATTACATCTGCTTTGGCCAGTCTATTGAGCTGGAACCCAACAAAGAATGACCCGATGTCGGTCTTCTAACTCACGTGAACTCTCCTGACATCTTTGAGCATTGCATTTTGGTATTCTCCTAGATATAGCATTTTTCACTACATGTGTAGTAGCTCCAAACTGAATTCTTAACAGAGAAATAAAACTACATTTTTAACAAAAATGCAGTCTTTATTTCTTACCATTGACACGTTTTGGTCTTTGTGACAATAATCATAAAGGCTTAAACAATGTGTCGAAGAAGTCCTTCTTACAAACGCCACAATATCTTAACTCAAACTACATCAAGTTTATTAAAACGGAAAATAAAATAAACGGGAAATTTAGTACCCGTAAATTTAAAAATCAAACAAATTTCGTGGCTAATCGGGTAAAGCGTAGTTTTTGTTTCTCTCATATTTTTCCGTGGGTAGTTTGAAAGCTTAACCTCACGGGGGTCCACGATCTAATTGACACCTAATAAGTGGTGACAGTTAACTGTTTCGTCCTATGGGACTTCTCAGAACACTGCTTGGTCAATGTGACAACCTTGCGAAGTTAATTAAAGGGTTTGGTCTCTAATCCTATGTAAATAGTGAGAAAACTCTCGAAATCCGTGAGAAACTAGAGAAGGCAAACAAAAACTGCTATACATATCGATCAATGAAAAGATCGATTCCAAATCAAAGGAAACAAACCATCCGTGACCTACGACAGCTCTTCTGTCTTTTAGGCCAGATCAACGCTGATTAGCGTTTTTACCCGCCATCAATCCCGAGAATTTAAAAATCAAACAAGTTTCGTGGCTAATCAGGTAAAAAGGAGTTTTTGTTTCTGTCATATTTTTCCGTGGTTAGCTTGAAAGCCTAACCTCACGGGAGTCTAAGATCTATTGGACACCTAATAAGTGTTGACAGTTAACTGTTTCGTCCTTATGGGACTCCTCAGAACACTGCTCGGTCGATGTGACACCCTTACGAAGTTAATTAGACGGTTTTGTCTCTAATTCTATAAGTGAGTGAGTTAAGGTTAAGCTTTCAAGCTACCCACGGAAAAATATGAGAGAAACAAAAACTCCTTCTTACCCGATTAGTCACGAAACTTGTTTAATTTTTAAATTTACGGGTACTAAATGTCACGTTTGTTAGTATTATTTGGCTTAAGAATTCCGCTGATTGACGCTCACGTGTCTAAAAGGCGGGTCAAAACGCTAATCAGCGTTGATCTGGCCTGAAAGACAGATGAGCTGTTGTAGGTCACGGATGGTTTGTTTCTTTTTATTTGCAATCGATCTTTTCATTGATCGATATGTATAGCAGTCTCTTTTCGCCTGCTCTTGTTCTAGTTTCTCTCGTATCTCGGTAGATGGCGCTTCTTGAAGAAAGTTTTCTCCCTATTTACTTAGGATTGGAGACCGAACCGTCTAATTAACTTCGCAAGGGTGTCACATTGACCAAGCAGTGTTCTGAGGAGTCCCATAAGGACGAAACAGTTCACTGTCATCACTTATTTTAGGTGCCCATTAGACCCCCGTGAGGTTAAGCTTTCAAGCGACCCACAGAAAAATATAAGAGAAACAAAAACTCCTTTTTTTCCGATTAGGGACGAAACTTGTTTGATTGAAAAATAAAATATTTTAAATTTTGCCTGTTTGAGTGATTCTAACCTTACAAAGGAAAAACTTTTTTATGGTTACAATCACTCAGGGAAAAACAGGCAAAATTTAAAATATTTTATTTTTGTTTTAATAAATTGGATGTAGACTACACATCTTCGAACAAGGTTCGTGTTAGTGCTGCAGGAGTTCAGCAAATTGAACTTGAAGAACTCCGTAAACCCTTGCTCTGTAGACAATTTTTGAGCCGTCTGTTAAAACAGAAACACATAACTTGCCGACCACTTTTGTCTGCTTTGAAATATTGCGGATAATTTCTTATTAAACCTGTTGATGTCTGTCCGGAAAACTGCTTAAAATATTGCTATGGCTAATTAGCCTTGACCTGCATTCTAAATACCGCTCTCGCACATTACTTTCCCCTACAAAAAGTAAATGACACTTCGGCGTCGTTTTACGGTGGGACCATAGAAATAGAGGCAAACATCCATGCATTTAAGGCAAAATGGCAATTTCATTTTACAAACAAATTCGTTCACGAAAAACGGAAATTTGTTCGAAAACAGTTTCTTCGAACGGAAATTTGTTCGAAAACATTTTGTTCGAACGGAAATTTGTTCGAAAACATTTCGTTCGAACGAAAATGTGTTCCAAAACATTTTGTTCAAAGGGAAATTTGTTCGAAAACGTTTTCTTCAAACGGAAATTCGTTCGAAAACATTTTGTTCATTAAAAACAGCAACTGTTTGACTAAGGGGTCTCTTTCTAACATATTTAAAAAAAACTTTCCTGACTTCTTTCGCGGAATCCTAGAGGGTGTGAAACCAAACCGAACCGAACCGGCATCCTAGAGGTTGTAAAACCAAACCGAACTAAACCGATACTCGTTTCAGTTTTGTTTCACACCCGCTAGGATCCTGCGAAAGAAGTCAGGAAAGTTTTTTTTTTGAAAAAATATGTTAGAAAGAGACACCTTAGTCAAACAGTTGCTGTTTTTAATGAACAAAATTTTTTCGAACAAATTTTTGTTTGAACAAACTGTTCTTGAACAAATTTTCGTTCGAACAAAATGTCTTCGAACAAATTTCCGTTCGAACAAAATGTTTTCAAACAAATTTCCGTTGGAACAAAATATTTTCGAACAAATTTTCGTTCGAAGAAAATGTTTTTGAACCAATTTCCGTTCGAAAAAACTGTTTTTGAACGAATTTCCGTTCGAACAAAATGTTTTCGAACAAATTTCCGTTCGAACAAAATGACTTTCGAAAAAAATGTTTTCGAACAATTTTCCGTTTGAACAAAAAAATTCGAAGAAAATTTTTCGAAGAAATTTCCGCGACCCTTTTCTTTTATATCTCAAAGCGTCCTCAATATTACCTTACAATAATAACTTTTTACTTTCAGAAAGAGGTATAGAGGTGCAAGGCGATTCGCTGGGACCTCCACTTTTCTGTTTAGCAGTCAATCATATTGTTTTATTTTTAAAATCAGAAATAAACTCATGTATTTAAATGACGTCCCATAGCGGGAGACATAGATATAGATTTACATTAAGAGATTATAAACAAAACATATCACTCAATTCAGATATCGAGTTGGTACTAAATTTCAGTAAATGTCAGTTAGCTTTTATTCAAATTAATCCTACTAATAATTTATTTATTTCCAAATTTCTTTCTTTTACACCCAATATTAAATTAACACAAATTATAAATTTTAATTTACTTTGCTGCTCCTTTCAAGAATCTATAGCAAATACAATAGGCTAAAACATCAGTATTGTCAAAAATATAATAAAATAAGTAACCCTATTAACCCATTACGTATTATTTTATTTTCTGAAACACTCCTTCACCATTCCTGATTACCTATTACGTTGTTCCCCTGACTGGACTGCGTTTGAATTGCTCTTTAATTTTGACTTGGTTTTAAAATCGACAGTGAAGAAAATCACAAATTGCGATTTAGCAAGCGACAAGCGCGGTCACAATGCAATTTACTAACAAAATTCGGAGCCCTCCGTATTAGGAGTACCTTGTGTTTTTCCGCATTCCTTGGTTAAATTACCCAGCTTTCATAAATGGTTCTGTTGATCAAGACTTTTTTGATGCACTTAAATCATGGTTATCTATTTGCTATTTAAACAACCGACGTCCCTAGTACTTTACCAGATAACAGAACAGGTTTGACGAACAAACATGCAAGATTCTCCTCGAGGAACTGGGCATCGAGGGCAGCGGAAGTGATATGGACAAAGCGCGTCTTCTAGCTTTAAAAGAATATGAAAGCAACACTTCGTTAAGTACCTTGCCTTCTGCTGGGGAACCTACTGGATGACTCTAGTTTTCATATTGTCATTGCTCTGAGAATTGGCCGTCCAGTGTGCGTCCAGCATACCTGCGCTTGCAGTAAAATAGTTGACATTTATAGACTTCATGGTCTTAGCTGCAACAAAACCGCAAATCGACTATTGAGCCGGATTCCCAGCTGTGCTTCAGCCATCTGGTACTTGCAGAAACACTGGCAAGGGGGCCGATGGAATGACTCTGGTTCCCTGTAGTAACGGAAAGCCACTTATATGGGACGCAACATGCAGACACACTATGAGAGAATCATAAGACACTAGTAGATGTTCAAATAAAAAACAAAAATACATAGAGCTGGATGATCGCTTTTTCTTTGTCCCTTTCGCGGTTGAAACCTTCGGTCCTTGGGGAGAAGAAAGAAGAGCAAAAAGTTTTTTAATACAAAAATCAGGCTTAGAAGAAAATTTTGATATTTAAAGCTATTTTTAAAATTTATTTGCATTATTTTATTGTTTTGCTATTTAATTTTTTATTTAATTTTTACTAGTTTTATACAAATTTTATGTAAATATTCTTAGACTATTAGGAAGAGAATGTGACTGATTCTCATTCCAAAAGGGCGAGTGGTCTATTCTCGAAAGAACGCTCCCATTTATAGACTTCATGGTCTTAGCTGCAACAAAACCGCAAATCGACTATTGAGCCGGATTCCCAGCTGTGCTTCAGCCATCTGGTACTTGCAGAAACACTGGCAAGGGGGCCGATGGAATGACTCTGGTTCCCTGTAGTAACGGAAAGCCACTTATATGGGACGCAACATGCAGACACACTATGAGAGAATCATAAGACACTAGTAGATGTTCAAATAAAAAACAAAAATACATAGAGCTGGATGATCGCTTTTTCTTTGTCCCTTTCGCGGTTGAAACCTTCGGTCCTTGGGGAGAAGAAAGAAGAGCAAAAAGTTTTTTAATACAAAAATCAGGCTTAGAAGAAAATTTTGATATTTAAAGCTATTTTTAAAATTTATTTGCATTATTTTATTGTTTTGCTATTTAATTTTTTATTTAATTTTTACTAGTTTTATACAAATTTTATGTAAATATTCTTAGACTATTAGGAAGAGAATGTGACTGATTCTCATTCCAAAAGGGCGAGTGGTCTATTCTCGAAAGAACGCTCCCATTTATAGACTTCATGGTCTTAGCTGCAACAAAACCGCAAATCGACTATTGAGCCGGATTCCCAGCTGTGCTTCAGCCATCTGGTACTTGCAGAAACACTGGCAAGGGGGCCGATGGAATGACTCTGGTTCCCTGTAGTAACGGAAAGCCACTTATATGGGACGCAACATGCAGACACACTATGAGAGAATCATAAGACACTAGTAGATGTTCAAATAAAAAACAAAAATACATAGAGCTGGATGATCGCTTTTTCTTTGTCCCTTTCGCGGTTGAAACCTTCGGTCCTTGGGGAGAAGAAAGAAGAGCAAAAAGTTTTTTAATACAAAAATCAGGCTTAGAAGAAAATTTTGATATTTAAAGCTATTTTTAAAATTTATTTGCATTATTTTATTGTTTTGCTATTTAATTTTTTTATTTAATTTTTACTAGTTTTATACAAATTTTATGTAAATATTCTTAGACTATTAGGAAGAGAATGTGACTGATTCTCATTCCAAAAGGGCGAGTGGTCTATTCTCGAAAGAACGCTCCCGTGAATTCAAGTTCACCCTCGCTTACCCCGGAAAAAACTTGTACCAGGGAATATTTCTAAACTCTCTCACAGTTCACGGTACAGCGACTTGTTGGGATTGTCAAAGTCATGTTTAAATGTGTTGTCTTTTCAAAAATGAAACAGTAAAAAGTGATTTTAAAAAGGTAGCCCGAAAGGTAGAATTATTTAAAACGCTGGGTTATTTTCCCATGTTTAAGCCATAAAGATAATCTTAACTCATGGGTAGGTACTTTTTAAAGGGAATAAACAAAAGGATGTATAAAAGCTATGTTTACGTAAGCAATTAATGATATAGATAGCTTTGAGCAATCTAAAGTTCTGAATCCAACAAAAATATTGTCAACGAATCCTTATAATTGAAATTTCTCTTGTTTTCTTAAATTTTGTTGATCATGATAAAAACAAATGTACCTAACACGTGCGCAAAGTACGTTTCTTTCACATAATGTTTTTCTTAAGTCTGCTTCGCGTCATTATTTAACTGCTTTTCAGTGCGAGAAAGAATCAGTGCGCACATGAACTATTGTTGATAGAAAAAGGTAGATGTGAAAAATATATTTTTATTTAAGTAACAGATTCGGTGAGAAAAACATCTTTAAAATAAGCTAAAAACAAAGAAGCAAGCTTGATGTCTTGTGTAAAAAACAGACGTTGATTGCTAGATTCGCTGCAACACTTTGCACTGGTGTCGCACCGCGCGGTATTGAAAACCATACACTAACGAACTGTCACTAGATCACGAAGTTTCTTATGAACTTCGTGATCTAGTGACCTTATCACGAACAGCTGCGAGCATTTAAGAATGCAATATTTTAATTCCCGGGAAACAAAGTGAGTGTGTTTTCCCGGGAGCGTTCCCGAGAACACTCCCTTCCCGGACTTGTAAGAATACGGCTCTAGAAGCTTTAGGACCCTCCAACTTTTGTCCGCAAACCCACATACGTTTACGTATGTGGTTGCACCACATAATTTTCGCCTTAACTTATAAATTTCAGAGAGCGACAAAATTTTGAAAATGTTAAAATTTGGTTGCCCCCTGAAGGGGCTTCGGTACAAAACAGGGCTGTGCAAAATAGCACGGAACAAAATAGCGTGAGAGAAAATGGCGCGGAACAAAATCGCCATGCGACAAAATAGCACTGCGAATAAACAGCGCTGGACAATATGGCATGAGACAAAATAGCGTGAGACAAAACGGCGCGGGACAAAATAGCGCCGGTACAAAATAGCGCAAAAAATTGAAAAAAAAGTTAAACCCAGACTTTTTTCATCGAATGACGTTTTAATTGACTAACGTTTTTATCGAATGACATTTTGTTCGAGAACCAGTTTATCGAATTACATTGACCAAAATTCAAAATACCAATTTTAACCATGCGCTATTTTACCTAAACCAGCATATTCTTTCAAAAAAAACTTGCCCGACTCCTTTCCCGGGATCCTAGAGGGTGTGAATCCGAACCGAACCCAACTGAACCGAACCGAGTTTGGCTTGGTTCGGTTCGAATTCACATCCTCTAGGATCCCAGGAAAGAAGTTAGAGAAGTTTTTATTTAACTTTTTTCATCGAATGACATTTTAAGCGACTAACGTTTTTACCGAATGACATTTTGTTCGAGAACCAGTTTATCGAATTACATTAACCAAAATTCAAAATACCAATTTTAACCATGCGCTATTTTACCTAAACCAGCATATTCTTTCAAAAAAAACTTGCCCGACTTCTTTCCCGGGGTCCTAGAGGGTGTGAATCCGAACCGAACCCAACTGAACCGAACCGAGTTTGGTTTGGTTCGGTTCGAATTCACACCCTCTAGGATCCCAGGAAAGAAGTAAGAGAAGTTTTTTTTAATATTGTTGTCAGTTTAGTGGGTTCGGTTCGGATTCAAACCCTCCAGGATCCTGGGAAAGAAGTCAGGGAATTTTATGATTGAAAAAGTATGTTAGAAAGAAACCCGCTATTTTGTACCGAAGCTATTTGATTCCGCGCTATTTTGTTCCCCGTTAATTTGTCGTAGCTCTGTTTTTTCGCAGGGCTGTTTTGTCGCAGCGCTATTTTGTCGCTTCTTATTTGTTCCGCACCATTTTGTACAGCGTTGTTTTGTAACGGAGCCCCCAAAAGATGGTTGCCTGAGGCGACTGCTTCGCCGCTTCACCCTTTGGCAAGCCCGTGACCACAAATACATTTTATAGTCTTTAAAAAATAAGGTAAATTAGAAGACCCAAAGCGAATAAATGATACGCAGCGCGAAATGGTCCGCACCTAACTCCAGCAAATTTGGATGATTAAATATGGTCCCCCATTGCTTGAGCTCAAGTCAAAACTCTTATTATATAATGCCTGCAGTACTGATTTACTTCTAGTACTAATTAATTTTTATTGGTCTAATTTAGTATCATTATTTTGAGTAAACTTTAGCATTAGTACCTACATTTATTAACGGCTTGCTTAGTAATAAACTGTCCCAACAAGCATTAGTTAAAACTTGTTTTTGTTTTTTTTCTTGATAACTGGTAACATAATGTTTATAAGCTTCATAGTGAATGGGTGCATATTATTCGCAACCCCTTCCTACTTTTCTGCAGCCTCTCGCACATAAAAAATCTAAATAAATAAAATTATAGTTAAAGGAGAAGAAACGAAAAGTCCTGCTTACTTCAAAAATATTTTATTGTCTAATCACGACGCGTTTCGGTTTTTAAAAAACCATTATCAAGTGGCCTGGTAGACAGTTAAGAATCATCTTTGAAACAAATGAAAAACTGGAACACACAAAAATAAAAAACTAAAAAACATTTAAAACAGTCTAAAACAACATACAGATTAAAAATCAGTCAAACGGACATAAACACGTAATTTTAATAAAATACAATCAAAGTTTCCACAAAGTAGCTTTTCAAGTAGCTAGTAGGTGTATAAAGCAAAACAGAGTACTTATTATGTAGTTTTTTTTTAATAAAAAAATGTTCATGCATAAAGCTCATGATTTTTTCCGTTAAAACCGAGATCCAAGAATTCCTCAGCCATATCTTATAGTCCCTAGTTGATTTAACTTCAAAAACACAGAAGAAACAAAAACCCCTTCTGATGCTGAATTTAAAATAATTAATTTAAAAAACCATAAACTAAACTAAAATAACTAAAAAGGCATAATCTACAAAAAATCAACAACTTGTGCTCATAGTCCAAACAAAGTAGCACTGTTCTTTCAGGCTTGGTACAGGATCAGAAATTACTTTTCGCCAATACTGTACATAAATCAAAGTTAAATTCATATTTTTTAGCTAGAGTTTTAATATAAACTAAATAACTATAGCAAAACGGGCCAGAAGTATTTGTTTTGCCATAATTTACACCTAATAAAATAATATGAATTATTTTTTAATAGATTTTTGTCAACTATAAGTAGACACTTACGTTTAAATTAATAGATATTAATCGAAAAATGTGAAGCAGGCCATGACTTTACGTAAAAGCTAAGTTGTGATCAATTATCTCGGTGTGTAATTTTGTGTCAGAAAAAAGTGGAAATAATAAGATCTAGCGTGCTGGGGTGCCAACCTTTTCCATTTAGTTCACTCACGCCACTCTGCAATCAAAAGGGCGGGCGGCATTAATCGATTAGACCCCGGACATAAGCCCCTATCTTAACCCTCCATTAGGCGGTTGGAATCTATTCACGAGGTTAGGCGGGTTGATTACAAAAATAAACCAATTTTTTTAGATCCTGCTATGTTTTACATATACAGGGTCACAAATTAAAAAGGATCCCCCTGGATTTTCTCGAAAATTATCAGTAAATTAAAAAAACGCAGAAACACGTCGATTTTGTTTACAAGGGGGACATTTACAGACCCACTTTTCCTACTCAAAATATAGGGGTAAAGTATACCCCTCGAAGGGGGTTCGTGCTACAAAAATTTCAAGATAGCCAAAACGTGTCCCCCTTGCAAACAAAATCGACGTGTTTCTGCGTTTTTTTAATTTCCTGATAATTTTCGAGCAAATGTAGGTGGATCCATTTTAAATTTTCACCTTGTATAAAAGACATATATTAAGGTATAGTATATGTTTATTTATGTTATTTTATATGCATAAAATACATCTAAACATATATTTTAGCTAAAATTTATGATAGGTAAATTAAAAGAGATACACCTGTTTTCTTAGAGCGTTTATTATTAAGTTCGTTACAAATAGGGGCATACCCAAAAATTAAAGAAAAAACAATCAAAATTCTATTTTATTTTAACAGTGTGGTCAATTAAAATACGTTGGGTGACATTTGTGGCAAACTAAAAGACGTTGCCGCCATTTTGTGATACTGTAAATAGAACAATAACGCTGTGCCAATTTGTGACACTAAAATCAAATTACTGAGTAATTAAATAAATATCTGGAAGCAGCACTGAATTTTCCAGCTAGGTAAAACATTGATATGCCCGGTAACTTTTATACAGTGGAGTCAGAAATAAGAAAATTTTAAGTGCGCCACAGTGTTTTAATACCAATGTTTTACAAAGAAGATCTTAAATAAAATACAGTTCAACTCAAACGTTGTAGCCAAACAATGAAACTCTACCTACTTCCGAGGCTTCCAGAGTATTTGTGTAATTAAAAAACCAAAAAAAATTGACTAATAAACAAAATAAAATTCTAAAAGATTCCTAAACGAATCAAAATGACACAAATAGAAAGTTCTTTATAGGTAGATGCACATTTCCAACAGGTCACAGTGTACCTACATTTGAGTCAGTAGTGTACGACTCACTTATATAAATGATTGTTAAAAAAATATATACTTCCAAAATTATTCCGTCATAGGGGAGATCTGGACCAAATATCTGCTGTCATCATTCTACGCTGGGTAGAATGAAATAGACAGCAACCCAGTCCGAGATCTACCCCATGAGGTAAAACAATGTAAGAAAATCGCAAAAAATATAACCTCATCTCTCTTTTGTCTCTGCAAAGTTGGTTCATTGTATTGTACAAATAATACAAAGATTTAGTTCATCTTGTTTATTTTAAAGGTAAAACTAGAAAAATACTGGAGACATGAAATATGCAAAAAAAAAATTAAACAAGTTCGGGCCTAAGTAGCAAGGCACTCCAAAGTTCACAAGAGAAATTGTCTTAAATAAATGAGATGACGGAAAACAAATCAACTTAGTAAATACTCTGCAAAATTGTGGTTATGACGTCATACCTTTACCTTGCGTTTACACGAAATGTTAAATTATACTATAAAATTTATGAAAAAAAAATTATATCTAAAAAAAATGGTTGCTTGCATGAAATTGAATTTGGTCCTTGATTATTTTATGGTTAAAGAAGAGGGTGTTTTGATTTGTAAACGTGGAAGTCCCCAAACATCTTCCCGGCAACTCTGGGTTCTGCTCTGGTCGCGCCTTCCCTTGGTTGCTTAGCACATGGTGCTAGGGCAGCACATGGTGGTCAAAATGTAGCTGATTCTTGCCCGAGCGTAAAAACCCTGTGGAAAATGAAATGTTTCAGTTTCCTGGAATTCGTCGGTTTTGCACGAAGTTCCCCTACACCGAGTAACTTAAATCAAGAACCCCATGTCGACTCAATAAAATAAAGCAGATTTAAACAGATGAACTAAAATAATCCTAACGTACCTTTCCCAGGGTTACAACTGGCTCGAACCTCGTTCCACCAGCAAAACTGTCCCGTCGATGGAATGGACGGGCTGTAACCAAAGGAAAAAACAATATATAGTTTTTATCCAAAACGTGGTTAAAACGAAATATAAAAAAAACTCCAAAAATTCCACACGTATGCTGTAGTAAAATTACATTTCACACGAAAAACAATTACAATTTGGGAGGCAAATATTGTCTTGAAGAATTAAAAAAAAATAATAAAAAAAATCGAACTTACCACGCTTATTTCCCGTAGAAATGGCGTAGGCCGCCTTAAATCCCTCTCAGAGGATGTGAGCGTCACTTAAGATTCGCCTAGACAACGACGGCTTACAGTTATACCGTCTTTGGTATAATCTGCAACAACTGCAGTGCCAATAAGTGCCAATAACCACAAAAACAATGGCGACACCAACAGACGGCCACCAGCCCATCCAAAATTCTTTAGGAAAAGAGAAAAGACACTTTGTCACAAAAAAATTAAGTTGCCGGAAATTGTTCGTAGATCTGGTGGGGACAGTACACAGTACCAACCAAATTTTCCCGCTTAAATTCAAATAAGAATGCAAACGCAGTTATAAAAAAACGCTCTCGCCGAAAAATCACTAACTCTGGTTTGCGAGCCTGGAGAAAAAAACCCGCGGTTTTCAAACTAACCAATGAGGAAATACACTAATACTTCCGTACCCTGCGTATGAGGTGTTGTCGGATCGATTTCCACGGTTGAAATTTTTATAACAAGGACATCGAGATACCCTTCATACATAGACCGAACATTTGCCTACCGGATCCCCGCCAACATAGCAAGTAGGAGGAAAATAACCAGCCGGACTATACGAAGCTCAGCATTAAAACCATCAACTGTAAAATCAATTACTGGAGATCAGAACAGGCATCAAACCCAGGAATATTCGAACATTCAACAAATTCCCATATGAGTAAAGCTATACTAAGTGTAGAATTTAGTTGTATTTTAGTTACAGTTTTAGTCAAAAGTTTCCTTTGCTCTTTAAATATGTTTTCTCTAAGATTTATATGGTTTGACGCCATTTTTGTAAAACATTTCTACATTAATAAAGTTGTTTCTGAGCTTGAACCTAAAAATACACATTGAACTACTGCTTAAACTTGTCACAAGAGTGCTCAGAGGTTAAGTTTGTTCACCACTAGCCAGCCCAACACAACTCTTCAATCCGACTGAGTTAGCTATTAACTTTACTTTACTATGATTATATATAAATTTATATAATATAAAAATACGATTTTGTTTATTCTTTTAGTCCTGGTTTTTATCCCTCGTTTATCTCCCATTTACAAAAGTGCATAACTCGTATTTATTTTATCTTCTCCTTATCAAATTAATAAAGATATCAAAGGGGGCGGAGCCTCGGCTGTTCCTGGTCAAACCGTGGACCCAAATATATTTTCGTGCTATCAAAACTAGCTAATCCGTGAAGGATCTGAGGTTCGGAAGAGAAATGATTGTCCTAATATCCTCGAAAATAAACATAAGCGAATGAAATGTTCACCTAAATGTTTTCTTCCTGTTACTGAAACCATTTGTGATGCGGCAACGCCGCCATGCCCCAGCAGAACAGCTGTTTATCTTCGTGAACGTCAAAGAAAATTACGAAATTTTACAGATAAACAAAACAATCGAAAGTTTTTATGTGATTTTTCCCGAAACCTGTGATCTCAAATTCCGATTAGAATGCCCAAATAATACGATGTGCGCAGTGTCCACAGTAATTCGATGGAATGCCTCGTTCATAAGGTAACTTTCTGGACACTATATAACCTCCAAACCTAGCTCTATAAAATACCCTTAATTTGTGTACAGAAAGACGAGTCGAAGAGCCTTGATTATTTACCTAAATAAACAAATATGTAACGTTTGCCTTAAACGTAAAAATGACACGTTACATAACCCCCCCCCCAACTTCAAGACCATTAACCTAAAAAGGTTAATCGGAGAGGTCTGCTGCCGACTTAAGGTCTTTGGCATGCCAGCTCCCTGGTAGTACTTTACCCGATGGTTCCTGAAGCTCAAATATCCATGGAGAAATTTTATTCCTAATCACATAAAGACCAACGAATTTCGGTGCTAACTTCTTCGAGAAAAACTTCGCAGCATCTGACAACACATAATTCTTCTTCCAAACACGCTGACCCACAACAAAGTTGGGTAACCTTGTACGCAAATTATACTGATCTACGTTTTTCTCTCCCGCCACCTCTAACCTTTTCTTAACATCCGCATAGAGCTTCCGGAAACCTTCGTTCTTACTTTCAGCTGCAGTTTGTACACCATTCTCTTCAGATAACAAAACTGGGTTGGAGTAATCTTTTCCTGACAGACACATATTCCTACCAAAATTAACAAAGAAAGGAGACATCCTGGTTGTCTCATGGGTTGCAGTACGAATCGCGCAGGCAAGTTTATGTATTTGTTCGTCCCACTTCCTGTGGTTGTCTTTCACATAACAAAATAACATGGTTTTTAACGTGCGATTCGTCCTTTCTGTTGGATTCGCTCTGGGGTGATAATACGGATTATACTGAATTTTAACCTGATAACTCTCAGCAAAACGCTTAAACTCGTTACTTTTGTACTGAGGGCCATTATCACAAAGTATCAAACGGGGTACTCCGAAGACCATAAATACTGGCTCCTTAAGATGCTTGACAGCTTGAGCAGGGGCTGTTCGCATTGGAAAAACTAAGGAAAACTTACTCAAATAGTCCGTAACGACGAGAACCCAGCAATTACCCTTTGTCGAACGAGGTAAAGGTCCACATAAATCTGTTGAGATAATTTCCCAAGGACGAGTTGGTTTTGGGTGAGATATCATCTGATCAGATACACCTTGTGTATCACCTTGATGAGCTGCACAGACAAAGCATTTCTTTACAAAAGTTGCCACGTCCTGGCGCATTTTTGGCCCATAATATTTTTCTGCCAGTCTGTTGAAGGTTTTATACACACCCATATGTCTTGCGGTAGGAGGATCGTGAGCTTCTCCAATAATTCTACGCCTATGATCTTTGGGAACTACCTCTTTCCAATATTCGTTAGATGGTGAAAGTTGAGGTTATTCTTGTTTGACATATTTATACAACTTATTATCAGTGTATCTCCAATTCATGAATTTTAGTGGTGATTCTACGACCCTCTTTACCATCTTTTGGTACCATCGATCTTTTATTGCTGTTGAAACGTCTCTGGGCTGCGAAATTGTATCAATCATAGGTACTGCGCGAGACAACATGTCCGGGACAACTAAATCTTTCCCTTTCCGATGAATTACTTCAAAGTCATATTGCTGCAGTTTTACAGACCAACGAGCAAGTCTTCCACTGGGCTCTTTCAAGCTATGAAGCCATTTTAAACTAAAATGATCTGTTATGACCTTAAATGAGATCCCCTCAATATATGGCCGGAGCTTCTCTATCGCCCAAACCAATGCCAAACATTCTCGCTCAGTGGTCGTGTAAACACGTTCTTGCTTAGACAAAGATAGACTTAAATAGCATATGACTTTGTCTCCTTCAGGATAAGGTTGCGTTAAACATGCTCCTATTCCATATCCTGATGCGTCTGTTTGAATGACAAATTCTTTGGTATAATCTGGACATGTAAGAATCGGTGCCATCACTAAAAGTTCCTTAATCTTAATAAATGCTTTTTCGCAGTCTGGAGTCCAATCGAACTTTTGATTTTTCTTAGTTAGAGCTGTAATTGGAGCTATTATCGCTGAAAAATTCTTCATGAAACGTCTATACCAGGAAATTGTGCCTACAACTCTACGAACTTCTCTGACAGTTCTTGGCCTCTGGAGCTCTAACATGGCTTTAATTTTATTAGGGTCAACTTGGATGCCTCGACGGTCCACTACGAATCCTAAATAAGTCATTTCTGGCCTACACAGTCGGCATTTCTCCCAACTTACCGTTATCTTTGCATTCTGCAATCTTCGAAGGACTTCATCAAGAATTCTAAGATGTTCAGAAAAGCTCTGTGTGACAATTACGAGGTCATCGAGATATACGTACACGTAGGGGTCTAAATCGTTTCCTATGATGCTATCTATGAGTCTCTGCCAAGTTGCAGGTGCATTATGAAGACCAAATGGTAAACGCTTAAATTGGAAGAGACCTAGTCGACAGATGAATGCTGTTAATGGCTTTGATGATTCTTCCATTGGTACTTGCCAGTAAGCGCTTTTAATATCCAAAGTTGACAAGTACTTAGCATCTTTCAACTTGTCAAGAGTCTCGGATACGAGTGGTAAAGGATAACTATCACGCGCCGTCACTGAGTTCAATTTGCGGTAGTCTACACAGAAACGATATTTCTTTGTGTTTTTCTTTTGTACCATTACCACTGGTGAAGCCCATGAACTACTACTCCGTTCTATAACATCAAGTTTCAACATTTCGTCAATTTCGTCGTCAATAAGTTTTTGAATGACCGGTGAGACCTTATATGAACGTTTTCTTATCGGTACTGCATCTGTTGTAATCTTATGTTTTACTCTGCCTGTACATCCTAGTGAGTCACCCATAATAGTCTTATATTTAACGACCAATTCCTCTAGTCGTTATGATTCATAAGGTGTAAGAGTTGTTTGTTGATCTGATGTTTCTAAAGAACAAATCACATCTTTATTATCGGCAAAGTGCCACTCAATAGTACTTAAGTTCGGTACTATACCCATCGAAATCCAAAAATCTAATCCCAAAATCAAAGTGTGCGGCAACTCAGGCTCAACCACGACGATCTCTATTAACCTAAATTAATCTTGAACTCGCATAGGAAGCTGCACTATCCCAATACTACTCGTGCTTTGACCATTTGCCACAATACAACTCGTCTTCTTCGTGGTATCAAGTGAAAAACCAAACCTCTTGATGATCGACCAACCATGATTCCCTAAAAGGGTACGTGAAACCCCGGAATCCAACAAACCTAATAACTTATTTCCGAGCACATCCACTTCTAAATAAGGTCTCTCATCTTTACGAGCATGACTTATCACATAATCTAAAACATTCGTTAGCCTATCGGTCGATGCTTGTTCAGGCTGCCTCGAAGGTCGACCGCCTACGAGCGCCTGGGTCCGTTTCCCTGACGATTACAATTTCGACATTCTCTTACTGTTACCCCTGCTTGACCACACGAATAACACTGCTTGCCTCTAGGTAATGCGCACCCGATCGCCATGTGCCCTGTTTGGTTGCATCTATAACAAACAACGTCCCTATTCGCCCTACCAGGTCTAACACCCTGTAGTGGTTGTACATCACTGTCACTTACGCTAGACTGACCACTAGGTGGTTGTTGTCTCTCTCTATCAGCTCTAGCAGAGAAACTGCCTGCTGGCTGCTGCCAATTTCTGTCGAATCTATTAGCAGGATGATTTAAATTCTGTTGGTTCGATGTCCCGGCACCTGATATTTGAATTGCATCAACCCCTGTTGGAAAATCGTCAATATCGCTCTCTACGTCAACGTAGGCCAAGTCAGGTTCAATAGATTGGTTTCTTCTAGGAGTAAAATTCTCCTCCTCTAACCCATATCTCTGGTCTATTCTACGACACAAATATTTTAAATGTGATAGGCTATTGACCTCAGTAGCAAGGGTTGATTGCTACTGAGGTCTTATAGATGTCCGCTATATTTCTGAAGACGATAGCTAATTTTGCCTCTTCGGAAACAGGACAGCCAAGTCTTTGGAAGTATGTGTTCATGACAGCAATATAGGTCCCTATAGACTCTCCAGGGCCTTGTTTACGTTTTTGGATCTCCTTCAATAGCTTCTCGCTGTTCCCATGTATGAACATCTCTACGAACATCTTTATAAAAAGTATAGGCTGACTTTTCAAAAAGATCAATGCCTGAGTTCAGTAGAACCTTTTTACTAACTCCTCTAGCCTGACTCAACTCGTCCACTCTCTCGAAAAATGCGGTGACGGAGATTGTACCCCTCTCGCCTGTAAACTTTAAGTTCCACTTATGCGGAGGTACAGGTGCAACAAGATATGAAGTACCAGGATCACTTGACATTGGTACTGGCGACGAATATGAAAATGGTCGTGACTGAGCAATTGGTGCTATGCTACTTTGGAGGGCAGCTAAACTCAAAGGAACGGTAGACGGTTGTTGATAATGAAAAGCTGATGCACCGTCATTCTGGATCAGCATTGGGGGTGGTGCCTGTATTGCTGCTTGAGTTGGGTTCGTAAGCACTTGCATTTGCACTGGAGCAACGACCGACGGTTGGTTTGTAGGCTGTTGAGCTGTTCTCTGTGTGCTCGAGTGCTGTGGTTGCGGGAAATGAGACTCGTTTGGTGTGTTACCAGCATTTGTTGAGTGGTCTGAGCCTCGACTCGTTGATTGGGTTTCAGATGCTTCATCATCATCTGAAGTAACGCCAACTCTTAGTAAATCTGTTGCTTGGCTCTGCAATCTCCCAATCAAAGTCAAGGTTTCCGCAACCAGTATGCCTTTTGTTTTACTTTCTTCAAAGTTGGACGGATTCATATTCTTAATCCTGACTAGCACGTGTTCCAACCTTACAGCGATTTTCCTAAACTCCCTCCCTTTGCTCGTACCAGAGAACTTCTCTACCGGCGGTACCAGACTATCTAGCTTTTTAATGCGACTAAAAGCATCCTGGCCAAATTTAAAGGGATACGGAGGGTATCTCATACTTCCATCAGTCCTTTCTTTCTGCCTAATCAGTATGAGCTGTTGCTTCATTTCTTCCACCGATCCAATGGCTATGCCTCTCCATGTTAATTCGTAGATTAACTCGTCCTTGACTAAGTACCTTATGTCAGACAACCGACTCAAAGAAATAGCCATGGTGCCTTTTATATTCAAACTTTAAACTTTAATTAAAACTTTTAATTATACCTCCCAATTATAAAAACTAAACCACGCAATAACAAACACAAAGTTCACTTTATATTCAGTAGTGAAAATCACTATAAATTTTCTAACAAATGTAGAAAATATAAAACTTAAATACGGGCAGACGCGAACAAAACCGACAAACACCGGAGCAGTAAGAAAATAAAATTTATTTGCATTTAAAAATGTAATCATAATTTATATTAAGTATTTGTACAACCAACTATGACGTCCAACCTTGCAGAGAGAGATAACTACTTAAATCCTAAATTAGAATTAACAAGTAGCCATAAAAAAAAATTAAAAATAAAAGAGAGACAAGTGCTTTGGCAGGTATTTAGGTCTTATGTTCCACTCCTGCGTGAGTAAAACCAAAAAAAATAATTGCGCTTATCCTAGCTGAACTGGATTAAAATTAAAGTTAAGTGATGTTTGTTTACCTCAGCAACCGAATAGGTAAATTTATCCCTAAATGGAACGTACAACAGACTACCTATAACAATAAAATCCCAAAGCTGTTGTACACAGTTAATACTAGGGTATACTCCTGCTATTGCAGAATGGCTCCACAACTAAACTTCTCAAAAAAAAAACCCAAATTGCCGTATACAATGATTTTTCTCAAAAGAATAAATCACAACCCACTTTAACCTGCTTACCTATCCTGATGTTACACGAACCATGCATTGCTTAAGGCAACATCATCCCTTAATATATAAGTGAACGCAATAAACATCGGAACAGATGTTCATGTTATAGAAATCGTAAAATATGCTCAATTAAAAAAAAAACCGCTCGCTAAAATTGCGTCGAATTAGACTTGTAAGGAAGTTGTGTGTAATTAAAAATCTTTTTAAAAAAAAATTACCGATGGTATTAAAAAATTTACAAATAACGTCTTGGTAGGACTGCAACTCTCTAATAATCATTAAAATGAAATTCCCAAAACTTAAACTAAATTGATGCGAACCATGGTCAAAAGACCCTAGGATCGTACCGAAAGGTGTCCAAAAATTTTTTTTTAATTTTTGGTGTCGACCACAGTAGCACAATAATCAAAAAAAAAATAATTAGTGGCTCACTAAAATTTTCAAAATATTACTCTACCCTGATAGGTGGTTTGGAGTAGGGAGAAAAAAAATTAAAACAAATGATGATAGGGTTAGAAATGAAATTATATTTTAATTCAGAAAAAAAAAATATTTAAATAAACTGGTGAAACCATTGTAGGGCAAGGTACTACAATGCACCAAAAAAAAATTTTTGCAACAAGAAAATCAATTTTCCCTCCTTCAGAAATTTTTTTATGAAATATTTAAAAAATATTTTCAAAAAAAAAATTAAAAAGGTTTAAGTGGGGTTGCAGCTCATAATAACGAGTTAAAAAAAAATTAAATAAAATTAACACTAGAAAAATCTTAATCGAGTTATGTTATGCAATAGTCTTTGTTCTTTTCCATTGATTACATTTGCCGATTCCCTTTCCTTCCTAGAACTGTGTTACTTGTAAGGCAAGGTGAATGAGCCAAAAAAAAAAATTACTTAAAAATCATAAGGTATGAAAAAAAACGTAATTGCAGAAAAAAACCAATCAGGTTAGGACAAGGAAAAAAAATATTTATGTTCCAAAAAAAACCCAAACGATGTTAGTATATTTCTTTAAAATTATTACATAAGGAAATAGCAACGTTAGTAATTATTTACTGTACCACTATAATGTGAAGTATCTGGGTTTTAAATTTTCCACTCAACTCAGTAAAGAATTATCTTATGCATTTTCAGAAAAAAAAATGTGAAAACAATTCCAAGGTCCAACTATAAGACCGTTGTAAACCGAACTCTGTTTACTCAAGTTTATATACACACAACATCCAATCAAAAAAAAAATTACTGCTTAGTGCATTCTCAGATCCTTATTCCTGGGATCTACGAGATATACAATTAAGTTGGGCCCTCCCACAACTATTAGTCAAAGGAAAATTACCAAATGTCCAAGGGCTAATGAGACCCTATCACTTACAAATGACATTTTGAAATGAAACAGCTGGGAATAATCCTGCGTAAAAACCAGACAACAAAAATCAAAAAGCCAAAACTATTACATTAATTTTAAAAGAGCATAATAACCTCCCGGCCCCAAATAAACTTTTGTTATATCAACAAAACTCGGCCTAAAACCAAAAACCTTTTTATTAGACATTTCTTCTATTTCCTAAGTATAATGTCAATAAACCCAAAAACTTGTGATTTCCATTCGAATCCCATCTGGACCCTATATATTTTTTAAACGGTTAAACGCCCACAGGCGAAACAATATCTTATTTCAGAGAAAGGTGACGATATTTTGAAGCACCCTGTGGAAAAATTTGCTTCATTATTTGAAGTCACCAGTATGAAAGTATTTTAAAATTAAAAAAAAAAATAAATTAAAAAAAATTATTTCCCAATTGTCCACAACTTCCAAGTCTTCATCCCTAAATAGGTACATTCTTAGTCTAACACCATCCATCGTTATCCAACATAACGCTTTAATTTCAGAAGCAACAAAACGAAGATTAAGTGAGAAAACTAAGCAAGTGCGTTGGAAGTTGCTTTACAATGGGCGCAGATGACAGGCCTCTTTAAGTACACGCCACTGTCCTGAAATGCAAACTATCAAAAAAACTGAAGACTAGCATATCTGCCGTCAAACAACATTTGGCATGAAATAAAAATAATTCCATATCATAACAGTATCCTCAAAAACAAAACGTTTTTTATTATAGGACCCAAACACCTAACCAATAAAACTTGTTATTTAAAACTATGATTTGGACGTAAAAGATTTATTTATTCCTGCCTGATCAACTAAGACAAAAAAAAATCCCCTTTTGTAACTCAAGAAGTTCCCGTTTGGTCCCCTAAAAAAAATATAACCTGTCTGGTCACCCTTTAAAACTACGACCACTATACAAACCGTTTTGACCAAAACAAGAATTCGAGAAGTTATGTTTACAGAAAAAAAAATAATCTTTTTAAGAAAAATTAAATTATTTAAAAAAAGTAAACTTTTGAAATATTTTTACCAATTACCACCGCCTAGCATTTATATTTAGTTGAAAGTCTCTCTTAAATTCACTGACCAATTTCACGGCCTCAAAATGACATTGCTTAAAAAAAAATTACTGAACTTTACAAATGAACTAAAAAAATCAAAAAAACTTATATCTATATCTGTCTCAGTTAAACATTTCTTATGTGGTATTATATCTAGTTGGGCTTCAAATTCATTTTCTCTGTATTCAATCTGGAGCAGGCAAAACTTCTCAAGGCTCAAACATAAATGTTTGCCCTCCATTGGCCATGACCAAGCTATGACCTGAACGCGGAAAAAAATACAGAAAAAAATGATTGTGAACCAGAAAAACTTTAATTGATAGAAATACCCGTAAGTCATTTTTAAAAAAAAATGCACTTCAAAGCCCAACGCTGTATTTTCTACCAAAAAAATTTGATCAGTCACGAAAACACAACTAGACAACTAAACTCTCTAACCAAAGACTTAAAAAAGTTTCCTTTAAAAAAAATACCCCAAAAAGAAATGTTAACTGGACTTTTGGCATTGACCTTCAGCCAATGTGTTGCTCTAGGAATTTTAGCCTTGTGTTCCCTAAAGTTCCGAGCTGACACTAAATAGTAGTAGTAGTACCCTCCTCTGACCCGATGTAACTCAGTGACATAAGGTGTTAAGCATCATATCAACAATTACCTCCAAAAACAAGAAAAGAAAATGACAAAGCAAAATAAACTCATTTTCCTTTTCTTTCATTTTCATTAATTTATGCTTTCAACTAAATAAAATTACCAGCTGTTAGGCTATATTTACTTTAAAACAACCTAGCCAAGAAAAATTTGAGTGAAACCCTGTAAAAATATTCCAATTTCCAAGTGGTGATACCCCACAAAAAAATTAAAATCACTAAAAAAAATAACTTGTTGACCTAAATAAATTGACTGCACTAAAAAATAATCGGTGAAACAATTTCCATCTTATCACAAGCAGGAAATAATAACATATAAATAAATGAGCCTGCAAAAAAAAATTGTTAGGAAAAACACACTACCTATGTCATATATTTAAAACATAAAAAGACCATGTCTGGAGGTCCATCCACCTATAAATCAACAAAAAATTGAAGTAAATTTACATTACTTTTATTTTTCTTTAAAAAAAAATTTAAAAAAATTAAAACATGTTTTTCCTACAAAAAAACTTTAAAGAATTAAGACATGAATTGGACTCCGTTCAATAAAAACTCCCATGTTTTTTATCTACTTATTCTTCCTTAATAAATAAAAATGAATCTTTTATTTTCCAAGAAAAAATTTGTGAAGATAAGCTAACAAAAACCTATGAGAATTACTAAAACAACAAAACGAATTCCAAATCAACGCTCAAATATTACCAAAAAATATTTAAAAAGTGTTATTTTCAAAAACCAATGATCTTGTTTTTTATTAAAAAAAATGATTGGTTGTCAAAAAACACCGAGAGCCACTGAAAGCCTTTAACCTGGCTTTGGCTGTACCACAAAAAAAAATTCTCTAAAAAAAAGTTTTTTTTTTCAAATTCAAAAAAAACCAAAAAAAAATTACATCAGATGTTAGAAAACTAGCCAAAACTCACGTTGGGCGCCATTTGTGGCCAATTAAAATGCGTTGGGTGACATTTGTGGCAAACTAAAAGACGTTGCCGCCATTTTGTGACACTGTAAATAGAACAATAACGCTGTGCCAATTTGTGACACTAAAATTAAATTACTGAGTAATTAAACAAATATCTGGAAGCAGAACTATATTTTCCAGCTAGGTAAAACATTGATATGCCCGGTAACTTTTATAAAGTGGAGAAGGGGGGTTCAGAAATAAGAAAATTTTAAGTGCGCCACAGTGTTTTAATACCAATGTTTTACAAAGAAGATCTTAAATAAAATACAGTTCAACTCAAACGTTGTAGCCAAACAATGAAACTCTACCTACTTCCGAGGCTTCCAGAGTATTTGTGTAATTAAAAAACCAAAAAAATTGACTAATAAACAAAATAAAATTCTAAAAGATTCCTAAATGAATCAAAATGACACAAATAGAAAGTTCTTTATAGGTAGATGCACATTTCCAACAGGTCACAGTGTACCTACATTTGAGTCAGTAGTGTACGACTCACTTATATAAATGATTGTTAAAAAAAAATATACTTCCAAAATTATTCCGTCATAGGAGAGATCTGGACCAAATATCTGCTGTCATCATTCTACGTTGGGTAGAATGGGACAGACAGCAACCCAGTCCGAGATCTACCCCATGAAGTAAAACAATGTAAGGAAATCGCTAAAAAATATAACCTCATCTCTCTTTTGTCTCTGCAAAGTTGGTTCATTGGATTGTACAAATAATACAAAGATTTAGTTCATCTTGTTTATTTTAAAGGTAAAACTAGAAAAATACTGGAGACATGAAATATGCAAAAAAAATGAAACAAGTTCGGGCCAAAGTAGCAAGGCACTCCAAATTTCACAAGAGAAATTGTCTTAAATAAATGAGATGAGGGAAAACAAGTCAACTTAGTAAATACTCCGCAAAATTGTGGTTATGACGTCATACCTTTACCTTCCGTTTACACGAATTGTTAAATGATACTATAAAATTTATGAAAAAAAAATTATATCTAAAAAAAATGGTTGCTTGCGCGAAATAGAAGAAAACTCCTACCTTGGTCCTTGATTATTTTATTGTTAAAGAAGAGGGTGTTTTGATTTGTAAACCTGGAAGTCCCCAAACATCTTCCTGGCAACACCGGGTTCTGCTCTGGTCGCGCCTTCCCTTGGTTGCTTAGCACATGGTGCTAGGGCAGCACATGGTGGTCAAAATGTAGCTGATTCTTGCCCGAGCCTAAAAACCCTGTGGAAAATGAAATGTTTCAGTTTCCTGGAATTCGTCGGTTTTGCACGAAGTTCCCCTACACCGAGTAACTTAAATCAAGAACCCCATGTCGACTCAATAAAATAAAGCAGATTTAAACAGATGAACTAAAATAATCCTAACGTACCTTTCCCAGGGTTACAACTGGCTCGAACCTCGTTCCACCAGCAAAACTGTCCCGTCAATGGAATGGACGGGCTGTAACCAAAGGAAAAAACAATATATAGTTTTTATCCAAAACGTGGTTAAAAAAAAATATAAAAAAACTCCAAAAATTCCACACGTTTGCTGTAGTAAAATTACATTTCACACGAAAAACAATTACAATTTGGGAGGCAAATATTGTCTTGAAGAATTCAAAAAAAAATAATAAAAAAAAATCGAACTTACCACGCTTATTTCCCGTAGAAATGGCGTAGGCCGCCTTAAATCCCTCTCAGAGAATGTGAGCGTCACTTAAGATTCGCCTAAACAACGACGGCTCACAGTTATACCGTCTTTGGTATAATCTGCAACTACTGCAGTGCCAATAAGTGCCAATAACCACAAAAACAATGGCGACACCAACAGACGGCCACCAGCCCAGCCAAAAGTCTTTAGGAAAAGAGAAAAGACACTTTGTCAAGAACACAAAAAATGAAGTTGCCGGAAATGGTTCCTAGATCTGGTGGGGACAGTACACAGTAAAAACCAAATTTTCCCGGTTAAATTCAAATAAGAATGCAAACGCAGTTAAAAAAAACGCTCTTGCCGAAAAATCACTAACTCCGGTTTGCGAGCCTGGAGAAAAAAACCCGCGGTTTTCAAACTAACCAATGAGGAAATACACTAATACTTCCGTACCCTGCGCATGAGGTGTTGTCGGATCGATTTCCACGGTTGAAATTTTTATAACAAGGACATCGAGATACCCTTCATACATAGACCGAACATTTGCCTACCGGACCCCCGCCAACATAGCAAGTAGGAGGAAAATAACCAGCCGGACTATACGAAGCTCAGCATTGAAACCATCAACTGTAAAATCAATTACTGGAGATCAGAACAGGCATCAAACCCAGGAATATTCGAACGTTCAACCTATTCCCATATGAGTAAAGCTATACTAAGTGTAGAATTTAGTTGTATTTTAGTTACAGTTTTAGTCAAAAGTTTCCTTTGCTCTTTATATATGTTTTCTCTAAGATTTATATGGTTTGACGCCATTTTTGTAAAACATTTCTACATTAATAAAGTTGTTTCTGAACTTGAACCTAAAAATACACAATGAACTACTGCTTAAACTCGGCACAAGGGTGGTCAGATGTTAAGTTTGTTCACCACTAGCCAGCCCTACACAACCCTTCAATAATAAGTCCAGAGTACAGAAATTTGACTCTAGATGTAATGAACCCTTAGGCAAGTTTTTTCTCTCTTGTGCTAAGACCCGACATTTAGAAAATGACGCCTTCATTCGGCTTCAATTATTGTTGTCCTTTCTGTTTTAATTTGATATTGGCGGGAAATTTAAAGGTACGCAATATAAGGCGTAATTTTTTATAAATTTTAATTACCCTGTTACTCGGTTATTAGAGTAAAGAGTTTAAATAAAAACTGAGCATTTGGTAAATTATCTCTACTTTAATTTGCTGCCAAAGTTTTTTCTGGTATCTGACTATATACAATGTACGCCAATGAAGTCACTTTTTCAAATTGAAAACTCTATATTATATTTTTACATTATTGAAGTCATCTTATTGTTATGATTTCAAAAATTATAACATGTACCTATATACTGCGATTAACATTTCCTGAGATATAAATCATTGTTTCTCAATTAAGGTTACATACACTTCATAATTAATTACTTTTATCAAATTTCGTCACAGAAGTATTGACAAATTTAAATAAGCTGATTATAGCCATATAAGTTCTATTGGGGAAGAACAAACAGACGAATTAAAAAATTTAACAATTTATATGGCGTTTAGTTTGAAAAAAATTGACCTCATTGATGCACACTGTATATATAAAGAAATGCCAAAAAAAACTGTTGAAGTGGCTATAGTTTTAGAAATCGACCATTTCTTGTTTGAACTTTCTACTTTCAATAATAACCGAGTTATAGTGATAATGCAGTTATAAAAAATCATCCTGTATATTTTACGATTTATCGCAAAATTTTTAGAAAGCTTAAATGCGAGGTGAAAGGCAATATATTTTGTAAATTCTGCAGTATGAAGATGCACAAATCGAAGCTGTCTAAACCACTCTTTTATATGTTTATTGATTTTCGCTTGTGTTGATATTTTTGATAGGTAGCTAGGTAGACGAAGGAAATGATTATTTTAAGGCAAAATAAATAAGAAAAATATGATAGATCTTTTTATCGGTTTGTTACCTATCTGTATACCAATAAAATTAATAGCGAAACTTAGTTATATCCATTTTTTGTTAACATATCCTCTCAACTAACTTTTTGTAAAATATAAAAATGGAAGTAATCAATTTATTTAGCTAAACTAAAAACCCGCGTGTACTTCGTTCAAAATATTTTCAGCGCAAGGTGCACAAAACAAACTGAAGGATGACAAATTAACAGACGGAGTGCGACTGTCGGTGAATTCCGAATGCCGTAGTTTGTGATCATGTAGCACCGGAAGCAAGATTCAAGGTTTACAAATACGTACTGCACCGAGAAGCGTGCCGGTGAATAACAAATGGACCCTAAAATATGGCTTCGATTAATTAAGACTACTGATAAAGTGTGCCGCGCTCTTAGAGCCATCTCTTTTCTAAGCTGGAAAACCCTCATTATTAGTTACCTTAGGATGAATACCTTTTAATTTGGTTCGGTGCCAAATGAGCGGCTACGTCAAGATAGTGTGAAATATTACGATCTTTTTAAAAATCCATTTTTCTAAAATTTAAATCAAAAATAAAAATTGACCCAAATAACGTCAAATCACGGCATGTCAACCTCGCATCAAATTTTATTAAAGGCGTCTAATTTTTTAATTCAAGCCCTACTTTGGGGTTAATTTTAATTCAATATATAGCAACGCTTGTAGCAGTTATTTAATTCAATTCAATTTAAAACTGCTTTATTGTCAGAAAAATGTTTAACGTTTTGTGGACAAAGCTCAATGGTTACGCCAAAAGATATAAAAAATCAGAAAATATTAACAAAAAATAAAAAACAATAAAAAATGTATATCACTTCGCGGTACAACGTACACCTACGTCACTAATAATTATATTAAAAATTTATTTATAAGCAAATACCTTTCCATTTATAGGTTCGTCAAATATATATATATATATATATATATATATATGTATATATATATATATATATATATATATATATATATATATATATATATATATATATATAATTAACCTACTCATACAAAACGGTTTAAAGTAAAATAAAAAAAAACAAAAATAAAAATTAACCTCAGAAATTTGAAAATTAAACATTTGTTAAAAGGCATGAATCTGTTACTCTAGGAAGAAAAAAAAAACCAAAAACACATATTATGTATACACTGTATCTGTACCATAAACACAAACTAAAAATACGTAAAAAACACACAAGAAGTGCTGGTCATTTGCAGACCAAACCTTGAACATGAAATTCAAATAAAATATTTTAAATAAGGCAAAATATGCAAATACAGGTATATAAGTTATATGCTATGCTATGAAGCTATCTCAAAAATATTCCTCCGTACTGTAGTAGGCTCCATGAATTTTGATACTATTTGGAAGATGATTAAATAATTTGTCTCTTGCGTCTTCCAATATAATTAGAACGATGGGATCTCCAGTACCCCTCACAATCTCTGAGGTCAAAAACGTGTGCACAACCTTAAAAAGCGGTAAATCTGCCGGACCCGGAAATATCCCAGCCGAACTTATTAAATATGGAACTGAAGAACTGTTTTGGAGATTATGGAATCTTTTCCAAAAATATTTAAATGGAACTGTAGTCCCAACTGAGTGGAAAACGTCATATATATCCACAATACACAAAAAAGGAAGGAAAGATATATGTGACAATTATAGAGGTATATCTGTGACTAGTACGCTAAGCAGATTATACGGTAAAATAATAAGAAAAAAAGTAGAGAGCGAATATAAAGACATGGAGGCAGAAGAACAAGCTGGTTTCAGGGCGGGTAGATCGACTTCAGATCACCTCTTTTGTATAACCCAAGTTATTGAAAAGAAAATGGCATACGGTCAAGAGCTGCATCTGCTTTACGTGGATCTGCAGAAGGCATATGATAGTATACCACTAAATCTGCTTTGGAAAGCGTTGGAAAACACAAACATAAGCGTACAACTAATTAAGGCCATCCAAGAGTTATACCGCAATAGTAAGGCAAAAGTTAAAATAAAAGCAAAACTAACCAAAGGCTTTCAAGTAAATAAAGGTCTTAAACAAGGTTGCTGTATCTCGCCTACGCTCTTCAAGATATACTTGGAACAAGTCCTTAAAGTATGGAAGAGAAAATGCCAAAACATGGGAATTCCGTTGGACGAAACCACCTTCTATACTTTATGTTTCGCCGATGATCAGATAGTAGTGGCTCAGGATTATGACGACCTCGAATATATGACACGAAAACTAATAGAAGAGTACAATAAGTGGGGACTAGACGTTAATCTCAATAAGACAGAATATATGTGTATCGGTGGAATGAAACAGGATCTAATCTTAAATACCGGGCAGCGAATTCACTCCTGTGATGAGTATAAACACTTAGGTCTAAAAATTACAGCTGACGGAACACTAGACAAAGCTATAAAAGATCGAAACGTACAAGGAAGAAAAGCAATAACTTTATTAAATGGAATAATTTGGGACCAAAGTATATCAAAACATAACAAAAAGCTTATATATAACACCATTATAAAAAGTATTATTACATACGGCTCAGAAGTATGGCCAATCAAGGATAGAACAGAAAAAATGCTTTCCGCTACGGAGATGGACTATTGGAGAAGAGCAGCAGGGAAATCAAAAAGAGAAAGAGTTACAAATCAAAGAATAAGAGAAATTATGACAGTGGGTGAACGTACTTTAGTGGATGATATAAGAACAAAACAACTGGTGTGGTACGGACATGTACAAAGAATGAATGATGAAAGACTACCTAAACAAATACTACAATGGAAACCAACTGGCCGAAGAAAACGAGGACGGCCAAGGAGAAGCTGGAGAGAAGGAATAGACAGTGAAATAAGAATAAGAGGCCTAGATGATGAATTATGGGCAAACAGAAACGAGTGGAGATTGGGTATCGGAAGACGTAGAACGTTGTGAAACCGATAAATATATATATTAAATAATTTTATTCCATTAAAATAAATAGATTTGTGAACTAAAGGAGATCCCTATCCCTAGGAGCCGAATATTAAATTGTTGGCAGGATCGAGTATTGTGGCTAGGCGTATAACGCAAAAACTCTTTTTATGAAAATAAATTAGACATACAGATTCCAGAATATATAAACCCGTCAGTGTTAAAATGTTTTGTGATTTAAAATGAGGTCTGCATGACTCTCTAAAGTCCGCACGGCAAAGAGAACGAATTGCCCGTTTCTGCAAAACAAATACCATGTCAAACAGACTCTCGGTAATTGATCCCCAAAAGGCGATACCGTAGCGTAGGTGAGACTCGATTAACGCAAAATAGACTGTCCTGGCAAACTTATATCCCAATTCCTTAATTGTGGTTTTTACCGCAAAACAGCCGGATGCTATTTTTTTTACTTAAAGTTGAAATATGGCTCTCAAATCTAAGCTGCAAATCGATAGTAAGTCCCAGAAACTTCCCATTGTCACGACTATCCAAAGAGGAACCATTCACCACCACATCATTAATTTGACATCTAAAACAGATAAGGTTTGTTTTGCTAAAATTTAAAGTAAGTTGATTTGCGCTACACCAGTTTTTAACCATGTCTATATCCTCCTGTATTATTTTACTTAATATCCTAATATCTACAGCATTCCACAAGATTGTCGTGTCGTACGCAAAAATAGTGAACTTGCCTCTGATTTCTAATTTTGCCAAGTCATTAAAATACAATAGAAACAAAATTGGAACAACCACGGAACTCTGTGGAACCCCCCATTCAATATCACCTGGACTAGATATTTTATTACCCACCGTAACACGCTGAAGGCGGCCTGTCAAATAGGAACGAAACCAAGATAAAACTGTTCCTTTAAAGCCATAATGGTATAACTGATCCAAAAGTATTCGATGATTAACACAGTCAAACGCTTTTGCCAGGTCGCAAAATACTGCAGCAGCCACATCCGATTGGTTAATAGCACAAAAAAGACGATCAAGTAGATTAAATATAGCGTTGTTGGTGCCAGTCTTTTTTTTGAAAACCGAATTGTGATTTATGAGTGAGTTTCTCAAGAACCTTAGACAGTGTGGACAACAAAGATATTGGCCTGAAGTTGGCAGGATCAGTTTCATCACCGCCTTTGTAAAGCGGAATTACTATGGCGGATTTTAAACTATGTAGAAGGAAATATACCCGTAGCCCATGTCGTATTTATACTGTGAACCAAAGCGTCAGACAAGATTATATCTGGCATATGAAGAAGTATTTTGACCGATAACCCATCCTCTCCTGATGTATTTTCCTTTTTTATACCATTCAAGACCTCTTTAACCTCATGTAGATTTGTAGGTAAAAAGAAAATGAATTAACAACAGATATGTGTGGATGCTTTGAGATTTTCCGTTAATTTGCGACCAATACGGCAGTAGTATTGATTTAGGTCATTTGGTGTTATCTTAGGTTCAACAGTGGTTTTAGCAGTATTGTTTAATCTGATACTGTTAATAATTTTCCAACTTTTTTTTTGCTTATCTAATGCCTTCAATAGGCGATCTTTATAGTATTTTTTCTTAGAGGTCGCAATTAGTTTACGAAAAAGTGATCTATATGAACTAAAATATTAATGAAAGAAAGGACTCTCGGTGTATTTTCGAATTTTATGTAAACTTCTTAGATTTTTAGACGATGTCTTTAAACCTCTACTAAACCAAGGCTTTTTTGTTTTTTGTTTCATCGGTTTTAGAGGAAAGCTTTTACTAAATATTTCACCAGTAATGTTGTGAAATTTCTCCAATGGGTTTTTTGCCGAGCTAACGCAAGACCAGGAATTTCCAATACATGACTCACGGAACCTTCTAAAGTTTTCTCTACTATAAATTCTAACCTTTTCAGTTTTTCGCTCAAGACAAATTTGAGAGTCAATAATACTGCAAACATCCACCTCATGGTCCAATAATGCAGCGTTGACAACACTACATTCAATAGAGCTAGGGCTGTAATTAGTGCATATATAATCAATAAGAGTTGAAGATGTTTTGATGCAGCGTGTTGGTTCGCTTACATGTAACTTCAAATTATTAGTATTTAGCAAATTTTCTATGGCTAAAACGGATGCTGCATTGTTGTCATGGTAGTTTATGTTGAAATCACCGGCCAACACTATTTTTTCTGAGGTTGGTATCTCAGCCAAAAGGCAGTCTAATGCAGTATGAAACTCTGTAGAATTAGATAAAGGATTAGATTTACTAGTAATCGATTTACTACTCTCTAGTAGTGCTGTCGCCCACTTTTTTAATGTCAGCTTAAAATTGACTAAACTCGTCTGGAAAGCCTGAAATTTCAGCGTACTTTAAAAACTGCTAAAGAAAATCGTTTAATTAATACTTACTTTAAGCTATGCAATGTTGCGCAATAACGCACTATTTCTTTGTATTCTACCGATATCGCAAAAATAAGGTGACATTAAAAAAGTGGGCAAGTCTATATAAGAACGTGTTTACAAACTCAAGATTCTAAGTTCTTGATACAAGACATAAAAAAAGTCAGTTCTTGGCCTCACGCTACAAGGTGTTACGATGTCAAAAACATGGAGGACATCGTTTAAAACCCAAAAACCCTCTTATCAATTGCAAGCTTTTTTTTTAGTGCAAGCTTAGACCGAGTGAGAAAGCTTTATATTAGGAGTCTAATAATTTTGTAGCGGCTACAATGATGACTATGTAAGGAGTCATGAATATTTCGCCCCTAATTCTGACCCCTATTTGGGTTTTTGTCTAGTAATGGTCAGTGATTTTCGTAACGGGCACAAAAAGCCCTTGCTCGCTCAAAAATAATAGTATGAAAAGATATGCAAATTCCGATAAAAAAGTAAATATGCCTGGACAAAAAGAATTAAGTAAATTTTGTTTGCTCTTATTAAAAATCTTGATGCAATATAGTATTTTAAAACATAAGGTTTGAAAGTGAGACAAACTTTTCACAAAATCTATTTTTATTTGAACTTTTATATTCCAGGACTAAGATATCCTCAATATATAAAAAAGGAAACAAGCTGAATTGCAACACTTACAGAGGAGTTTTCGTAACCAGTACTCTATGTAGATTGTAGGGTAGGATTCTTAGAGATCTAATAGAGATTGATTTTCATGAACAAAAAGAAGAGCAAAGTGGGTTTTGTGCAAACAGATCTTGTGTAGTGATAATGATTTTTGTTTTAAACAAGTAATTGAGAAAATTGCTACAAATATAGAGACTCATGTTACTTTTGTGGACCAACACAAAAAAATTATGGACAGTGTTAGAACAAACTATACATAAACGGATTAAAGAACTGTAAAAAATGGACAAACAATATCTCCATGAAATGAGTATGGTTACTTGGATGTCACATTTGACGAGACAGGAACAGACTGTAAAGAAATGGAAAAAATAATAATTGTAAACGCAAAAAAAATTATTGAATGTCTTAACAGTATTTTGTGGAGCAGATAGATAAAAAAGAATCTAAAATTTACCATGGTGAAAAGCACGCTTTTGTATGGAATAGAGACAGGTCGTATCACTTGTCGCGTAACAGAAAAATACACAACAAAAATGGAAAGTGTCGAAGTTGATGCGATAAGAAGATCAATGAGAATATCTAAAACAGATCATGTAAGAAATGAAATCATAAAAGGAAGAATGGGAATCGAGGGAAGCATAACGTATGACAAAGATTACCAAAGATCCAAAGATCAATAAGTCAAAAACACCTGACAGAAGATGATTGTCAGGATCGAAGGAGGTGGAGAATTGGCGTCGGAAAACGTAGAATTTTTTTTAAACCGATATTGTAGTAGTACTAAGATCTTAAGACTAATCACTTAGACCAGGGTCTAAGTACTACCATGCACAAAACAGGGAGTTATTAGAATAATGCCATGTAATAATAATGTCAGGCAGTATTTTGACAGATTCACATTGCAGGATGACGCTTGATCTTTCAAAATTGACATAGAACCAAAGTCGAATTTAAAACTAAGTCATTTATTTATCTATAATTAAAGTCAATATTATTTATTTCGGTTCGTATAGTTAGCAAAATCCTTATGTTGAAAGGCTAGCTGTCATATTTTAATGCAAAACTCTCAAAATACGGCCTGACACTATTTTTGCATGGCTTATTACAATAAGTCCCTAATATTTTGGAGGTATGGGGATGGGACAATTCGCCGCGGCCGATTCGCCGCAGCCGATTCGCCGCCGGACAATTCACAGCCGGCCGATTTGCCGCGGGGACAATTCGCCGCGAGATTTTTTGTTTTATGATATTACCATTGGCAATTGTTTAAACATTTTTATTTAGCTTGACTTCATATAATATATTTGTTTACTAGTTTGGTTATAGCTTTTTCAAACTTTTCCAACTAGGTATTTGGTGGTTAGTATACAATTCAACTTTTTTTTATAAAAAAAATAAATAAAACCGATTTGCATTAAACTCGGAACTTTGAAATCTTTCAGGTCGCTTATTATTATTTCTAAGGTAAACTTTAAAAAAATCAAAATGGCAGTTCCAAGCTGGCGCATTTTCTTATTTATAAACTGATTTGTCTCAAACTTGAATCATCGCGGCGCTTAAGGTAACTCCATATAATTTTTGACTCAAATTTAAAAACCTGAAGAAGACGGATCCAAAATGGCGGATTTCCCCATTTATAAACCAATATGCATGAAACTCGGAACTGTAGGTGTTCAAGGTCGCTGATTATGATTTCTAACTTAAATTTTAAAAAATGGCCGATCCAAAATAGCGGACTTTTTAATTTTTGAACCGATATGCACCAAACTTAAAACTATGTGGTGCTTAAGGTCAATCAATACATATTTTGACTGAAACTTAAATCCCTCTGCATGGCATTAAAAAAATTAAATACAGTAGAACCCCGATTATCCGTGCGCGGATTATCCGGGCTGCAGATTATCCGTGCTATGATTTCCCATCATCGAAATTGTGTTTTTGAAGTTCTATCAAAATAGCGTTACCGGAAATCACTCGACCAAAACCTTATGTAGAATTATATTTTTTGTTCTGTTATCTTTTTATGCAATAGATACATATAAACTTAGTTTGAACTTATGGGATCATATTTTGAGTATATATACATAATATGTATGTAACATGTAATAAATGAATGTTCGGATTATCCGTGCTTTTCACTTATCTGTGCCTCGTCCGATCCCGTGGAGCACGGATAATCGGGTTTCTACTGTAATAACACAAGTATTCAAAATCCGGTTTAATTCAATTTAGTAGCTACCCAACAAACATTAACTTGACGAAATTGTAGTAATTTTGTACTTTAACTGCTGGCAAACGATAAACGCAAACGCCATTTTCATGTTATTAAATTTAAGTCAAAAATTGTATTAAGTCACCTTAAGTGCCGCGATGTTTAAAGTTTAAGGCAAATCGATTTATAAATAAGAAAGTGCGCCATTTGCGGCTAAGTAAGTCCATAAACTTGGTCCCGACCGGTTTTCTTTTAATACTTACAGGTGAAATGACTAAAAATATTTGGATCACAGTAACGCGCAATAGCGTAATAAGCATTTTTCAGTGAGTTTTCGCTCACACAATTTCAAATTAGCTTTAAAATTAAAGAAAAACGAAATAAAATGTTAGTAAGAAGATGTCATTTTTGGAAATCTAGTCTGTGCAGTCATTGTATTCTACATAAAATTGTCTCAAATTGTAGCAGTAAGAATCAATGTTCGCTAAAAAATTATAGAAGAATATTTTCCAGGATAACTTAAGGCTATCTCTTAAGATGCAATACCGTATTGAATTTAAACAAATATTTAAATAAGAACAAGTAGAATAAAAAGCGCAGCATATATAGGAATCCTTTCTGAATAACGCTCACACGAATGATCGGTTTGGCCAACGCTAGCTTGACGAAATATTTAACATATAAAATATAGCAGACAGCTATCAAATTGTGTGAAATCCAAGCGACGCACAGGGCGGACTCCTGTGGGCAATATTCGAAAAACTGAGGTTACATTTTAAAAGATGTAATATTGCAAAAATATAGATAAATGTCCAGTTTGTCTGTAATCATAACCTATTTTTTAGTCACACTTGCGAAAGTGAACAAAATAAATAGTTAAAGTCGTTATTTTAAAACAGGTACAAAAAAATCGTATAAAATACCTATCAGCAAATTAATTTTACTGGTTCTGCATTTAAATATAAAAAAAATTTTCTTTAAGTATTATTTATAATAATTAAAACTGTTCTGCTTACAAAAAAAAATATTTTTTAAATTTTATTAAGGTTATAAAAAATTGCAAAGATTTGCAAGGTCTGGCATATATCCTAAATATTTGTCCAATGAATTAGCAAAAAGGTAGCATAAATATTTTTTGCTACTGGCTGCTACTAAGGGTGCTGTATTTTTTTAAATAATATATTTCAATCCTAATAATTTATAACACATTGGTTACCACCCCGGTTGAGAGGCTTCACATCATCTCCTGTTTAGGTATACCCTTAAAACCAGTCTTGCCGCCATTTGGACAAATATAAAATTGTGACAGCTCTCACTAAATCTCGAGAAGATATGATTATTCGGTGATGGCGAGTGGTTATAGGCCATAATAAATTTAAAAAAATTCGCAAAATATTTATGGTACTAAGTAACCTTATACTACTGTGAGCCAAATGGAAAATTAAATATTTTAGAATCGCATATCGTATTGGCCGTTTTTTGACAATGGGAACACACAAAAACAATAATTTGAGGTAGTCAATAAAATTCTAAAAATACTGCTATCAGTCTTAAAATATATATGCCAAAAATTATTCTGGTGTTTGTGTTGGCGAATATTCTTTAAAAAAATAGTTTTTTTGCACTTTGGAGATCAAAAGTACGCTTTTTATCACAATTTTTGGGATAAAGTATAAAAGGGATAAAAAGTGACGGTCAGAGATAAAACGTAAAAATGGGAAGTCTGTTTTTCTTGCAAAAGAATTTTAATAAAAACGGGGCCCAAAAATGACTAAAGTATCTTTTGAGCACTCGGCGAACTGTAGCTACATACAATATTTTCTTCTCGGGATAAAAGTGCCACTTTAGTCCCTAAGAAGATAATATACTATTTTATCACTTTTTTTTTACTTTTAGAACGTATAAGCATAAAACATTCAGACTTTTTAAATAAGTGGCCTCTCACGAAAATCTGAATGTGTTAAATATTTTCAAAAAAATTCAACCTTTGTTGAGTTTAGAAGAATGTTCTGACAAAAATAACCAAATTCTAAATAAGGCATCATTAAATTTTTGAAAAAGTCTCAGTCTCAAATGAAAGCTATCGGGACGAAACAAAATTTATTTTCAAAACCGTTATTTCGAATGGGTAAATAAAGATATTATATCTGAGAAAGTTTGTTATAAAACGGATTCAGAAAAATCAAAAAATACAGATTCGGAAACAGAGGCCGTACCCGGACCGAGTCGTGGACGGCTTAAAACGGCTTTCTTAGAATCATCTTTAAGAACAAAAAGCTGTCAATGTGTGCGTGTATGGTAAAAATAATTATTTTGGTGTTGCTAATTTAATTTTTCTGGAAGGGACTTAGCCCCCCAAGCCTTCCGAACTACGCCCACAAAAGTAAATTGATTTATATTTTCAACGTAACTGTAGGTTAAACTGAATGTACTTTAATTTATTTTTTTAATATTTTAAATAAAATGACATATATATATTTTAAAAAGTTTTACTTATTTTAACCTTTAGACTACACTTTATCACATTCCCTATAAAAAAATTAACTTTTTGGAAAACAACAGAGATATTGATTATTGTCCAAAAACCCTATTTTTGTCCGCACTGTGCGACGATCGGTTTCGGTCTTCTTGGGCCATCCTCAGGTGAATGCATGCGACAGCTTCGTGTAGAGCATAAGTTGTGTGAAACCAGCATAAACAACTAATCGAAAGGAAAATACTCCTACCGGCGTTAAATTATACTTCGTTGGGAACTTGTTAATACTATGTGGTTTTCACTTTCTCCAACGTCGATTACAAGGATATGAATCATCCTTGTTTGGAACACGTCCCGAAAAGCTGCAGGAACAGTGATCCATGTCAATCCACGACCGGTTTGGGCCTTCTTGGGCCATCTTTAGGTGAATACAGGCGACAGCTCCATGTGAAACATAAGCTGTGTGAAACCAACTAAAACAACTAGGTACCCCAAAGGAAAATTCCCCTACCGGCATTGAATTATACTAATGGTTAGATGCCTTCGTTGGGACGTTGTTAAAACTATATACACGATAAAAAATTTTGTCTACAATGAAAACATGTTTTTTTCTTGAATAAATTGTTTTACCTTAAAACAATTGAAAGGCCACAGACAAAGAAGGCGCTATGTCAAAAAAACGGGATTTCGAGAACACCCGTTCTAAAGCATTGGAACTGGCGCCTTTTTAGCCTGTTCGTCAATATTACAAATTGAAATTACTCCTGACTGAGCGCATTTATAGCCTGAACAAGAGGATATGGTGAAACTTTTGAAATTTTTCTAATAGATGGCACTAATAACTCAATTTCCTTAAATATTGACATAGCGCCTTCTTTGCCTGTGGTCATCAATTTGTTTTGAATTAAAATATTTCTTTTTAGTTCAACGCAGCATTTAATCTTGAAATGAGACTTTATTTTCCTTATTTAGTTGTTTTGTTTCAGTATACTGCATTTTGTAACAAAGCAAATTGTCTTCATATAAGTAATATTTTGCTTTCAGAGAAAACGGTGCCTTCGAATAATTCAATTCCAATTTATAATAAAACAATATCTGTTTCACATTAAAATAAAGAGGCAAGACATTTTTTATGCTATATTAACCTTCACTGGACACCGTTAATTTTTCAAGCATGAAGGACACCCTGGGGCCAGACAGACCCCAGATATTTTTAGTGATTAAGGAGCTTGAAAAATTATTTATGACAAAAGTTTGTATTAAATAAAACTTCATACTGGCAAAAAACATTTATTTCACCATATTTTTAAATTAAAGTTCAGTCGCTTTCAAGAGTTTTATTATAAAATCAAAAAAAACCACATTGGTTTATTTTCAAACTACAAAGTTAAATTATTATGTAAGATCCGTTAGATACCGCTTGCTGCCATATGACGTGCATCCATAATCTGAAATATAATCGAGTAATAAATATATATATATATATATAGAAAAAGGAATGAATGGATAAGAAATAAAACAAAAGTAAGGGATGTCAGAGAAGAAGTAGCAAAATTAAAATGGAAATTTGCCGGTCATATTATCAGACAGAAAGACAATCGATGGAACAAATGTATTGTAAACTGGAGACCTTGGAAATATAAAAGAAGTAGGGGAAGACCGAGAGGTGGCTCGATCAACGATTTTTGTACATCAAAAGGAAATACCTACGGTATAACACCTACGGTATTTTCCAGTATTTCCTCAAATTTCAATGGTATTTCCTAGTATTTCCCAAGCACTTCCCGGTATTTCCTAGTATATTTCCCAATACTTCCCAAGTATTTCCTGGTATTTCCCCTAACCTGTACACCAAAAGGAAATACCGAGCCACCCCTCGGAGAAGACCCCAAATGAGATGGGCGGACGATTTGAAGAAACAGGCGGGAACTAGATGGATGACCACGGCGACAGACAGAGAAGAGTGGAAGATATTGGGGAGGCGTATGTCCTAAGATGGATTGCAGAAGGGTAAATAGAAATAGATAGAACAACTAATATACATCAAAACGAAATAAAACTACTGACCAAAAAGAATATTCAGAATATTAACCGCTTTTCGCAAATGAAAAATATGTAACGTTAAAGACACCTATGGGTCAGGCGGACCCCACAACCACTTTATCTTACAGTTGACGGTCGACTAATTCAGATATCAACGAATGCTGCAAGCGGTGTCTAGAGAATATGTTAACTTGAATTTACACGAGGCGGCAGCACAATTTTGCGCCTTATACAAAATCTGTCTATAGCTATATGAATAGGAAAGCACAAGTTATTTAACTTCAAAGCAGTTGCTTTTGCTTTGATCTAAGACAATTTTTTTACCGTGTAGTTTTTACTTTGTCCAACGTCGATTACAAGTTTATGAATCATCCTTGTTTGGAACACGTCCTGAAAAGCTGGAATAGTGATCGATGCTAATCCACGACTGGTTTCGGCCTTCTTGGGCCATCCTCAGCTGAATGCAGACGACAGCTCCGTGAAGAGCATACGCTGTGTGAAACTAACAGAGAAATAATTACTCCAAAGGAAAACACCCCTACCTGCATTGAATTATACTGATGGTTAGATGGCTTGGTTGAAAACTTGTTAAAAAAATCTGGTTTTCTCTTTCTCCAACGTCGATTATAAGGATATGAATTATCCTTGCTATGAGTGATCCATGCCAATCCACGATCAGTTTTGGCCTTCTTGGGCCATCCTCAATTGAATGCAGGCGACAACTCCGTGTAGAGCATTAGCTTTAGCCTAGGCGCGAGATTACTCTTGTGGGCAAAAACGTATTTATTGTATTTTATGTTGTAATAATTTCACCGAACCGAACCGAACCAAGCCTTAGATTTTTACATATTTTCTATATATTTCATGATAATAAAACACAAACAATAGCCTAAAATTTGACATCATGAGGCTTCGGCCCCCCCCCCCCCCAAGCAGCGGCGGATTCGTCGCGTCCCCGCTAAAGACATGATGACCTTTTTTTTTTTTGTTTTTTTGGTCGCACGATTTTTGAGGGCGCCCTTTTTAGCTGTCGGCCCCCAAGAGGCCTGGGGTCCCCCCCAAGACATATTTCTGGGTGCGCCCCTGCAGAAATAACTACATACTACTAAGGAAAATACCCCTACCGGCATTGAATTATACTGATGGTTAGATACCTTCGTTGGGGACTGTTAGAACTATGTGGTTTTCACTTTCTCTAACGGCAATTATGTATTTATAAAACTCGCTGCCGATGGACTCCTTTACCCTTTTTCTTAAATTCAAAAAGTAATCATAATAGTCTTGCCTTTTATACATTTTCCATTTTTTGTGTTGCTTGACGTTATCTTTTTGTAACGCCGCGGTTAGGGGTGCTTTAGTCGAGCGGTATATTTATACAACTTGTCCCTTTCCACGATTACATTAAATTTATTTGGAGGTAGGCGTCCTAGTTGCACATAGCTATGATTAAAGCCAGTTGTTGTTATTGACTTTTGGTTGTTATTAAATTAGACACTAATTGTTATAAAGAATACGTTATATTTAAAGTGAAAAATTATTAATACAAAATCGTAGATCCAAAGTCTAGCATGGTCCTAACATTCAAATTAATTACGAAAAAGCGCTAAAATTAACATTAGCCAATACCTTAGAGTCTATCTACAGACAAAGCTGATTGGTTTTATTACAATTTTTCCGTCACAAAATTGTCTTCGCAAATTAAAATGATAGAGTCTAAAAAAAACGTTGTAGAACATAATATTGTGAAATTAACTCAATGGTAACACATACAAATTCCGTAAACATAGTAAATTTACTCCAATAGTCTAGATCTCGTCAAATAATAAATGCACTATCAAAAGTTCAAAATCAATCTCCATCTTTTCATCTTTACTATAATTACTAATCCATATTTACGTATAAACGTCTAATAATTTAATTGTCTACAGCAATTAAATAAACGGTAATATTTTCTTTTTAAATCAATGTTCAAATAGTTTTAACTTACTTTCTGTCATCGAATCACTAAAATATATTTTTTATCCTAGAGCAAAAACTCTAGATTTTCTTGAAGACTACATTTTTATATAAAATGGTTAACTCAACTTTTACTAATTCACTTTAATTTTAACTGTTTACTATTTTTCACTTTTGGCTGCAACTTTAACACTGGTACTTTAATAATGCCCGGATATAATTCAAGAAATCGAATTTATAGGAGATCCCCTCTTGTTTATCCCACAAATTTTTATGACGAAACAGGTCAATGTGTTGTGATCGAGCCAGTGTTTCTGAATATAGCCCTAATTAATGAATACAATAGAGTCGTGTATTCATTGCTCCCTAATATAAACAATTTCCTAAGGCGTGGACAAAACAGGTAAAAATGGGATTTTTGTCAACCTCTTTTGTGGCTCATTTAATTAATTTCATTTGTAATTTTGCGATCGATCGAATCAACAGTGCTCTCCAGTGATAATAAGTGTTAGGGTTTTAGTTCAGTTGGCTTCATGTGAGTCTCAATCATTTTATTTTAACTCTTGTTTTTTATTTTTGGTTTAAATATTACTTGTTTATCGACTGGTCTCTCAATATTTGTTTTTATTATTTTTAATTTTTGGTTTTTATTATTTTATTTTAAAAATAATATTTTTTTATTGTTGTGATTTTTTCACTTTCTTGCTTCGATAATACTTGTATATTTTCTGCCAGTTTTAGAATATGTTTTTAATATTTTCAATTTAGGTTTTAATTAATATTTTTCTTTTCCTTAAAAAAAATTAATTTTATTTTTTTTTACATTATTTTTTTTTTAATTTGAACTTTAATGAATATTATTTTAAAAAAAAAATAATATCTCATTTATTTTTTTTTACTTATTTATTTTTCATCGTGTTAAATATTATTATCAACTAAACGGAAATCTTGAAACTTCTTATATTTTTGATAAAATATTTTTATATTTTATTAAATAAACCCCGACCTTTACATTCCTCCCTTCTTTTAACTCAAATGATAGCTCTTTAATAGCTATCATTTGGTATAACTTAGGCATAAATATAAAATGTCGCGCATTCATAATTTTTCCGAGTCCACGAACAAAAAAAAATGTTCCTAACATCAGTTATGAGAACTTCTTTACTAAATTAAAATTATTTTTAAAGTCGAAATTGAAAAAATATGTATTTTTTTAATATAAGAGTGATATTACTGTCTGAAGATGTGTTTACTGCTAACATATTTTGTGTTTATAAAATGTGTGCTAAATTTTAATTTAGATATAAGTTTGACTAAGTTCTTATTTATTTATTTTTGTTAAACTTTGTTCTCCCGTAGTTTGTTAATTATTACATGTTTATTTAAAATAAACAAAAGAGTTTTATTTATTTACTAGTAGTAGAGTTAACCTAGTGCCAATATAATTTTAAGTCTCGAAATATCATTTTAAACGTTCAATTTTAATAATTTTAAAACTGAACTATATTATTTTCTTTGATGATTAACTCAGAAAGTAAGCCCTTTACAAAATAAAATTTACCTAAAGTTTCATTCCTTAAAAAAAAAACTAAATTCTACTTACATCCGTTTTCTATATTTAAAATGCGTCAAAACCTTACTTGCTTCTTCTTAGTTTTCGTTGTTTCCCGTGAAAAGGTGGTTGGTTAGAATCTGCACTGCTAGCTTCCATGTGGATCTCCAACTTCAGCTTGATCTGATGACGTCCCGTGCTAACCATATTCCATCTCAGTTTTAATTAGATAAGATTGTTCTTTTCACTTTATATATTTTCTTAAGACACTTCACTTAATATATTTTTTTTTAATCGCACTTTATTTATTTTTAACATAATTTAAGCTTGTTATCAACCCTTGCGTGATTATAACTTTGTTATTCCAAAATTAAAATTAACAATGTTCTAAATATCTAACATAAACTATCACTTAACTATTACAAAGTGTAAATTTTCAACTTTCATAATTTTTTAATATGACAGCAATGATCAACGTAACCTCTATTGCTCCTCCCAACTAGCACCTCGTCTAATTTTAATACCAAGTTAACCCTCTGTTGTATAATATAAACAAACCGCGTGCTTTACTCTTGCACTGTCTCGTCTAGGCATTTACTACTATTATTGATTATTGTGGTGGTAGCCAATTTCACTATTGTCGTAGGTCGACTTTTCTTTAAGCTATTGACTCAATTAAAGTATCTTTCGTGACTCAATCTCGACTCTGCGTCAGTGTGATTCATAATTTATCTGCAGCGCGGACCGAACCGCGATATTCTGTGGTGTGATTGAGTCACCCTTTGGATTACTTCACTGGCTAGTAGAAGAAAAGTTATGACGATATAACCCGACAAGTTAATAGAACTTTTTCAGCTGTACTTTATTTCTCTTACGCACATATTTTTAAAACAATTTGTTATAAAGGCTTTACTGATTATGCATCATCATTCTAACTTTGTAGAAATCTCATTTCACCGCCTTGTCATCTAACAATAATTTCTGGAAATTGCATTATGATATTAAAATCAAAATGTTATGTCATTACACATTTTTCCTTTCAAACAACTAAATTTCTGCTTCATTGGAGGTCTTCTTAACCTTCTTCGTGACTGTCTATGTCACCGCAACTGACCTGTCAGCTTAATCTTCTACAATCACGTTGTCTAAAATATTAGACATCCGTCTCTACAAATCTTCATGACTATATTTGTCATCTTAACATCTGACCTTCTGTCAGCTGTTCCAACAAATAGTATCATATGATACCATATCTTCTTACTTTCATCTCTTCGTTATTAGTTTAACCAATTTCTTACATAACACCTAACTCTCGATGCATCCTAGAGAAAGACAGGGGCCAATCTCTAGTTCCTTTATCATTGGCCTATGACTCAGGAATCTCCAAACAAAATTTTTTTGGCTAAACTCAAATTTCCTTAAATTTCTTTTTAAAAATTTTCTAACCTTCTTAAACTCCTCCATAATAAATACACTCTCCATCCAATCCTGCATTTAGACTACATCTAACTTCTATATGTGCGTAACCTTCTCTTCTTTTGCCTTTTGTTCTTTAATTTTTTTTATATAGGTACTTGGTATGCTTCTTTTTCATTCTTAACGTTAAAATAACCAAATCTCAAACTGCAATGCCCAATAAAACTTTTCACATCGTGTCAAATAATTTCGGACAGGGAAATGCCATCAAACCGTTTGCAAAATCACTGCACATCTAGGCTACTTTTATCCCTTAGGTTTGTCCAGATAACTCTGGTGTCATTTTTTTTTATATGTGGTGTGAAATTTATCACTAAACTGCAAACTAAATGTTTTACTTTCTTTTCGAACTTGTTCCGTACTTCATTTAAATTAACTGTTCTTTTGGGACTCCAGTGAATAAGTGAAGTTACCGACACTACTTGTACAGTCGGGGACTTAATAAATGGCCGCTGCCGTTTTCAGAAGAGCTTGGATGAGAATTCCAATACCGGGCGAGGTTTATGAGTGAATGGACTATTGAACATCGTATCGCGCGCTTTCATTCCCTCGACTCCACGTCGATCGGCTGTCGCTGTGCACTTTTGTGCAATGCAATTTTTGCTATTGAAATTAATAACTATTTGGAATATTGGCCGATAAACGGGCGAAGCCATACACGTTTTTCGGATACATACATTTCTTTTTTTAGCTGATTTCTTGTTTATTAGCATAGGATGTGTGTATTTTGGCAGGATTAATACAGACTTAGACAGAGATATTTTTATTTAATACCTGCTTTTTTAATCGGGATTAATACAGACTTAGACAGGGATATTTTTATTTAATACCTGCTTTTTTAATTGTTTAACATAAAGTATGGCCCACCGGAAACGTAAGGAATAACTTTTTGAAAAAATCCAAAAACAAAAGTTTGTTTGTCGGGGGCAAATTTTTGAGGATGGGACAATTCGCCACGGCCAATTTGTTAAGGGACAATTCGCCGCTGGGAAAGTTCGCCGCGAGATTTTTTGTTTGATGAAATTATCATTGGCAATTGTTTAAACAGTTTTATTTAATATAATATATTTGTTTACTTGTATGTTTTTCAAACTTTTTCAAATAGGTATTTGGTGGTTAGTATACAATCCAACATTTTATTTTATCAGAAAAACAAATAAAATGGGGGATCCAAAATGGGGGATTTTCCCATTTATGAAGCGATATGTAACAAACTCGGAACTTTGGGACCTTTTTTTTTTTGAACTTAAGATAAAAAATTTAAAATGGCGGATACAAAATGGCGGACTTTCCCATTTATGATATGTATCCAATTCGGAACTTTGGGGTGTTTTAGGTCGCTTTAAAAAAATAAAATGGCGGAACCACAATGGCGCACTATCCTATTTATAAACTGATTTTCCTAAAACTTGAAACATGGCGGCGCTTAAGGTAACTCAATATAATTTTTGACTTAAATTTTAAAACATGAAAATGGCGGATCCAAAATGGCAAATTTTCCCATTTATGAACCGATATATTTATTTATAAACCGATTTGCCTCAAACTTGAAACATCGCGGCGCTTAAGGTAACTTAATACAATTTTTAACTAAAATTTAAAAAAACGAAAATGGCGTATTTAAAATGGCGGATTTTGAGATCTTTCAGGTTGCTGATTATTATTTTTTATCTTAAACTAAAAAAAATCAAAATGACGGATCCAAAATAATGGATTTTCCCCTGGGATGTTTCAGATCGCTGATTATGATTTTTAACATGAAATTGAATAAATGGATCTATGATGGATCTGATACCTTCCTAGCTAGCCGATTAGCACACTTCAAGGGACGCTATGATAAAATCAGCCTTAAAAACAGTTTTTTGTGAATATTTCGCAAACTAAAGCTCCCACGAAGTTTTTGGTTATAACATAAATCATTAAGCAAAATGTGATCTACTATATTCCGAAATGAAAAGTTCTCACTGATTTGGAAATGTTTATTTAAACTTGGCTATATTAATTAACTCTTGCTATTAGCCATTTGTAATTTGCCATTTGCAATTTACAATTTACCATTGGCCATTGGTGCCATTGGCCATTTGTCATTTGTCATTTGTCATTTGTCATTTGCCATTTGCCATTTGCCATTTGTCATTTGCCATTGGCCCTTTGCCATTTGCCATTTGCCATTTGCCATTTGCCATTTGCCATTGGCCATTGGCCATAGACCATTTGTTATTTGCCATTTGCCATTTCCAATTTGCCAATTGCTATTGGCCACTGGCCATTTGCCATTTGCTTTTTGTCATTTGTCATGTGCCATTGGCCATTTGCTATTTTCCACGTTCCACTATCACTTTTCTTTTTCCTTTTTCCATTTTCCAATTTCCATTTTCCAATTTCATTTTCTATTTTCCATTTTCTATTTTCTATTTTCCATTTTCCCTTTTCCATTTTTAACTTTCCTAAATTTTCAATGTGCACTTACAGAGACAAAAAAGAAAGGAATAGGTACAGTCGGGGACTTAATAAATGGCCGCTGCCGAGGTTATTGACCGGATTTCGTGGCGCGTCGTTTCAATTCAATCATGAAAAATTTCTCTTCGGTCTGTATTCCGTTTGAATGTTCGGTTAAAAAAATACAAAAAAATTAGCTTTGGTCTGTAGTCCGTTTGAATGTTCGGTTAAAAAAATACACATAATAGTGATTTTTCAGGATTTTAATTTATTGTTATGTTTTTTATTACATACTTACTTAGAGAAACACAAATGCAACATGTTTGTCTTTTTAGCTATTTTCAAAATGTTAAGTTTTTAAAGTGTAAAGCTAAAAAAAATAAATACAAGCAAAAATTGGTTATTTGACTAAGGGCGATTCGAAAACAGCTGTGATGACGGCCTTTACTTTAAGATTTGAATTGTTGTAAATGTGTAACTACCCCGACTTCTGGACGCACAAGAACACTATTTTTGGGGGTGGCTAAATAGTCCAGTCATTATAGAATTTTATTTTTATTTTATTTATTTAGTCGGTTTAGAACGTTTTTCTATGTTGTCCGACGCCTATTCTCCACCTCCTTCGATCCTGACAATCATCTTCTGTCAGATTTTTTTGACTCATTGATCTTTGGATTGACTGTTGCCATTCTAGTTTAGGACGCCCTCTTTTTCTGCGCACTATTGGTTGCCATTCTAGAACCTGCTTTGATAATCTTTCGTCGTTCATCCGTTGTACATGGCCGTACCATATCTTTTAAAGTCTTTTAGTGATGTCATCCGTTATGCTCCCTTCGATTCCCATTCTTTCTTTTATGATCTCATTTCTTATGTGATCTGTTCTAGATATTCTCATTGATCTTCTTATTGCATCCATTTCGACACTTTCCATTTTTGTTTTGTATTTTTCTGTTACGCGACAAGTCTCTATTCCATATAACAGCATGCTTTTTACCATTGTTTCATATATGTTAAATTTTACATTCTTTTTTATCTCTCTGCTCCATAAAATACTGTTAAGACATATAACCAATAACCTTTTTTGTCTTATCAAATGTGACACCCAAGTATACATACTCATTGCATGGAGATATTACTTGTCCATTGTCTAGTTCTAACTCACTGGATTCGTTTCCAATACATAAGTACTGTGTCTTGTCCACGTTCACTGTTAATCCCCACTTTTGGTATTCTTCCATTAACTTTCTCATCATATACTCCATGTCCTCTTTATCATTAGCTACAATTACTTGGTCGTCAGCAAACTGTAGTGTGTATATGGTAAATCGGTCGTTAAGTTGTATTCCCATGCCGTGCACTTTCCGTTTCCAGTTTTTTAGAGCTACTCCGATATATATTTTAAAAAGGGTTGGAGAAATACAACATCCCTGTCTTAAGCCTTTTGTTAACAGGAATTCTTTTGAAAGTCGATTTCCAATTTTAATTTTAGATTTTGAGCCTTTGTATAGTTCTTTTATCGCTTTTATGTATGTATGATTGATATTAGTCTGCTCTAGCACTGTCCATAGTTTATCTACTGGAACGGTATCATATGCTTTTTGTAGGTCCACAAAGGTAACATGAGTCTCTATATTTCTGGCGATCCTTTTCTCAATTACTTGTTTAAGACAAAAAACATTATCACTACAAGATCTGCCTGCACGAAACCCACTTTGCTCTTCTTCTTCTTGTTTATGAAAATCCTCTATTAGATCTTTAAGAATCCTACCGTACAATCTACTGAGAGTACTAGTTACTGAAATTCCTCTGTAGTTGTTGCAATCCAGCTTGTTTCCTTTTTTATGTATTGAGGATATGAATGCAATTTTCCAATCATCAGGTACTGGATGTCCGTTTATGCATTGATTGATAATATATGTGAGATTTTCGATTAGTTTCTCTGATCCATATTTGAGCATTTCAGCATATATTCCTCCAGGTCCGCTAGCTTTTCCGGATTTAAGCTTTTTAATACTATTTTTTATCATTTCTTTTTCGATGATTACTTCCTCTCCGTGTACTTCTATGTCTCTCCTCGGAGAGGCTGCGAGATATTCGGGTCTCGTTTCCTGCAGCAGTCCCTTGTAGTGTTCTGTCCATTGTTCTAGTTTGATGATCTGGATGTTTACTTTTTCTTTTGTTGGGTTTTTTACTGTAGAAATGAATTTCCATACTTCAGAACTCTGCCTACCTCCTACGTGTGTATTGATATCGTGGCATTTGCGCTCGAACAGTTAATTTTTTTCTGTGCGTATCAAATTTCTCAGCTGTCTTTTGGTTTCCCTGTAGATTTCTAGGTCTCTTTGTTCTTTAGTACTGAGCCATTTCGAGTATGTGCGTTTTTTCTCTTTGACCATTTCCTGTATTTTTTCCGTCCACCACATCTTCCTGCTATTTCTATTATCTTGGTATCCAACAGCTTCGATGCTTGCTTCCTTCAAGCTTTTTATTATGTTTATATATATCTCTTCAAATGAGTGTTCTGTGTTTATTAATTTTTTATCTAATCGGTTCTGATACAATCTTTGAGTACTTTCGATTTCTAGACTTCTAAAGTTGTATTTTTGATTGTCTTCGATGCATTCTAGGTTTTCATTTTCTTCAATACTTTAGTCCTTATGTGTTTTTCTTAAAGGGAATAATATTTTTGCTTTCACCAGATGGTGGTCAGATCTACAGGTAATACCACGAAGTGCTCGCACATCATACCACTTTAATTGCGAGTTTTGTCCACCTATAGCATAGTCAATGATTGATTTCTTGTTGGCTGAATCCAGGTATATCGATGAATATCCTTATGCCTAAAAAAACCATTATTTATTTTTCGGTTGTGTGTTTCACACAATTGCATCAGTCTCAAGCCATTATCATTTGTTACTTCTTCTCCAAATGGTCCTATCACTTTGCTCTGGGTTTGTCTACCAGTTCGGCTATTAAAATCGCCAAGCATAGTTATTTCTCTGCTATTACCGATTGTGGTGATAGTCTCATCAAGTTGGTCAAAGAACAGTTGTTTTGTAGCTACTTTTTCGTCATCTGATGGTGCGTAGACTGCTATTATGCTTATATTATGACCAAGCATCTTCATGTTCACTCGAAGTATGTTTTCACTAATGCAATGGTAGTCGGTAATCTTATTTTTTAGGTTTTTTTTTATTAATAAGGATACCCCTCTGGCTGCTCTTCTTTCTTTTGGGACTCCAGTGAATATATGGACGAAATTGCCGACACTATTCGTACCTGTTCCTTTCTTTTTTGTCTCTGTAAGTGCAATGATATCGATCTTACAATTCTGCACTTCGGTTGCAATAAGGTCCAACTTTTGATTCACTCCCTGTACGTTCCATGTAGCTATATTCATAGTCCTTTGTCTTTGCTTTTTTCGTCTTTGAGAATTTCCATCTATTGCTCCGAGACTTTGTTTAGGCTTTTTAGTAATTGCTTTGTTTTACAAGTATTAGAGAACCAGTCTAATGCCTCAACGCCCTACTTGGAGGGCCAGGATTTTTAATCAAGGTTTTTCTCCTCTAGCCTTTGACGAGCCAACACCATACTGTAAGGCAACAGCTGTCTTTTATACTATCCCTAAAAGAAAGGGTTGCCACCTACGCTATGATCACCGTACCGAGGTCAATTCTCTCCGCCTTTCATATCGATGTGGTCTTCTCCCGTAACCCTGGGAAAGGGACCCTAGACAGGTGCTAACTCTCCAGGTCGGAGAGTACCTGGAATCTACGGAGAGCAGGGGTCGATTCATTTCCCCTGATAGACATCTGACGAGGTCTACCCGTACCCCGATTATTTAAATTTTAAATTTTAAATTTTAAATTTTAAATTTTAAATTTTAAATTTTAAATTTTAAATTTTAAATTTTAAATTTTAAATTTTAAATTTTAAATTTTAAATTTTAAATTTTAAATTTTAAATTTTAAATTTTAAATTTTAAATTTTAAATTTTAAATTTTAAATTTTAAATTTTAAATTTTAAATTTAAAATTTAAAATTTAAAATTTAAAATTTAAAATTTAAAATTTAAAATTTAAAATTTAAAATTTAAAATTTAAAATTTAAAATTTAAAATTTAAAATTTAAAATTTAAAATTTAAAATTTAAAATTTAAAATTTAAAATTTAAAATTTAAAATTTAAAATTTAAAATTTAAAATTTAAAATTTAAAATTTAAAATTTAAAATTTAAAATTTAAAATTTAAAATTTAAAATTTAAAATTTAAAATTTAAAATTTAAAATTTAAAATTTAAAATTTAAAATTTAAAATTTAAAATTTAAAATTTAAAATTTAAAATTTAAAATTTAAAATTTAAAATTTAAAATTTAAAATTTAAAATTTAAAATTTAAAATTTAAAATTTAAAATTTAAAATTTAAAATTTTAAATTTAAAAAATAAAATTTAAAATTTAAAATTTTAAATTTTAAATTTTAAATTTTAAATTTTAAATTTTAAATTTTAAATTTTAAATTTAAAATTTAAAATTTTAAAATTTAAAATTTAAAATTTAAAATTTAAAATTTAAAATTTAAAATTTAAAATTTAAAATTTAAAATTTAAAATTTAAAATTTAAAATTTAAAATTTAAAATTTAAAATTTTAAATTTAAAATTTTAAATTTTAAATTTAAAATTTTAAATTTTAAATTTTAAATTTTAAATTTTAAATTTTAAATTTTAAATTTTAAATTTTAAATTTTAAATTTTAAATTTTAAATTTTAAATTTTAAATTTTAAATTTTAAATTTTAAATTTTAAATTTTAAATTTTAAATTTTAAATTTTAAATTTTAAATTTTAAATTTTAAATTTTAAATTTTAAATTTTAAATTTTAAATTTTAAATTTTAAATTTTAAATTTTAAATTTTAAATTTTAAATTTTAAATTTTAAATTTAAAATTTAAAATTTAAAATTTAAAATTTAAAATTTTAAATTTTAAATTTTAAATTTAAAATTTAAAATTTAAAATTTAAAATTTAAAATTTAAAATTTTAAATTTTAAATTTTAAATTTTAAATTTTAAATTTTAAATTTTAAATTTTAAATTTTAAATTTTAAATTTTAAATTTTAAATTTTAAATTTTAAATTTTAAATTTTAAATTTTAAATTTTAAATTTTAAATTTTAAATTTTAAATTTTAAATTTTAAATTTTAAATTTTAAATTTTAAATTTTAAATTTTAAATTTTAAATTTTAAATTTTAAATTTTAAATTTTAAATTTTAAATTTTAAATTTTAAATTTTAAATTTTAAATTTTAAATTTTAAATTTTAAATTTTAAATTTTAAATTTTAAATTTTAAATTTTAAATTTTAAATTTTAAATTTTAAATTTTAAATTTTAAATTTTAAATTTTAAATTTTAAATTTTAAATTTTAAATTTTAAATTTTAAATTTTAAATTTTAAATTTTAAATTTTAAATTTTAAATTTTAAATTTTAAATTTTAAATTTTAAATTTTAAATTTTAAATTTTAAATTTTAAATTTTAAATTTTAAATTTTAAATTTTAAATTTTAAATTTTAAATTTTAAATTTTAAATTTTAAATTTTAAATTTTAAATTTTAAATTTTAAATTTTAAATTTTAAATTTTAAATTTTAAATTTTAAATTTTAAATTTTAAATTTTAAATTTTAAATTTTAAATTTTAAATTTTAAATTTTAAATTTTAAATTTTAAATTTTAAATTTTAAATTTTAAATTTTAAATTTTAAATTTTAAATTTTAAATTTTAAATTTTAAATTTTAAATTTTAAATTTTAAATTTTAAATTTTAAATTTTAAATTTAAATTTTAAAATTTAAATAATCGGGGTACGGGTAGACCTCGTCAGATGTCTATCAGGGGAAATGAATCGACCCCTGCTCTCCGTAGATTCCAGGTACTCTCCGACCTGGAGAGTTAGCACCTGTCTAGGGTCCCTTTCCCAGGGTTACGGGAGAAGACCACATCGATATGAAAGGCGGAGAGAATTGACCTCGGTACGGTGATCATAGCGTAGGTGGCAACCCTTTCTTTTAGGGATAGTATAAAAGACAGCTGTTGCCTTACAGTATGGTGTTGGCTCGTCAAAGGCTAGAGGAGAAAAACCTTGATTAAAAATCCTGGCCCTCCAAGTAGGGCGTTGAGGCATTAGACTGGTTCTCTAATACTTGTAAAACAAAGCAATTACTAAAAAGCCTAAACAAAGTCTCGGAGCAATAGATGGAAATTCTCAAAGACGAAAAAAGCAAAGACAAAGGACTATGAATATAGCTACATGGAACGTACAGGGAGTGAATCAAAAGTTGGACCTTATTGCAACCGAAGTGCAGAATTGTAAGATCGATATCATTGCACTTACAGAGACAAAAAAGAAAGGAACAGGTACGAATAGTGTCGGCAATTTCGTCCATATATTCACTGGAGTCCCAAAAGAAAGAAGAGCAGCCAGAGGGGTATCCTTATTAATAAAAAAAAACCTAAAAAATAAGATTACCGACTACGATTGCATTATTGAAAACATACTTCGAGTGAACATGAAGATGCTTGGTCATAATATAAGCATAATAGCAGTCTACGCACCATCAGATGACGAAAAAGTAGCTACAAAACAACTGTTCTTTGACCAACTTGATGAGACTATCACCACAATCGGTAATAGCAGAGAAATAACTATGCTTGGCGATTTTAATAGCCGAACTGGTAGACAAACCCAGAGCAAAGTGATAGGACCATTTGGAGAAGAAGTAACAAATGATAATGGCTTGAGACTGATGCAATTGTGTGAAACACACAACCGAAAAATAAATAATGGTTTTTTTAGGCATAAGGATATTCATCGATATACCTGGATTCAGCCAACAAGAAATCAATCATTGACTATGCTATAGGTGGACAAAACTCGCAATTAAAGTGGTATGATGTGCGAGCACTTCGTGGTATTACCTGTAGATCTGACCACCATCTGGTGAAAGCAAAAATATTATTCCCTTTAAGAAAAACACATAAGGACTAAAGTATTGAAGAAAATGAAAACCTAGAATGCATCGAAGACAATCAAAAATACAACTTTAGAAGTCTAGAAATCGAAAGTACTCAAAGATTGTATCAGAACCGATTAGATAAAAAATTAATAAACACAGAACACTCATTTGAAGAGATATATATAAACATAATAAAAAGCTTGAAGGAAGCAAGCATCGAAGCTGTTGGATACCAAGATAATAGAAATAGCAGGAAGATGTGGTGGACGGAAAAAATACAGGAAATGGTCAAAGAGAAAAAACGCACATACTCGAAATGGCTCAGTACTAAAGAACAAAGAGACCTAGAAATCTACAGGGAAACCAAAAGACAGCTGAGAAATTTGATACGCACAGAAAAAAATTAACTGTTCGAGCGCAAATGCCACGATATCAATACACACGTAGGAGGTAGGCAGAGTTCTGAAGTATGGAAATTCATTTCTACAGTAAAAAACGGTTGGTTCGGTTCGGTTCGGTTCATTCGGTTCGGTTCGGTTACTCATTTAAAATTTAAAATTTAAAATTTAAAATTTAAAATTTAAAATTTAAAATTTAAAATTTAAAATTTAAAATTTAAAATTTAAAATTTAAAATTTAAAATTTAAAATTTAAAATTTAAAATTTAAAATTTAAAATTTAAAATTTAAAATTTAAAATTTAAAATTTAAAATTTAAAATTTAAAATTTAAAATTTAAAATTTAAAATTTAAAATTTAAAATTTAAAATTTAAAATTTAAAATTTAAAATTTAAAATTTAAAATTTAAAATTTAAAATTTAAAATTTAAAATTTAAAATTTAAAATTTAAAATTTAAAATTTAAAATTTAAAATTTAAAATTTAAAATTTAAAATTTAAAATTTAAAATTTAAAATTTAAAATTTAAAATTTAAAATTTAAAATTTAAAATTTAAAATTTAAAATTTAAAATTTAAAATTTAAAATTTAAAATTTAAAATTTAAAATTTAAAATTTAAAATTTAAAATTTAAAATTTAAAATTTAAAATTTAAAATTTAAAATTTAAAATTTAAAATTTAAAATTTAAAATTTAAAATTTAAAATTTAAAATTTAAAATTTAAAATTTAAAATTTAAAATTTAAAATTTAAAATTTAAAATTTAAAATTTAAAATTTAAAATTTAAAATTTAAAATTTAAAATTTAAAATTTAAAATTTAAAATTTAAAATTTAAAATTTAAAATTTAAAATTTAAAATTTAAAATTTAAAATTTAAAATTTAAAATTTAAAATTTAAAATTTAAAATTTAAAATTTAAAATTTAAAATTTAAAATTTAAAATTTAAAATTTAAAATTTAAAATTTAAAATTTAAAATTTAAAATTTAAAATTTAAAATTTAAAATTTAAAATTTAAAATTTAAAATTTAAAATTTAAAATTTAAAATTTAAAATTTAAAATTTAAAATTTAAAATTTAAAATTTAAAATTTAAAATTTAAAATTAAAAAAAAAAAAAAGCCTCGGAGCAATAGATGGAAATTCTCAAAGACGAAAAAAGCAAAGACAAAGGACTATGAATATAGCTACATGGAACGTACAGGGAGTGAATCAAAAGTTGGACCTTATTGCAACCGAAGTGCAGAATTGTAAGATCGATATCATTGCACTTACAGAGACAAAAAAGAAAGGAACAGGTACGAATAGTGTCGGCAATTTCGTCCATATATTCACTGGAGTCCCAAAAGAAAGAAGAGCAGCCAGAGGGGTATCCTTATTAATAAAAAAAACCTAAAAAATAAGATTACCGACTACGATTGCATTAGTGAAAACATACTTCGAGTGAACATGAAGATGCTTGGTCATAATATAAGCATAATAGCAGTCTACGCACCATCAGATGACGAAAAAGTAGCTACAAAACAACTGTTCTTTGACCAACTTGATGAGACTATCACCACAATCGGTAATAGCAGAGAAATAATTATGCTTGGCGATTTTAATAGCCGAACTGGTAGACAAACCCAGAGCAAAGTGATAGGACCATTTGGAGAAGAAGTAACAAATGATAATGGCTTGAGACTGATGCAATTGTGTGAAACCCACAACCGAAAAATAAATAATGGTTTTTTTAGGCATAAGGATATTCATCGATATACCTGGATTCAGCCAACAAGAAGTCAATCATTGACTATGCTATAGGTGGACAAAACTCGCAATTAAAGTGGTATGATGTGCGAGCACTTCGTGGTATTACCTGTAGATCTGACCACCATCTGGTGAAAGCAAAAATATTATTCCCTTTAAGAAAAACACATAAGGACTAAAGTATTGAAGAAAATGAAAACCTAGAATGCATCGAAGACAATCAAAAATACAACTTTAGAAGTCTAGAAATCGAAAGTACTCAAAGATTGTATCAGAACCGATTAGATAAAAAATTAATAAACACAGAACACTCATTTGAAGAGATATATATAAACATAATAAAAAGCTTGAAGGAAGCAAGCATCGAAGCTGTTGGATACCAAGATAATAGAAATAGCAGGAAGATGTGGTGGACGGAAAAAATACAGGAAATGGTCAAAGAGAAAAAACGCACATACTCGAAATGGCTCAGTACTAAAGAACAAAGAGACCTAGAAATCTACAGGGAAACCAAAAGACAGCTGAGAAATTTGATACGCACAGAAAAAAATTAACTGTTCGAGCGCAAATGCCACGATATCAATACACACGTAGGAGGTAGGCAGAGTTCTGAAGTATGGAAATTCATTTCTACAGTAAAAAACCCAACAAAAGAAAAAGTAAACATCCAGATCATCAAACTAGAACAATGGACAGAACACTACAAGGGACTGCTGCAGGAAACGAGACCCGAATATCTCGCAGCCTCTCCGAGGAGAGACATAGAAGTACACGGAGAGGAAGTAATCATCGAAAAAGAAATGATAAAAAATAGTATTAAAAAGCTTAAATCCGGAAAAGCTAGCGGACCTGGAGGAATATATGCTGAAATGCTCAAATATGGATCAGAGAAACTAATCGAAAATCTCACATATATTATCAATCAATGCATAAACGGACATCCAGTACCTGATGATTGGAAAATTGCATTCATATCCTCAATACATAAAAAAGGAAACAAGCTGGATTGCAACAATTACAGAGGAATTTCAGTAACTAGTACTCTCAGTAGATTGTACGGTAGGATTCTTAGAGATCTAATAGAGGATTTTCATAAACAAGAAGAAGAAGAGCAAAGTGGGTTTCGTGCAGGCAGATCTTGTAGTGATAATGTTTTTTGTCTTAAACAAGTAATTGAGAAAAGGATCGCCAGAAATATAGAGACTCATGTTACCTTTGTGGACCTACAAAAAGCATATGATACCGTTCCAGTAGATAAACTATGGACAGTGCTAGAGCAGACTAATATCAATCATACATACATAAAAGCGATAAAAGAACTATACAAAGGGTCAAAATCTAAAATTAAAATTGGAAATCGACTTTCAAAAGAATTCCTGTTAACAAAAGGCTTAAGACAGGGATGTTGTATTTCTCCAACCCTTTTTAAAATATATATCGGAGTAGCTCTAAAAAACTGGAAACGGAAAGTGCACGGCATGGGAATACAACTTAACGACCGATTTACCATATACACACTACAGTTTGCTGACGACCAAGTAATTGTAGCTAATGATAAAGAGGACATGGAGTATATGATGAGAAAGTTAATGGAAGAATACCAAAAGTGGGGATTAACAGTGAACGTGGACAAGACACAGTACTTATGTATTGGAAACGAATCCAGTGAGTTAGAACTAGACAATGGACAAGTAATATCTCCATGCAATGAGTATGTATACTTGGGTGTCACATTTGATAAGACAAAAAAGGTTATTGGTTATATGTCTTAACAGTATTTTATGGAGCAGAGAGATAAAAAAGAATGTAAAATTTAACATATATGAAACAATGGTAAAAAGCATGCTGTTATATGGAATAGAGACTTGTCGCGTAACAGAAAAATACAAAACAAAAATGGAAAGTGTCGAAATGGATGCAATAAGAAGATCAATGAGAATATCTAGAACAGATCACATAAGAAATGAGATCATAAAAGAAAGAATGGGAATCGAAGGGAGCATAACGGATGACATCACTAAAAGACTTTAAAAGATATGGTACGGCCATGTACAACGGATGAACGACGAAAGATTATCAAAGCAGGTTCTAGAATGGCAACCAATAGTGCGCAGAAAAAGAGGGCGTCCTAAACTAGAATGGCAACAGTCAATCCAAAGATCAATGAGTCAAAAAAATCTGACAGAAGATGATTGTCAGGATCGAAGGAGGTGGAGAATAGGCGTCGGACAACATAGAAAAACGTTCTAAACCGACTAAATAAATAAAATAAAAATAAAATTCTATAATGACTGGACTATTTAGCCACCCCCAAAAATAGTGTTCTTGTGCGTCCAGAAGTCGGGGTAGTTACACATTTACAACAATTCAAATCTTAAAGTAAAGGCCGTCATCACAGCTGTTTTCGAATCGCCCTTAGTCAAATAACCAATTTTTGCTTGTATTTATTTTTTTTAGCTTTACACTTTAAAAACTTAACATTTTGAAAATAGCTAAAAAGACAAACATGTTGCATTTGTGTTTCTCTATGTAAGTATGTAATAAAAAACATAACAATAAATTAAAATCCTGAAAAATCACTATTATGTGTATTTTTTTAACCGAACATTCAAACGGACTACAGACCAAAGCTAATTTTTTTGTATTTTTTTAACCGAACATTCAAACGGAATACAGACCGAAGAGAAATTTTTCATGATTGAATTGAAACGACGCGCCACGAAATCCGGTCAATAACCTCGGCAGCGGCCATTTATTAAGTCCCCGACTGTACCTATTCCTTTCTTTTTTGTCTCTGTAAGTGCAATAATGTCTATCTTACTCTTCTGCACTTCGGTTGCAATAATGTCCAACTTTTGGTTTATTCCCTGTAAGTTCCATGTAGCTATATTCAGAGTCCTTTGTCTTTGCTTTTTTTGGTCTTTGAGAGTTTCCGTCAAGTGCTCCGAGGCTTTGTTAAGGCTTTCTGGTAATATTGTCACAATTAAATATGACACACGGCGCCTCCACCATATATGTCACGACTATATTTGTGACAAGTGGTTTCTCTACCATATATGTCACAAGGTTTGTTATTTAGTGCCCTGTGACTGAGGGATTAAGGGGAATATGAAAATTAAGTATAAAGAATCCACATTTATACGTGTATTGTATATACATAAAATAGCTTAACAAGAATAGAATGCCAAATTAAATAATGTAATGAGGGGGGATGCTGGTTGGAGAGAGTTGACCTAAGGGTCATAAAGCGTAACCACCATAGTGGGGTTTTACTTGGTTATGTTTAGTAGGGACCACATATTTCAGTGGTGTACTGGGTTAGTAGGGACCACGTATTTCAGTGGTGTACTGGGTGTGGTTAGTAGGGACCACGTATTTCAGTGGTGTACTGGGTTGATCACTTGTAAGAGTGATGCCGGTCTATTTTCCAGCATCGGCTTTTATAGACGAATTTTGTGCATACTCAGCAATATTGATTATTGCTACGTTTTTATAGTGGTTTAATTAAATTTTAAACTATTTTATGACATATGCCCTCTCTCCAATAAGCATTGGTCCCCAATGCTTAACTTAAAAAATAATTTATACTTTTGTTATATTGAACATTGGTAACTAGTATCTTCTATTCCGCTCGAGGAAGAGGTATCCAGGTCCGGGTGGTCATCTTTGTGGTAGCTTGCAAATATTATTTATTGTTCCGGTTGGCTGGTTACATCTTCTTCGATAGGAGCGACCATTATCTAGCTGGAAGGATTTCTAAGATTTTTGGATCTACCTTCCTTTGGATGTGGCCCGTTAGCTTTTGTATCTTGCTGAAACAATAAAATGGACTAAATAAATAAAATTGTAACACAAAATAAATATTAACAGGCTTTAAGGATCAGTTTCAAAAAAATCATTAAAAAAAACGAAAATCAAAATTCTTAGTTAATCTTTCTTTTTAACAATTCAGTAAGTACCCTTTAACTTTTTATTTGGGACCTTTATATCCCTGTGCGCCTTTTTATTCATCATCAACAATTTAGGCAACTGTGCCCCTTTTTTAACCCTTTATATGAGCTTCTTCACAATATTTTAATACAACCCATTAATTTTAGCAACTTTGTGAGTCTATTATGCATTCTTCGATGCCTTCAAAACTGTACTTTTACAGTATAATAGCTCACGGTCCTTTTTTGGATTGATTTGAGCAACTTTGTGCCCTTTTTCAAATACTGCTATTTTTCGCATTCCTTGATGCCTAAAAAACTGTACTTTTACAGCATAATAACCCACGGTTTTTTTTTCGACTCCTTTGAGCATCTTTGTGCCCTTTAAAACTGTACTTTTACAGTATACACGGTCCTTTTTCTGGACTCTTTTGAGCAACTTTGTGCCCTTTTTCAACTACTTCCATTTTAGGCATTTCATTCAACCTTTTTAATTGGACGCATTTTTAAAATAATTAAAAATTGTTGGGTACTTTACCGTTTGCTAATAAGATTTTTAAATTTAAGCCTTTAAAAAATTCAAATTGCCTCGAAAATCCAAAAAAAATTAATATATTTTATACGTTATGAACTGATCCTGAAAATGTATTTTAATGTTTCAGTAATTATATTTATCCCTACTTATTAATCAAATTTTAATCATTATAAATAGTTAAAAAAAGTATCTTTGTCTTAAGTAACATGTATAAAAAAAATTACCAGCATCACTAGTTTAGAAAAATTGGTTCAGTGCATTCAATAAGAAAAAAAAAATAACTTGAGTATTTAAAAAGAGTGCTGAAAGTAGAATCAAAATCAGTAAATATTTTACCATTATTTTTATAATAAAAAGTTTGTAAACATTAGCAGCCTAGGTCATGTAGGTATTTTGCATTTTAAAAATTAAACCAAAACAATAAATTGCATGTATCATTTTTATAATAATGTCACATATAGGTACGTACAAAAATATTTTTGCTAACGTAGGGTTTTTGTGACCTACTATTTATTAGTAACTTTAATACGTAATTTGATTTAATAAAAAAAAGTATGCTTTATATTTGAATAAAAAAGTGAAAAATGTATTAAGTAATTTTAATTATTTTGTATGCTGACTCGCGAGAGTCTTTTTTTGTCTGTCTGAATGAGTACTATATGTCTGTTTTAATAGGTTCGCCAATGCTAATATCTCGTAAATTTTTAACCGATTTGAATAAAATTTGTACCTGCAGTGAGTTTAATAGAAATAAGGATTAAATAGAAATAATTTTGTTGTGTAAAATTAAGAAAAATAAATTAAGGCCCATATTACGTAAATAAATAATTAGTAACGAAAACTAATACCTGACCTTTTAAATATCCGCGTCCCTGGTTCGGAGTGAGAGTCAGATTGAGCAGGAGCGGTGCGAGCTGGACCTGAATTGCTCTGGTGCAGCATGGCTTAACATGTTTGCGGGACTAAAGATGACTTCTTCGATTGATCGGGTGGGTTGTGTACAAGGTCTAATGTGGAAGGCTGTGACGTTGTGTATGCTGTTTTCTTTTTTTCCCTATTGTGCTACTGCCTACTCGGTCCGACAGTAACCCATATACGTAATATTCCAATACACCCGGTTAGCTATTTACTCTATAAGTGGATTTTGAGTATCACATTAAAGGATGACAATACGAAAATTGCATAAGTTTGTCCTTTACACGTCTACGAAAACGGCCACGCCCGAACGAATCAGCGCCGTCACTAGACTATGGGTATTCCCTTGAAGAATAGTTTTTTAATTATGTTTTAAAAATTTCATAAAGAATATAAAAAAGTTTATAGAATTAAATTTGTTGTAATTATTAGATTCAAAATTTTATATTACTCTACAGATACACTATGGTGCTGTGTTAGTTTACAATAGAAGTGCTAAAACTCAAACAATTAATTTTACGATTTTCTATATAATCTAATAACAGTGTAAAAAATTCTACCTTTCGCACCAAACTTATCCTTAAACAGTTCCCAAAGTACCTAGGTATTTTTTGCATGCGAGCAGAAAATAATAAAATACGTAGGCACATTGGCGTAGCTAGCCTTGCTTTTCAGGGGGGGCCGTGGCCCCGGTCTATCTTGAACAAAAAGCAAACATAGGATTTAAAGAGTCGTGCAAAGTGTGCAATGAATAAAAAAAATACGCGCATTAAATGTTCTAATATTTTAATATAACAAATTTAATAATACATTTACCAACTTATTTATATGTATACACAGGAAGTATGTGATTCAGCAATTCTACAAAGAAAGTTTTCTACGTCGCTGACTGAAAGCGTCTACCACACTGTCTAAGTCGACCTCAACATCTTTTTCTATGAATAACAATGACAGACCTGAGTGTCTCTCTTGAGTCATAGTTGTTCTAAGCCAATTAAAAACTCTCCTCATGGCAGAGAAAGACCTCTCGCAGGTTGCACTTGAAATTGGAAGAATACTCGCAACTTTAAAAAGTTGGTAGAGGTTTGGATAGGTGTTTTCTGCTATATGTTGTTTGATAGAATCATGATCAACAGTTTGATTTAACCGAAAAATACAATTCTTTAAAACGGTCATTTCTACTCTTAGAGTGTATTAATATTAAAAATTTCCCGGTATTGCTCGACGAATTTATTCCATTTAACGACGTGGGAATACTTAATATGAAAATGGTTATGAAATTGTCACCAAAATCGGAAAATTTTCATAAGACACTAAACGCTAACCTCAAAAAAACTAAAAAGATAATTATATTTATTTTAGAAAAGCAGTTTAAAAAGGTCTTTTATAACCTTACGACATCTACAACCCGATTTCGGAAACAGAGGGGCAAAGGTCGCTGTCTTTATTAAATGCGAAATTTAACTTACACTTCTATAATATTTTACAAGATGTCGCCAATATGTATGAAATATTCAATATGCATAATTATGTTTAAATTTAAAAAATATTTTCGGGAAATTGCATAAGTGCAGAAAAGTTACCGATAATTTAAAGAGAAAAAGCCTAATTCCGCAAGACAAGGGCTTTTTCCTGAAATGTAAACATTATCTGAATGATTTTAAATTTAATTGCACCTATTTTATCTGAATATTTCCCGAATAATAATAGAACAGTATGTATTTTCAGCGTCATGTTCTTTTACTAGTAGTCGGTAGGGGAGGCCTAAAATATCTTAGGGGGGCCTGAGGGACTTCAGGGAGGGCCAGGCCCCCCCTGGCCCCCCCTAGCTACGCCAATGCGTAGGCATTTGTAAATGGCCGAACAAGGTAGGTAGATAGGTATATTATTTTTCTACAGGCGTGAACAATAAACTACTGCCTCTAGTAAATATCTCTCTGAAAAATTAATAAATAATATTGTTTTGTATCATCATGCATTTTGCGTGCGAAAAATTGCACTTCTCCGCACTAATTCGGAAAGAAACCTTACCGTAGCAACAAAGTTATAGTCATAAAAATCACTAAAAACCCCAACTTGACAAAATTTAATACAAAGAAATCTCCCCTTTGGTACACTAAGGGCGTAAGTCACATTCATTACACACGTAGCCTTCGCACTTATTGTACCAAACAATAAGGACGTCAGTTGCGCGTGTAATGAAAGGAAACTTACGCCTTTAGTGCACCAAAAGGGAGAAATACAATTTAAGGTTTTTCCATATATATTACGTATTTGGTTTTTTCCTTAAGCCGTTGACGACATGTTGCGCCTAAGAAGTTCGGTCAAGCAGTCGTGTGTGGAAAAATAATTTACCTACTCGCGTGCGGTAAAGTAATTACTTTACCGCACGCCGTTCGGTAAAGGTACTTTACCGAACCCGCACCATTTGGAGACCTTAGCAACGCGGCAATAAGGCAACTTCAATATTTGTTTACATTTCATCAATTTCGTCTAGTTTGACATGTTTATTTATAAATTCATGGGCGCACCCAAGTGGGGGGCCCCGGGGCCCGCCCCCCCCCCCTAAGCCTTAGATTTTTTTACATATTTTCGACATATTTCAGAAAAAAACACAAAAAATAGCTTAAAATTCGACATCATGAGGCTTCGGGATAGTTTTTGTAAATTGGATGCTCCTTATGTTATTTAAGGGTTGAAAAGACACTTTCCGCCTGTGTTAGGTACAATATTTTACCTATGAGTACCTTTTTTTGTAAATTTAATGTAATTTATAAATAAACATGTCAAATTAGACGAAATTGAAATCTAAACAAATATTGAAGTTGTCTTATTACCGCGTTGCTAAGGTTTCCAAATGGTGCGGGACCGGTAAAGTACCTTTATCGAACGGCGGTAAGTAGAGACACTTTCCGCCTGTGTTAGGTACAATATTTTACCTATGAGTACCTTTTTTTTTCAAAAAATTTAATGTAATTTATAAATAAACATGTCAAATTAGACGAAATTGAAATGTAAATAAATATTGAAGTCGTCTTATTACCGCGTTGATCCAAGGTCTCCAAGTGGTGCGGGTCCGGTACACCCAATATGCAAAATCATCTTTTCGCAAAATGATTTAAACACATATTATATAGTTTCTCTTTATTTTATTAAAAATTATAGCAGACTATTTAATTATTCTGTCAGTTACTCCCTAAAAACTAACTTCTTGCGCGCAGAAAGGTGAAGTTTTCCACATCCTAGTAGAAAATAGTAAATTTAACAAGTACAAAAATATTACTTTGCCGCATGTAATTGCAGATGGCCGAACAACGCGCTTAGATGGCCGGGCCAGCAATTAAGTGAAACAAAATTTTACAAGTATTTATTTATATTAAATTTTGACAACGTATATTGTTTTGTCTGACACGTTTGTTTTTAATTTTTTGTCATGGTGTTTTTTTTTCGCACTAGTGCGGAATAGGTTTCTTTCCTCAAAACACTATTTTTATAGTTTTCCTCGGGCGTGACGAGAGCTGAAACGGCTCTGGAGGCGAAGTGAAAGCGCAAGGCACAGTGGTCTATGCCAGAAATGCGTTACCTACTATTAGCATATACGTAATTTACGTATATGACTATTAGAGTTTTAAAGCGCGTTAAAGGCTTCTAGAACCGATTTTCGTGTGCACTTCATTGCTAAAATGTAAGATACAATTTAAATCATTTCTTACACCCTAAGAATGCAAAATTGATTGGTCGTCCAAAAATCGTCGTGTGCAGTAGGTGGTGGGGGTAATTTTTCCAAAAATTTAGAAAAATTTTTTTTTGCATTTTTTAAATATATATACTGTGCTCATGATTCCACCAAAAGCATATAGTAATATTTCTATCAGAAATATTTATTTTTCAATGTTGAAAATATCGTTCCCAATGCTTTTATATGGAGTTCCCTATTAAACAAGTGCTCGCCCTGAAAACGCGTATTTACAATAATTTATAACTTGTTATAACTCTAGAACCCTTTGCTTAATCAAAAAAAAACACCTTCTATAAACTTTGTGTATCAAAGATCAGGGATCACAACGGTTTTAGAAAAATGTCAATCGGACGCATAGTTTTTTTTTAAGTAGCAAAGAGTGATGCCATGACGCGACGAACGCGGTTGATCCTAGACATGCGACGAAGGGTCACATATTTTACAAATGCATGGCGTGACAGGCGAAACGCGACTCTATTAGTCGAGACACACGTAAGATCGCTTTTCGTTGATTATCTCGCTTTTGCCATTGTTTCCCTTAATAAACAATGCTTTTGCGTTGCAATGTCCGTGTAGAGTCATGGTAAATTTTTTGACAAGAACGTTGAATTAGTTGTTCTTTTTGTGTAATCTAATACAGTGTTTTCAATGTGTGTATGTAGTCAAAACAGAGTGTATTTAAAATAAACAATATATACAAACAGTGGCGGAACCATGGAGGGCCAGAGGCCCCCCCCACCCAAACATATAATTTATTTTTTAGTTTAGCAGCATCATTTATTTAAAATTTGTCAAAAATTCTACTTATTTTTTTTTAATTTCGCCTGCGGCGCTATTATTCTTATTTAGCTACTAAATTTCACATCTCAATTTCTATCAAAAACCACTAAAAAAATGTTTTTGATGTTTGCTGCCACTATGACCCCTACCCCCGGGAAATTCTGGATCAGCCACTGTATACAGAGTGTAAATAAGATTTAAGTGCAGAACAAATAAGAAAGCCAAAATTATATGTATCAGTATGATATAAGAAGTGAAACCAAAATAGGTTTGGGACAGTCACGTGATATATATTTATTTTTTAATATAATTTTTCTTTGTCACTTTCCAATCACCCCGTTTTTAACTTAAGGCTTGCGCAAACACATTATTTGCCCCGATAAGCCTAGGCAGTCCATGTGAAAGATAGATTTGTGCACACTCGATATTTCTTTTCTATATAAACTTTGCATAACACATTGAAAGTTATCGTTACTTGTTTAGAAACTTTAAAAAATAGTTGTGGTATACCATGTATCCCAGATAAAAGTTATTACACGGTTTCTTATGAGAATTTTGAAAACAGTAATACACACAAATTTGGATTATTGGGTAAACATAGGCGCTATTCCGAGCCCAGTCTATTTCAAAAATAAAAATATCTATAAAGACTTTTAAAAAATCAAGCAATAAATAAATTATTTTTATTAAAAGCAGTTTTTAGTTTTTGCTTGATATTTGGAAAAATCCTTGTGGTTATTTTAAATTTTAATACAGCACCTGATTGGGCTCAGAATATAGTCAGTTTTTTCCACTTAACCAGAATTATAATATGTCTTATCATTTCCAAAATTCTCATAAGACCCCATGTAGTTACTTTTATCTGGGACACCCTGTATAGTAAGTACTTTTTGAATATTATCTATATGTAAAAATTATACTACCCGCAACTTAATGAATTATATACGAACTAACTGGAACGACCACGGCTATATGAGACACTGAGACAAAAATTTAACAGTTTTTTTAGAGTGACAACATACAATAAATGCTAAGCATTGCAATCTTTCTCTCTCTAGTTCTAATCACCTTTGGTATTCTGTGAACTTAATACTTCAAGGAGATTGTCATTTGTGATTTGTCATTAAAGTGTTTGTCAATGTTGTCAGTAGCACCTCCTGCGCAGCGTGCTCTCTCTACAAAAAATATCAATATTTTTGCCTCACTTTGCATACAGAGATTATTGCCGTTAATAGGTCTTACGAGAATCTCTCAGTTTAGTGCCATTTTTAGCCTATTAACCGTTCCATCATTTTTGACGTTGGTCAAAGCTGTCACATTATTTATTGATCCAGGAGACGATGTGAAGCCTTCCAAAGAGGCGCCACAAATGAAATTGCCTTATTTGAAAAAAAACTTGCTTGCGATTAAACTATTTAAAAAAAATCTCTATATCGTTATTTAAAGTTGTAGTTGTACATTTACATAGATAGGGTTTTTGGCCACTGTGCGCCGATAAATCAATGTGACGACACGGGTCAAATGTGTGGGGACGATATACACCAATAAAATAATATGCATGAGTAAATTAAAGCATGTGTTTAAAAATAACCAATCAGGACATTTTATACTAAATTCTACAAGAAGGACACTCTTATGTACATTTGATATTGCCATTTCTTAATGTTTTCATCAAGAACTGGAAATTACCGTGGGTATTGGAATATTACGTATATGCAGTAACCCAAGAAAAATGAAGAAATGTTGCTCCCGTTGAGTCGTTGTCAATCTGTGGGGTCGCTGTAGAATTCGCACTGCTGTTTCAATGGTACCTATGGCGTGTGGTATTGCGTCGCGACGAGCGGTCGTTGCCTTGATCGACGTAACTTGCCTGGCTATGCTTTGCGGATGGTGTGCAGTGAATTTTGGGTCATCTTGTTTGTTTGATTAATTAACTGCGAAATAATAATAAAAGGAAAAAATTAATTATTATATAAACCTTCTGCTGCTTATATGCTCCTGATAAGTTTTTTTTGATTTTGAAGCGGGATATTGCCTTTCTGGCAAGGAAGAGATTTTTTGGTGCTGAGCACAAATAGTACTTTTTGATCGTATTGGGTGCGAATGCACAATAATGGCCTTAGAAGTAGGTAGAAAATTAAATTATGCTTGGCTGAGAGAGGTTCCCATAATATATGGAGATATTAGGGAAAGAAAGAAAACGGCGCCTCCACCATATATGTCACGACTATATTTGTGACAAGTGGTTTCTCTACAATATATGTCACAAGGTTTGTTATTTAGTGCCCTGTGACTGAGGGATTAAGGGGAATATGAAAATTAAGTATAAAGAATCCACATTTATACGTGTATTGTATATACATAAAATAGGTTAACAAGAATAGAATGCCAAATTAAATAATGTAATGACCCCTCATTATGCTGGTTGGAGAGAGTTGACCTAGGGGTCATAAAGCGTAACCACCATAGTGGGGTTTTACTTGGTTATGTTTAGTAGGGACCACATATTTCAGTGGTGTACTGGGTTAGTAGGGACCACGTATTTCAGTGGTGTACTGGGTGTGGTTAGTAGGGACCACGTATTTCAGTGGTGTACTGGGTTGATCACTTGTAAGAGTGATGCCGGTCTATTTTCGGTTTGTGCATCGGCTTTTATAGACGAAATTTGTGCATACTCAGCAATATTGATTATTGCTACGTTTTTATAGTGGTTTAATTAAATTTTAAACTATTTTATGACAATATCTTTGTTTTTAAAGTATTAGAGAACCAGTCTAATGCCTCAACCCCGTACTTGGAGGGCCAGGATTTTTATCAAGGTTTTTCTCCTCTAGACTTTGACGATCCAACGCCATACTGTAAGGCAACAGCTGTATTCTTTTATACTATCCCTAAAAGAAAGGGTTGCCACCTACGGTATGATCACTGTACCGAGGTCCATCCTCTCCGCCTTTCATACCGATGTGGTCTTCTCCCGTAACCTTGGGAATGGGACCCTAGACAGGTGAACAAAAATAAAAAATAAAAAATTTGTGGGTATGAAACATAATATTTTGGAAATATACTTAGGCACGTGTTTGAGTATTTTAAAGTACAGCTTACAATTTTGCATATTAAACATTTATTTTCCTATGTATTAAACTCTAAACTCCTACCTTTGTATTTTGCGATTTTCCAACCGAAATTTAATCTATGGTGTCCGGAGATCAAAATAGCACCAGGGTTACCCCTAGGCCTCGGTAAATGGGTAGTCTGGCAACGGACGAGCTGGGAAACAGGTAACCTTCGGGATCACACTAGGTACCATCTTACGGTGAAGGGGATGGGTTAATCTGGTGATTCTCTAAATGGTTCGATCGCCTGGCCATGCAGGGAATTACCATACGGAACAGGTTCGACTTAAAAAGAAGCAGTGCTCTACCAAAGATTTGCATGCTCGACTATTGACCGTAAAACTCCGAGCGGGTGCTCTGAATTGCTCCATCTCGTTTGACAGACCAACGTGTCAGGTCAAAATAAAAACATAACTCCATTTTTTAGATTTGATTAATTAGTTTCCAATTTTGGTGGATTTGGTTCTTTTATAAGTGTTGTCCGTGTTTTGCTCCTAAAAAATGTACATGTACATACTTTATTGCACAAAAAAATTCATAAAAACTAAAAAAATTATAAAAAAACAATATTTTTTATTTGTTGAGGTCATAAAACCCAGAACATTTCAAGCAAGTGTTTGAAAAATCTTCCTAGAAGGCAAGCAATCCCTTTCGATCTCAGATCAATCCCAGTGTGCTCGTAGAAAGATTCGTGACGTTACCGCTATACCCGCGGGTGGCTTTAGCTAAGCAAGCGAAGCAGTGCTTCTCTTAAGAAATCAGATATAATAAAAATAAATTGTTGAAACTATTAAAACTTGACGTAAGCAGTCTGTGAGAATACTAAATACGCGTTTCACAGTGCGATTTCGGTAAAGAATATTGCAACGACCATTAAAACTATACCCACACACACACAACATCGCTTTTTGCCTAAAAGATCAACATTCACAAACTTTCGTTCTCGCAATTTGTTCACGAAGCTTTAAATAGAAAAACTCAAGTCGATGTTATATACACCGATATGGAGAAAGCTTTCGACAAACTCAGCCACACAGTTATATTAGATTCACTTTCAGAAATGCATGTACCGCCATTTATGGTAGATCTCATTGAATCATATCTGGGCAAGGGAACTAATGCAAGATATCAGTACGTTGAAGTCAAAGGCTGTAAGTCACTGATTTATAAAAGCACATCCGGTATTCTTCAAGGATCAAATTTGGGTCCTCTCCTTTTTATTGCGGCAATTAATAAAATGTTCTATAAAATAGAGCATTCTCTAGGAGCAGCATTTGCTGATGACTTTAAATTGTTTCGGGAGATTTATTCGGTGGCTGATTGTGATTTGCTTCAAAAAGACTTTGAGAACATTGCTAGTTGGTGCAGTGAAAATAGTTTTAAACTTAGTGAGAACGGAGGATGCATGACATTCTCACGTAATCACAATAGCATAAATTTCAATTATACTGTCAATAATAATAATCTTAACAGGGTTACCACCCAAAAAGATTTGGGAATCACACAATTAATAAAGTTGAGAGTGCACAAAAGGTTGCAGGATTTATAGTAAGAAATACTAAGCATTTTAGCGTTGATGTCAGTTTATATCTGTTTGATGCATTGGTTTATGCCAATACTAGAATATGGCAGTATTATCTGGTCACCGCAGTACAGCATTTGGGTAAACATTATTGAAGGAGTACAAAGAGAGTTTCTTAAGTGTATGTATTTTCAAAAATTTGGATATTATCCCCAAAGAGGCTGTGATAATAATTGGTTGTTGGGTTCGTTTAACAGATTGTCTTTAGATAATATATAATAAGAGAGGAACAAATTTTTTTTTATGCACGATTTTTAAAGTTCTAAAAGGAGGTATAGACTACCCAGATATTCTCGAACAACTTCCATTTGCTAATCGTGTCAACTCCAGGAGCACTAAAGTTTTTTATCTTTCATTCCCAACAACAAACCTTTATAAAAGTTCTCCAATATATCACTTATGTCACCTTTTTAACCTATATGCTTCAGATGTTGACATTGATTTAATAAATTTAACTCATTTTAAGAAATTAGTTGTTAGTTAGTTAAACCGCGTTAAACTTATGTAGAGTAGTTGTAATTTGTTTTTCATTTAGGACGGATATATTCGACTTTTAGAGGGAGGGTGGCGATCTATATTTACGTCTTAGTTTGTTTTCTTTTTTTTTTGTTTCTTAATCAATTTTATTATTATCTTAAGTGTAAGGATAAAGAAACAGAATAAGTATTGTTAACTATACAAAAATTTTACGTTATTCTAATTTTACGTTATTTTAATAAATAGATAGGTAAAGTTGTGCTACGTATTTTTACGTAAAACTGCACGTTAAGCGCTCTACGTTTTGTTCCAAATTTGAGTTTAAGTTGAATGTTTTTACGTTACCATAACAAGTCTACTAATAGCAGAGAATATGAATATGGAATTCGGCACTGTGTTTTTTTGATGCTACAATTTAGTTTTTTGTCTTTTCAACTATAGTAGGAATATATTTGCAAAGAATCGTTTGTACTGGAAGCAGAAATTATCGTCTAGGCCTCATTTTTCGATCGGTCAATCAACCAATTCTATTCTTTGGTAACGTTAAGGTGCCCGCAGACTGCCGTAAGCTAACGTAAATACGTAAGCTCCTAACGTGACCTTGACGACGGTGTGACGAAGTGCGCTTGCGTAACTGTCAAATCTCATGCTTACGTAAAAAAACGTAGCACAACTTAAACTATCTAATAAAAAACTTCCGCCACCTCTCTGTGTTTGATAAGATATATGTTGAATATATAGTGTGATTACAATGACTTAGATAAGTTAGGTGTCTGTAATTAGTCAGTTGGCTGTTGATACCTAAATAAATAAATAAATAAAAATAAATAAATAAATTTTAAATTTTAAATTTAAAATTTAAAATTTAAAATTTAAAATTTAAAATTTAAAATTTAAAATTTAAAATTTTAAATTTTAAATTTTAAATTTTAAATTTTAAATTTTAAATTTTAAATTTTAAATTTTAAATTTTAAATTTTAAATTTTAAATTTTAAATTTTAAATTTTAAATTTTAAATTTTAAATTTTAAATTTTAAATTTTAAATTTTAAATTTTAAATTTTAAATTTTAAATTTTAAATTTTAAATTTTAAATTTTAAATTTTAAATTTTAAATTTTAAATTTTAAATTTTAAATTTTAAATTTTAAATTTTAAATTTTAAATTTTAAATTTTAAATTTTAAATTTTAAATTTTAAATTTTAAATTTTAAATTTTAAATTTTAAATTTTAAATTTTAAATTTTAAATTTTAAATTTTAAATTTTAAATTTTAAATTTTAAATTTTAAATTTTAAATTTTAAATTTTAAATTTTAAATTTTAAATTTTAAATTTTAAATTTTAAATTTTAAATTTTAAATTTTAAATTTTAAATTTTAAATTTTAAATTTTAAATTTTAAATTTTAAATTTTAAATTTTAAATTTTAAATTTTAAATTTTAAATTTTAAATTTTAAATTTTAAATTTTAAATTTTAAATTTTAAATTTTAAATTTTAAATTTTAAATTTTAAATTTTAAATTTTAAATTTTAAATTTTAAATTTTAAATTTTAAATTTTAAATTTTAAATTTTAAATTTTAAATTTTAAATTTTAAATTTTAAATTTTAAATTTTAAATTTTAAATTTTAAATTTTAAATTTTAAATTTTAAATTTTAAATTTTAAATTTTAAATTTTAAATTTTAAATTTTAAATTTTAAATTTTAAATTTTAAATTTTAAATTTTAAATTTTAAATTTTAAATTTTAAATTTTAAATTTTAAATTTTAAATTTTAAATTTTAAATTTTAAATTTTAAATTTTAAATTTTAAATTTTAAATTTTAAATTTTAAATTTTAAATTTTAAATTTTAAATTTTAAATTTTAAATTTTAAATTTTAAATTTTAAATTTTAAATTTTAAATTTTAAATTTTAAATTTTAAATTTTAAATTTTAAATTTTAAATTTTAAATTTTAAATTTTAAATTTTAAATTTTAAATTTTAAATTTTAAATTTTAAATTTTAAATTTTAAATTTTAAATTTTAAATTTTAAATTTTAAATTTTAAATTTTAAATTTTAAATTTTAAATTTTAAATTTTAAATTTTAAATTTTAAATTTTAAATTTTAAATTTTAAATTTTCAATTCAACATTAAAATTTAAAATTTAAAATTTAAAATTTAAAATTTAAAATTTAAAATTTAAAATTTAAAATTTAAAATTTAAAATTTAAAATTTAAAATTTAAAATTTAAAATTTAAAATTTAAAATTTAAAATTTAAAATTTAAAATTTAAAATTTAAAATTTAAAATTTTAAATTTTAAATTTTAAATTTTAAATTTTAAATTTTAAATTTTAAATTTTAAATTTTAAATTTAAATTTTAAAATTTAAATAATCGGGGTACGGGTAGACCTCGTCAGATGTCTATCAGGGGAAATGAATCGACCCCTGCTCTCCGTAGATTCCAGGTACTCTCCGACCTGGAGAGTTAGCACCTGTCTAGGGTCCCTTTCCCAGGGTTACGGGAGAAGACCACATCGATATGAAAGGCGGAGAGAATTGACCTCGGTACGGTGATCATAGCGTAGGTGGCAACCCTTTCTTTTAGGGATAGTATAAAAGACAGCTGTTGCCTTACAGTATGGTGTTGGCTCGTCAAAGGCTAGAGGAGAAAAACCTTGATTAAAAATCCTGGCCCTCCAAGTAGGGCGTTGAGGCATTAGACTGGTTCTCTAATACTTGTAAAACAAAGCAATTACTAAAAAGCCTAAACAAAGTCTCGGAGCAATAGATGGAAATTCTCAAAGACGAAAAAAGCAAAGACAAAGGACTATGAATATAGCTACATGGAACGTACAGGGAGTGAATCAAAAGTTGGACCTTATTGCAACCGAAGTGCAGAATTGTAAGATCGATATCATTGCACTTACAGAGACAAAAAAGAAAGGAACAGGTACGAATAGTGTCGGCAATTTCGTCCATATATTCACTGGAGTCCCAAAAGAAAGAAGAGCAGCCAGAGGGGTATCCTTATTAATAAAAAAAAACCTAAAAAATAAGATTACCGACTACGATTGCATTATTGAAAACATACTTCGAGTGAACATGAAGATGCTTGGTCATAATATAAGCATAATAGCAGTCTACGCACCATCAGATGACGAAAAAGTAGCTACAAAACAACTGTTCTTTGACCAACTTGATGAGACTATCACCACAATCGGTAATAGCAGAGAAATAACTATGCTTGGCGATTTTAATAGCCGAACTGGTAGACAAACCCAGAGCAAAGTGATAGGACCATTTGGAGAAGAAGTAACAAATGATAATGGCTTGAGACTGATGCAATTGTGTGAAACACACAACCGAAAAATAAATAATGGTTTTTTTAGGCATAAGGATATTCATCGATATACCTGGATTCAGCCAACAAGAAATCAATCATTGACTATGCTATAGGTGGACAAAACTCGCAATTAAAGTGGTATGATGTGCGAGCACTTCGTGGTATTACCTGTAGATCTGACCACCATCTGGTGAAAGCAAAAATATTATTCCCTTTAAGAAAAACACATAAGGACTAAAGTATTGAAGAAAATGAAAACCTAGAATGCATCGAAGACAATCAAAAATACAACTTTAGAAGTCTAGAAATCGAAAGTACTCAAAGATTGTATCAGAACCGATTAGATAAAAAATTAATAAACACAGAACACTCATTTGAAGAGATATATATAAACATAATAAAAAGCTTGAAGGAAGCAAGCATCGAAGCTGTTGGATACCAAGATAATAGAAATAGCAGGAAGATGTGGTGGACGGAAAAAATACAGGAAATGGTCAAAGAGAAAAAACGCACATACTCGAAATGGCTCAGTACTAAAGAACAAAGAGACCTAGAAATCTACAGGGAAACCAAAAGACAGCTGAGAAATTTGATACGCACAGAAAAAAATTAACTGTTCGAGCGCAAATGCCACGATATCAATACACACGTAGGAGGTAGGCAGAGTTCTGAAGTATGGAAATTCATTTCTACAGTAAAAAACGGTTGGTTCGGTTCGGTTCGGTTCATTCGGTTCGGTTCGGTTACTCATTTAAAATTTAAAATTTAAAATTTAAAATTTAAAATTTAAAATTTAAAATTTAAAATTTAAAATTTAAAATTTAAAATTTAAAATTTAAAATTTAAAATTTAAAATTTAAAATTTAAAATTTAAAATTTAAAATTTAAAATTTAAAATTTAAAATTTAAAATTTAAAATTTAAAATTTAAAATTTAAAATTTAAAATTTAAAATTTAAAATTTAAAATTTAAAATTTAAAATTTAAAATTTAAAATTTAAAATTTAAAATTTAAAATTTAAAATTTAAAATTTAAAATTTAAAATTTAAAATTTAAAATTTAAAATTTAAAATTTAAAATTTAAAATTTAAAATTTAAAATTTAAAATTTAAAATTTAAAATTTAAAATTTAAAATTTAAAATTTAAAATTTAAAATTTAAAATTTAAAATTTAAAATTTAAAATTTAAAATTTAAAATTTAAAATTTAAAATTTAAAATTTAAAATTTAAAATTTAAAATTTAAAATTTAAAATTTAAAATTTAAAATTTAAAATTTAAAATTTTAAATTTTAAATTTTAAATTTAAAATTTAAAATTTAAAATTTAAAATTTAAAATTTAAAATTTAAAATTTAAAATTTAAAATTTAAAATTTAAAATTTAAAATTTAAAATTTAAAATTTAAAATTTAAAATTTAAAATTTAAAATTTAAAATTTAAAATTTAAAATTTAAAATTTAAAATTTAAAATTTAAAATTTAAAATTTAAAATTTAAAATTTAAAATTTAAAATTTAAAATTTAAAATTTAAAATTTAAAATTTAAAATTTAAAATTTAAAATTTAAAATTTAAAATTTAAAATTTAAAATTTAAAATTTAAAATTTAAAATTTAAAATTTAAAATTTAAAATTTAAAATTTAAAATTTAAAATTTAAAATTTAAAATTAAAAAAAAAAAAAAGCCTCGGAGCAATAGATGGAAATTCTCAAAGACGAAAAAAGCAAAGACAAAGGACTATGAATATAGCTACATGGAACGTACAGGGAGTGAATCAAAAGTTGGACCTTATTGCAACCGAAGTGCAGAATTGTAAGATCGATATCATTGCACTTACAGAGACAAAAAAGAAAGGAACAGGTACGAATAGTGTCGGCAATTTCGTCCATATATTCACTGGAGTCCCAAAAGAAAGAAGAGCAGCCAGAGGGGTATCCTTATTAATAAAAAAAACCTAAAAAATAAGATTACCGACTACGATTGCATTAGTGAAAACATACTTCGAGTGAACATGAAGATGCTTGGTCATAATATAAGCATAATAGCAGTCTACGCACCATCAGATGACGAAAAAGTAGCTACAAAACAACTGTTCTTTGACCAACTTGATGAGACTATCACCACAATCGGTAATAGCAGAGAAATAATTATGCTTGGCGATTTTAATAGCCGAACTGGTAGACAAACCCAGAGCAAAGTGATAGGACCATTTGGAGAAGAAGTAACAAATGATAATGGCTTGAGACTGATGCAATTGTGTGAAACCCACAACCGAAAAATAAATAATGGTTTTTTTAGGCATAAGGATATTCATCGATATACCTGGATTCAGCCAACAAGAAGTCAATCATTGACTATGCTATAGGTGGACAAAACTCGCAATTAAAGTGGTATGATGTGCGAGCACTTCGTGGTATTACCTGTAGATCTGACCACCATCTGGTGAAAGCAAAAATATTATTCCCTTTAAGAAAAACACATAAGGACTAAAGTATTGAAGAAAATGAAAACCTAGAATGCATCGAAGACAATCAAAAATACAACTTTAGAAGTCTAGAAATCGAAAGTACTCAAAGATTGTATCAGAACCGATTAGATAAAAAATTAATAAACACAGAACACTCATTTGAAGAGATATATATAAACATAATAAAAAGCTTGAAGGAAGCAAGCATCGAAGCTGTTGGATACCAAGATAATAGAAATAGCAGGAAGATGTGGTGGACGGAAAAAATACAGGAAATGGTCAAAGAGAAAAAACGCACATACTCGAAATGGCTCAGTACTAAAGAACAAAGAGACCTAGAAATCTACAGGGAAACCAAAAGACAGCTGAGAAATTTGATACGCACAGAAAAAAATTAACTGTTCGAGCGCAAATGCCACGATATCAATACACACGTAGGAGGTAGGCAGAGTTCTGAAGTATGGAAATTCATTTCTACAGTAAAAAACCCAACAAAAGAAAAAGTAAACATCCAGATCATCAAACTAGAACAATGGACAGAACACTACAAGGGACTGCTGCAGGAAACGAGACCCGAATATCTCGCAGCCTCTCCGAGGAGAGACATAGAAGTACACGGAGAGGAAGTAATCATCGAAAAAGAAATGATAAAAAATAGTATTAAAAAGCTTAAATCCGGAAAAGCTAGCGGACCTGGAGGAATATATGCTGAAATGCTCAAATATGGATCAGAGAAACTAATCGAAAATCTCACATATATTATCAATCAATGCATAAACGGACATCCAGTACCTGATGATTGGAAAATTGCATTCATATCCTCAATACATAAAAAAGGAAACAAGCTGGATTGCAACAATTACAGAGGAATTTCAGTAACTAGTACTCTCAGTAGATTGTACGGTAGGATTCTTAGAGATCTAATAGAGGATTTTCATAAACAAGAAGAAGAAGAGCAAAGTGGGTTTCGTGCAGGCAGATCTTGTAGTGATAATGTTTTTTGTCTTAAACAAGTAATTGAGAAAAGGATCGCCAGAAATATAGAGACTCATGTTACCTTTGTGGACCTACAAAAAGCATATGATACCGTTCCAGTAGATAAACTATGGACAGTGCTAGAGCAGACTAATATCAATCATACATACATAAAAGCGATAAAAGAACTATACAAAGGGTCAAAATCTAAAATTAAAATTGGAAATCGACTTTCAAAAGAATTCCTGTTAACAAAAGGCTTAAGACAGGGATGTTGTATTTCTCCAACCCTTTTTAAAATATATATCGGAGTAGCTCTAAAAAACTGGAAACGGAAAGTGCACGGCATGGGAATACAACTTAACGACCGATTTACCATATACACACTACAGTTTGCTGACGACCAAGTAATTGTAGCTAATGATAAAGAGGACATGGAGTATATGATGAGAAAGTTAATGGAAGAATACCAAAAGTGGGGATTAACAGTGAACGTGGACAAGACACAGTACTTATGTATTGGAAACGAATCCAGTGAGTTAGAACTAGACAATGGACAAGTAATATCTCCATGCAATGAGTATGTATACTTGGGTGTCACATTTGATAAGACAAAAAAGGTTATTGGTTATATGTCTTAACAGTATTTTATGGAGCAGAGAGATAAAAAAGAATGTAAAATTTAACATATATGAAACAATGGTAAAAAGCATGCTGTTATATGGAATAGAGACTTGTCGCGTAACAGAAAAATACAAAACAAAAATGGAAAGTGTCGAAATGGATGCAATAAGAAGATCAATGAGAATATCTAGAACAGATCACATAAGAAATGAGATCATAAAAGAAAGAATGGGAATCGAAGGGAGCATAACGGATGACATCACTAAAAGACTTTAAAAGATATGGTACGGCCATGTACAACGGATGAACGACGAAAGATTATCAAAGCAGGTTCTAGAATGGCAACCAATAGTGCGCAGAAAAAGAGGGCGTCCTAAACTAGAATGGCAACAGTCAATCCAAAGATCAATGAGTCAAAAAAATCTGACAGAAGATGATTGTCAGGATCGAAAGAGGTGGAGAATAGGCGTCGGACAACATAGAAAAACGTTCTAAACCGACTAAATAAATAAAATAAAAATAAAATTCTATAATGACTGGACTATTTAGCCACCCCCAAAAATAGTGTTCTTGTGCGTCCAGAAGTCGGGGTAGTTACACATTTACAACAATTCAAATCTTAAAGTAAAGGCCGTCATCACAGCTGTTTTCGAATCGCCCTTAGTCAAATAACCAATTTTTGCTTGTATTTATTTTTTTTAGCTTTACACTTTAAAAACTTAACATTTTGAAAATAGCTAAAAAGACAAACATGTTGCATTTGTGTTTCTCTATGTAAGTATGTAATAAAAAACATAACAATAAATTAAAATCCTGAAAAATCACTATTATGTGTATTTTTTTAACCGAACATTCAAACGGACTACAGACCAAAGCTAATTTTTTTGTATTTTTTTAACCGAACATTCAAACGGAATACAGACCGAAGAGAAATTTTTCATGATTGAATTGAAACGACGCGCCACGAAATCCGGTCAATAACCTCGGCAGCGGCCATTTATTAAGTCCCCGACTGTACCTATTCCTTTCTTTTTTGTCTCTGTAAGTGCAATAATGTCTATCTTACTCTTCTGCACTTCGGTTGCAATAATGTCCAACTTTTGGTTTATTCCCTGTAAGTTCCATGTAGCTATATTCAGAGTCCTTTGTCTTTGCTTTTTTTGGTCTTTGAGAGTTTCCGTCAAGTGCTCCGAGGCTTTGTTAAGGCTTTCTGGTAATATTGTCACAATTAAATATGACACACGGCGCCTCCACCATATATGTCACGACTATATTTGTGACAAGTGGTTTCTCTACCATATATGTCACAAGGTTTGTTATTTAGTGCCCTGTGACTGAGGGATTAAGGGGAATATGAAAATTAAGTATAAAGAATCCACATTTATACGTGTATTGTATATACATAAAATAGCTTAACAAGAATAGAATGCCAAATTAAATAATGTAATGAGGGGGGATGCTGGTTGGAGAGAGTTGACCTAAGGGTCATAAAGCGTAACCACCATAGTGGGGTTTTACTTGGTTATGTTTAGTAGGGACCACATATTTCAGTGGTGTACTGGGTTAGTAGGGACCACGTATTTCAGTGGTGTACTGGGTGTGGTTAGTAGGGACCACGTATTTCAGTGGTGTACTGGGTTGATCACTTGTAAGAGTGATGCCGGTCTATTTTCCAGCATCGGCTTTTATAGACGAATTTTGTGCATACTCAGCAATATTGATTATTGCTACGTTTTTATAGTGGTTTAATTAAATTTTAAACTATTTTATGACATATGCCCTCTCTCCAATAAGCATTGGTCCCCAATGCTTAACTTAAAAAATAATTTATACTTTTGTTATATTGAACATTGGTAACTAGTATCTTCTATTCCGCTCGAGGAAGAGGTATCCAGGTCCGGGTGGTCATCTTTGTGGTAGCTTGCAAATATTATTTATTGTTCCGGTTGGCTGGTTACATCTTCTTCGATAGGAGCGACCATTATCTAGCTGGAAGGATTTCTAAGATTTTTGGATCTACCTTCCTTTGGATGTGGCCCGTTAGCTTTTGTATCTTGCTGAAACAATAAAATGGACTAAATAAATAAAATTGTAACACAAAATAAATATTAACAGGCTTTAAGGATCAGTTTCAAAAAAATCATTAAAAAAAACGAAAATCAAAATTCTTAGTTAATCTTTCTTTTTAACAATTCAGTAAGTACCCTTTAACTTTTTATTTGGGACCTTTATATCCCTGTGCGCCTTTTTATTCATCATCAACAATTTAGGCAACTGTGCCCCTTTTTTAACCCTTTATATGAGCTTCTTCACAATATTTTAATACAACCCATTAATTTTAGCAACTTTGTGAGTCTATTATGCATTCTTCGATGCCTTCAAAACTGTACTTTTACAGTATAATAGCTCACGATCCTTTTTTGGATTGATTTGAGCAACTTTGTGCCCTTTTTCAAATACTGCTATTTTTCGCATTCCTTGATGCCTAAAAAACTGTACTTTTACAGCATAATAACCCACGGTTTTTTTTTCGACTCCTTTGAGCATCTTTGTGCCCTTTAAAACTGTACTTTTACAGTATACACGGTCCTTTTTCTGGACTCTTTTGAGCAACTTTGTGCCCTTTTTCAACTACTTCCATTTTAGGCATTTCATTCAACCTTTTTAATTGGACGCATTTTTAAAATAATTAAAAATTGTTGGGTACTTTACCGTTTGCTAATAAGATTTTTAAATTTAAGCCTTTAAAAAATTCAAATTGCCTCGAAAATCCAAAAAAAATTAATATATTTTATACGTTATGAACTGATCCTGAAAATGTATTTTAATGTTTCAGTAATTATATTTATCCCTACTTATTAATCAAATTTTAATCATTATAAATAGTTAAAAAAAGTATCTTTGTCTTAAGTAACATGTATAAAAAAAATTACCAGCATCACTAGTTTAGAAAAATTGGTTCAGTGCATTCAATAAGAAAAAAAAAATAACTTGAGTATTTAAAAAGAGTGCTGAAAGTAGAATCAAAATCAGTAAATATTTTACCATTATTTTTATAATAAAAAGTTTGTAAACATTAGCAGCCTAGGTCATGTAGGTATTTTGCATTTTAAAAATTAAACCAAAACAATAAATTGCATGTATCATTTTTATAATAATGTCACATATAGGTACGTACAAAAATATTTTTGCTAACGTAGGGTTTTTGTGACCTACTATTTATTAGTAACTTTAATACGTAATTTGATTTAATAAAAAAAAGTATGCTTTATATTTGAATAAAAAAGTGAAAAATGTATTAAGTAATTTTAATTATTTTGTATGCTGACTCGCGAGAGTCTTTTTTTGTCTGTCTGAATGAGTACTATATGTCTGTTTTAATAGGTTCGCCAATGCTAATATCTCGTAAATTTTTAACCGATTTGAATAAAATTTGTACCTGCAGTGAGTTTAATAGAAATAAGGATTAAATAGAAATAATTTTGTTGTGTAAAATTAAGAAAAATAAATTAAGGCCCATATTACGTAAATAAATAATTAGTAACGAAAACTAATACCTGACCTTTTAAATATCCGCGTCCCTGGTTCGGAGTGAGAGTCAGATTGAGCAGGAGCGGTGCGAGCTGGACCTGAATTGCTCTGGTGCAGCATGGCTTAACATGTTTGCGGGACTAAAGATGACTTCTTCGATTGATCGGGTGGGTTGTGTACAAGGTCTAATGTGGAAGGCTGTGACGTTGTGTATGCTGTTTTCTTTTTTTCCCTATTGTGCTACTGCCTACTCGGTCCGACAGTAACCCATATACGTAATATTCCAATACACCCGGTTAGCTATTTACTCTATAAGTGGATTTTGAGTATCACATTAAAGGATGACAATACGAAAATTGCATAAGTTTGTCCTTTACACGTCTACGAAAACGGCCACGCCCGAACGAATCAGCGCCGTCACTAGACTATGGGTATTCCCTTGAAGAATAGTTTTTTAATTATGTTTTAAAAATTCCATAAAGAATATAAAAAAGTTTATAGAATTAAATTTGTTGTAATTATTAGATTCAAAATTTTATATTACTCTACAGATACACTATGGTGCTGTGTTAGTTTACAATAGAAGTGCTAAAACTCAAACAATTAATTTTACGATTTTCTATATAATCTAATAACAGTGTAAAAAATTCTACCTTTCGCACCAAACTTATCCTTAAACAGTTCCCAAAGTACCTAGGTATTTTTTGCATGCGAGCAGAAAATAATAAAATACGTAGGCACATTGGCGTAGCTAGCCTTGCTTTTCAGGGGGGGCCGTGGCCCCGGTCTATCTTGAACAAAAAGCAAACATAGGATTTAAAGAGTCGTGCAAAGTGTGCAATGAATAAAAAAAATACGCGCATTAAATGTTCTAATATTTTAATATAACAAATTTAATAATACATTTACCAACTTATTTATATGTATACACAGGAAGTATGTGATTCAGCAATTCTACAAAGAAAGTTTTCTACGTCGCTGACTGAAAGCGTCTACCACACTGTCTAAGTCGACCTCAACATCTTTTTCTATGAATAACAATGACAGACCTGAGTGTCTCTCTTGAGTCATAGTTGTTCTAAGCCAATTAAAAACTCTCCTCATGGCAGAGAAAGACCTCTCGCAGGTTGCACTTGAAATTGGAAGAATACTCGCAACTTTAAAAAGTTGGTAGAGGTTTGGATAGGTGTTTTCTGCTATATGTTGTTTGATAGAATCATGATCAACAGTTTGATTTAACCGAAAAATACAATTCTTTAAAACGGTCATTTCTACTCTTAGAGTGTATTAATATTAAAAATTTCCCGGTATTGCTCGACGAATTTATTCCATTTAACGACGTGGGAATACTTAATATGAAAATGGTTATGAAATTGTCACCAAAATCGGAAAATTTTCATAAGACACTAAACGCTAACCTCAAAAAAACTAAAAAGATAATTATATTTATTTTAGAAAAGCAGTTTAAAAAGGTCTTTTATAACCTTACGACATCTACAACCCGATTTCGGAAACAGAGGGGCAAAGGTCGCTGTCTTTATTAAATGCGAAATTTAACTTACACTTCTATAATATTTTACAAGATGTCGCCAATATGTATGAAATATTCAATATGCATAATTATGTTTAAATTTAAAAAATATTTTCGGGAAATTGCATAAGTGCAGAAAAGTTACCGATAATTTAAAGAGAAAAAGCCTAATTCCGCAAGACAAGGGCTTTTTCCTGAAATGTAAACATTATCTGAATGATTTTAAATTTAATTGCACCTATTTTATCTGAATATTTCCCGAATAATAATAGAACAGTATGTATTTTCAGCGTCATGTTCTTTTACTAGTAGTCGGTAGGGGAGGCCTAAAATATCTTAGGGGGGCCTGAGGGACTTCAGGGAGGGCCAGGCCCCCCCTGGCCCCCCCTAGCTACGCCAATGCGTAGGCATTTGTAAATGGCCGAACAAGGTAGGTAGATAGGTATATTATTTTTCTACAGGCGTGAACAATAAACTACTGCCTCTAGTAAATATCTCTCTGAAAAATTAATAAATAATATTGTTTTGTATCATCATGCATTTTGCGTGCGAAAAATTGCACTTCTCCGCACTAATTCGGAAAGAAACCTTACCGTAGCAACAAAGTTATAGTCATAAAAATCACTAAAAACCCCAACTTGACAAAATTTAATACAAAGAAATCTCCCCTTTGGTACACTAAGGGCGTAAGTCACATTCATTACACACGTAGCCTTCGCACTTATTGTACCAAACAATAAGGACGTCAGTTGCGCGTGTAATGAAAGGAAACTTACGCCTTTAGTGCACCAAAAGGGAGAAATACAATTTAAGGTTTTTCCATATATATTACGTATTTGGTTTTTTCCTTAAGCCGTTGACGACATGTTGCGCCTAAGAAGTTCGGTCAAGCAGTCGTGTGTGGAAAAATAATTTACCTACTCGCGTGCGGTAAAGTAATTACTTTACCGCACGCCGTTCGGTAAAGGTACTTTACCGAACCCGCACCATTTGGAGACCTTAGCAACGCGGCAATAAGGCAACTTCAATATTTGTTTACATTTCATCAATTTCGTCTAGTTTGACATGTTTATTTATAAATTCATGGGCGCACCCAAGTGGGGGGCCCCGGGGCCCGCCCCCCCCCCCTAAGCCTTAGATTTTTTTACATATTTTCGACATATTTCAGAAAAAAACACAAAAAATAGCTTAAAATTCGACATCATGAGGCTTCGGGATAGTTTTTGTAAATTGGATGCTCCTTATGTTATTTAAGGGTTGAAAAGACACTTTCCGCCTGTGTTAGGTACAATATTTTACCTATGAGTACCTTTTTTTTTCAAAAAATTTAATGTAATTTATAAATAAACATGTCAAATTAGACGAAATTGAAATGTAAATAAATATTGAAGTCGTCTTATTACCGCGTTGATCCAAGGTCTCCAAGTGGTGCGGGTCCGGTACACCCAATATGCAAAATCATCTTTTCGCAAAATGATTTAAACACATATTATATAGTTTCTCTTTATTTTATTAAAAATTATAGCAGACTATTTAATTATTCTGTCAGTTACTCCCTAAAAACTAACTTCTTGCGCGCAGAAAGGTGAAGTTTTCCACATCCTAGTAGAAAATAGTAAATTTAACAAGTACAAAAATATTACTTTGCCGCATGTAATTGCAGATGGCCGAACAACGCGCTTAGATGGCCGGGCCAGCAATTAAGTGAAACAAAATTTTACAAGTATTTATTTATATTAAATTTTGACAACGTATATTGTTTTGTCTGACACGTTTGTTTTTAATTTTTTGTCATGGTGTTTTTTTTTCGCACTAGTGCGGAATAGGTTTCTTTCCTCAAAACACTATTTTTATAGTTTTCCTCGGGCGTGACGAGAGCTGAAACGGCTCTGGAGGCGAAGTGAAAGCGCAAGGCACAGTGGTCTATGCCAGAAATGCGTTACCTACTATTAGCATATACGTAATTTACGTATATGACTATTAGAGTTTTAAAGCGCGTTAAAGGCTTCTAGAACCGATTTTCGTGTGCACTTCATTGCTAAAATGTAAGATACAATTTAAATCATTTCTTACACCCTAAGAATGCAAAATTGATTGGTCGTCCAAAAATCGTCGTGTGCAGTAGGTGGTGGGGGTAATTTTTCCAAAAATTTAGAAAATTTTTTTTTTGCATTTTTTAAATATATATACTGTGCTCATGATTCCACCAAAAGCATATAGTAATATTTCTATCAGAAATATTTATTTTTCAATGTTGAAAATATCGTTCCCAATGCTTTTATATGGAGTTCCCTATTAAACAAGTGCTCGCCCTGAAAACGCGTATTTACAATAATTTATAACTTGTTATAACTCTAGAACCCTTTGCTTAATCAAAAAAAAACACCTTCTATAAACTTTGTGTATCAAAGATCAGGGATCACAACGGTTTTAGAAAAATGTCAATCGGACGCATAGTTTTTTTTTAAGTAGCAAAGAGTGATGCCATGACGCGACGAACGCGGTTGATCCTAGACATGCGACGAAGGGTCACATATTTTACAAATGCATGGCGTGACAGGCGAAACGCGACTCTATTAGTCGAGACACACGTAAGATCGCTTTTCGTTGATTATCTCGCTTTTGCCATTGTTTCCCTTAATAAACAATGCTTTTGCGTTGCAATGTCCGTGTAGAGTCATGGTAAATTTTTTGACAAGAACGTTGAATTAGTTGTTCTTTTTGTGTAATCTAATACAGTGTTTTCAATGTGTGTATGTAGTCAAAACAGAGTGTATTTAAAATAAACAATATATACAAACAGTGGCGGAACCATGGAGGGCCAGAGGCCCCCCCCACCCAAACATATAATTTATTTTTTAGTTTAGCAGCATCATTTATTTAAAATTTGTCAAAAATTCTACTTATTTTTTTTTAATTTCGCCTGCGGCGCTATTATTCTTATTTAGCTACTAAATTTCACATCTCAATTTCTATCAAAAACCACTAAAAAAAATGTTTTTGATGTTTGCTGCCACTATGACCCCTACCCCCGGGAAATTCTGGATCAGCCACTGTATACAGAGTGTAAATAAGATTTAAGTGCAGAACAAATAAGAAAGCCAAAATTATATGTATCAGTATGATATAAGAAGTGAAACCAAAATAGGTTTGGGACAGTCACGTGATATATATTTATTTTTTAATATAATTTTTCTTTGTCACTTTCCAATCACCCCGTTTTTAACTTAAGGCTTGCGCAAACACATTATTTGCCCCGATAAGCCTAGGCAGTCCATGTGAAAGATAGATTTGTGCACACTCGATATTTCTTTTCTATATAAACTTTGCATAACACATTGAAAGTTATCGTTACTTGTTTAGAAACTTTAAAAAATAGTTGTGGTATACCATGTATCCCAGATAAAAGTTATTACACGGTTTCTTATGAGAATTTTGAAAACAGTAATACACACAAATTTGGATTATTGGGTAAACATAGGCGCTATTCCGAGCCCAGTCTATTTCAAAAATAAAAATATCTATAAAGACTTTTAAAAAATCAAGCAATAAATAAATTATTTTTATTAAAAGCAGTTTTTAGTTTTTGCTTGATATTTGGAAAAATCCTTGTGGTTATTTTAAATTTTAATACAGCACCTGATTGGGCTCAGAATATAGTCAGTTTTTTCCACTTAACCAGAATTATAATATGTCTTATCATTTCCAAAATTCTCATAAGACCCCATGTAGTTACTTTTATCTGGGACACCCTGTATAGTAAGTACTTTTTGAATATTATCTATATGTAAAAATTATACTACCCGCAACTTAATGAATTATATACGAACTAACTGGAACGACCACGGCTATATGAGACACTGAGACAAAAATTTAACAGTTTTTTTAGAGTGACAACATACAATAAATGCTAAGCATTGCAATCTTTCTCTCTCTAGTTCTAATCACCTTTGGTATTCTGTGAACTTAATACTTCAAGGAGATTGTCATTTGTGATTTGTCATTAAAGTGTTTGTCAATGTTGTCAGTAGCACCTCCTGCGCAGCGTGCTCTCTCTACAAAAAATATCAATATTTTTGCCTCACTTTGCATACAGAGATTATTGCCGTTAATAGGTCTTACGAGAATCTCTCAGTTTAGTGCCATTTTTAGCCTATTAACCGTTCCATCATTTTTGACGTTGGTCAAAGCTGTCACATTATTTATTGATCCAGGAGACGATGTGAAGCCTTCCAAAGAGGCGCCACAAATGAAATTGCCTTATTTGAAAAAAAACTTGCTTGCGATTAAACTATTTAAAAAAAATCTCTATATCGTTATTTAAAGTTGTAGTTGTACATTTACATAGATAGGGTTTTTGGCCACTGTGCGCCGATAAATCAATGTGACGACACGGGTCAAATGTGTGGGGACGATATACACCAATAAAATAATATGCATGAGTAAATTAAAGCATGTGTTTAAAAATAACCAATCAGGACATTTTATACTAAATTCTACAAGAAGGACACTCTTATGTACATTTGATATTGCCATTTCTTAATGTTTTCATCAAGAACTGGAAATTACCGTGGGTATTGGAATATTACGTATATGCAGTAACCCAAGAAAAATGAAGAAATGTTGCTCCCGTTGAGTCGTTGTCAATCTGTGGGGTCGCTGTAGAATTCGCACTGCTGTTTCAATGGTACCTATGGCGTGTGGTATTGCGTCGCGACGAGCGGTCGTTGCCTTGATCGACGTAACTTGCCTGGCTATGCTTTGCGGATGGTGTGCAGTGAATTTTGGGTCATCTTGTTTGTTTGATTAATTAACTGCGAAATAATAATAAAAGGAAAAAATTAATTATTATATAAACCTTCTGCTGCTTATATGCTCCTGATAAGTTTTTTTTGATTTTGAAGCGGGATATTGCCTTTCTGGCAAGGAAGAGATTTTTTGGTGCTGAGCACAAATAGTACTTTTTGATCGTATTGGGTGCGAATGCACAATAATGGCCTTAGAAGTAGGTAGAAAATTAAATTATGCTTGGCTGAGAGAGGTTCCCATAATATATGGAGATATTAGGGAAAGAAAGAAAACGGCGCCTCCACCATATATGTCACGACTATATTTGTGACAAGTGGTTTCTCTACAATATATGTCACAAGGTTTGTTATTTAGTGCCCTGTGACTGAGGGATTAAGGGGAATATGAAAATTAAGTATAAAGAATCCACATTTATACGTGTATTGTATATACATAAAATAGGTTAACAAGAATAGAATGCCAAATTAAATAATGTAATGACCCCTCATTATGCTGGTTGGAGAGAGTTGACCTAGGGGTCATAAAGCGTAACCACCATAGTGGGGTTTTACTTGGTTATGTTTAGTAGGGACCACATATTTCAGTGGTGTACTGGGTTAGTAGGGACCACGTATTTCAGTGGTGTACTGGGTGTGGTTAGTAGGGACCACGTATTTCAGTGGTGTACTGGGTTGATCACTTGTAAGAGTGATGCCGGTCTATTTTCGGTTTGTGCATCGGCTTTTATAGACGAAATTTGTGCATACTCAGCAATATTGATTATTGCTACGTTTTTATAGTGGTTTAATTAAATTTTAAACTATTTTATGACAATATCTTTGTTTTTAAAGTATTAGAGAACCAGTCTAATGCCTCAACCCCGTACTTGGAGGGCCAGGATTTTTATCAAGGTTTTTCTCCTCTAGACTTTGACGATCCAACGCCATACTGTAAGGCAACAGCTGTATTCTTTTATACTATCCCTAAAAGAAAGGGTTGCCACCTACGGTATGATCACTGTACCGAGGTCCATCCTCTCCGCCTTTCATACCGATGTGGTCTTCTCCCGTAACCTTGGGAATGGGACCCTAGACAGGTGAACAAAAATAAAAAATAAAAAATTTGTGGGTATGAAACATAATATTTTGGAAATATACTTAGGCACGTGTTTGAGTATTTTAAAGTACAGCTTACAATTTTGCATATTAAACATTTATTTTCCTATGTATTAAACTCTAAACTCCTACCTTTGTATTTTGCGATTTTCCAACCGAAATTTAATCTATGGTGTCCGGAGATCAAAATAGCACCAGGGTTACCCCTAGGCCTCGGTAAATGGGTAGTCTGGCAACGGACGAGCTGGGAAACAGGTAACCTTCGGGATCACACTAGGTACCATCTTACGGTGAAGGGGATGGGTTAATCTGGTGATTCTCTAAATGGTTCGATCGCCTGGCCATGCAGGGAATTACCATACGGAACAGGTTCGACTTAAAAAGAAGCAGTGCTCTACCAAAGATTTGCATGCTCGACTATTGACCGTAAAACTCCGAGCGGGTGCTCTGAATTGCTCCATCTCGTTTGACAGACCAACGTGTCAGGTCAAAATAAAAACATAACTCCATTTTTTAGATTTGATTAATTAGTTTCCAATTTTGGTGGATTTGGTTCTTTTATAAGTGTTGTCCGTGTTTTGCTCCTAAAAAATGTACATGTACATACTTTATTGCACAAAAAAATTCATAAAAACTAAAAAAATTATAAAAAAACAATATTTTTTATTTGTTGAGGTCATAAAACCCAGAACATTTCAAGCAAGTGTTTGAAAAATCTTCCTAGAAGGCAAGCAATCCCTTTCGATCTCAGATCAATCCCAGTGTGCTCGTAGAAAGATTCGTGACGTTACCGCTATACCCGCGGGTGGCTTTAGCTAAGCAAGCGAAGCAGTGCTTCTCTTAAGAAATCAGATATAATAAAAATAAATTGTTGAAACTATTAAAACTTGACGTAAGCAGTCTGTGAGAATACTAAATACGCGTTTCACAGTGCGATTTCGGTAAAGAATATTGCAACGACCATTAAAACTATACCCACACACACACAACATCGCTTTTTGCCTAAAAGATCAACATTCACAAACTTTCGTTCTCGCAATTTGTTCACGAAGCTTTAAATAGAAAAACTCAAGTCGATGTTATATACACCGATATGGAGAAAGCTTTCGACAAACTCAGCCACACAGTTATATTAGATTCACTTTCAGAAATGCATGTACCGCCATTTATGGTAGATCTCATTGAATCATATCTGGGCAAGGGAACTAATGCAAGATATCAGTACGTTGAAGTCAAAGGCTGTAAGTCACTGATTTATAAAAGCACATCCGGTATTCTTCAAGGATCAAATTTGGGTCCTCTCCTTTTTATTGCGGCAATTAATAAAATGTTCTATAAAATAGAGCATTCTCTAGGAGCAGCATTTGCTGATGACTTTAAATTGTTTCGGGAGATTTATTCGGTGGCTGATTGTGATTTGCTTCAAAAAGACTTTGAGAACATTGCTAGTTGGTGCAGTGAAAATAGTTTTAAACTTAGTGAGAACGGAGGATGCATGACATTCTCACGTAATCACAATAGCATAAATTTCAATTATACTGTCAATAATAATAATCTTAACAGGGTTACCACCCAAAAAGATTTGGGAATCACACAATTAATAAAGTTGAGAGTGCACAAAAGGTTGCAGGATTTATAGTAAGAAATACTAAGCATTTTAGCGTTGATGTCAGTTTATATCTGTTTGATGCATTGGTTTATGCCAATACTAGAATATGGCAGTATTATCTGGTCACCGCAGTACAGCATTTGGGTAAACATTATTGAAGGAGTACAAAGAGAGTTTCTTAAGTGTATGTATTTTCAAAAATTTGGATATTATCCCCAAAGAGGCTGTGATAATAATTGGTTGTTGGGTTCGTTTAACAGATTGTCTTTAGATAATATATAATAAGAGAGGAACAAATTTTTTTTTATGCACGATTTTTAAAGTTCTAAAAGGAGGTATAGACTACCCAGATATTCTCGAACAACTTCCATTTGCTAATCGTGTCAACTCCAGGAGCACTAAAGTTTTTTATCTTTCATTCCCAACAACAAACCTTTATAAAAGTTCTCCAATATATCACTTATGTCACCTTTTTAACCTATATGCTTCAGATGTTGACATTGATTTAATAAATTTAACTCATTTTAAGAAATTAGTTGTTAGTTAGTTAAACCGCGTTAAACTTATGTAGAGTAGTTGTAATTTGTTTTTCATTTAGGACGGATATATTCGACTTTTAGAGGGAGGGTGGCGATCTATCTTTACGTCTTAGTTTGTTTTCTTTTTTTTTTGTTTCTTAATCAATTTTATTATTATCTTAAGTGTAAGGATAAAGAAACAGAATAAGTATTGTTAACTATACAAAAATTTTACGTTATTCTAATTTTACGTTATTTTAATAAATAGATAGGTAAAGTTGTGCTACGTATTTTTACGTAAAACTGCACGTTAAGCGCTCTACGTTTTGTTCCAAATTTGAGTTTAAGTTGAATGTTTTTACGTTACCATAACAAGTCTACTAATAGCAGAGAATATGAATATGGAATTCGGCACTGTGTTTTTTTGATGCTACAATTTAGTTTTTTGTCTTTTCAACTATAGTAGGAATATATTTGCAAAGAATCGTTTGTACTGGAAGCAGAAATTATCGTCTAGGCCTCATTTTTCGATCGGTCAATCAACCAATTCTATTCTTTGGTAACGTTAAGGTGCCCGCAGACTGCCGTAAGCTAACGTAAATACGTAAGCTCCTAACGTGACCTTGACGACGGTGTGACGAAGTGCGCTTGCGTAACTGTCAAATCTCATGCTTACGTAAAAAAACGTAGCACAACTTAAACTATCTAATAAAAAACTTCCGCCACCTCTCTGTGTTTGATAAGATATATGTTGAATATATAGTGTGATTACAATGACTTAGATAAGTTAGGTGTCTGTAATTAGTCAGTTGGCTGTTGATACCTAAATAAATAAATAAATAAAAATAAATAAATAAATAAATATGCAGTTGTGTGATTGTATAGTGCGAAAAGATAAATAGGTATCATAAATAACGGTAGGCCGAAGTAAGAAATTAAAGTTTAGAGAAAACTAAAAACAATAGAAAAATTCAAATAAGCAAGTTAAAAAAATTGGTTCCCTTCTCTCAAATTTCACAGCACGCCCTTGCAGTGAAGCCGAAATCGATATAAGCTTTTAATGTTATAGAATACTTCAAAGGATCTTTCAGAAGAGAGCCGAGCCTGTTTCGAAAATTGACTTGCAAATTTTAGCAGTTTTTGGAACACCGGGTCCAGTGACGAGCCGAAGCAGTTTTTAAAATATCTTTGATGCAGAAAAATGTTTTTAATTACCTACCTACATATTATACTTGTACGCATATTGGGGGTCACTTTTGCGTTTCATCATCGCGCTAATAAACGAATGTTCTGCCTGAAAAAAAATTCGGCTCCGTACAGTATTAAAAAGAGGCCAAAATAACATTAAATTACCCTAACGCTACATTTCTACTCGTGTTCTCGTCCGGAGTTGAATGTCCGGGAAAAAAGATACACGAGCCAGAAACCAAGAGTAAGGAAAAAAAAGTGGCACCAGAATAAACTGAATCGTTCATACTTTCCTTAAGTTCTCACATGGTGTATTTTTTTAGCCAGGCTTACCCGCCAATAATATCTAAAATAAATGCATCCATGACGGATCTGATACCTTCCTAGCAAGCCTGTTAGCATAAGTGATGATAATCAGTCTTAAAAACACTTTTTTATAAATATCTCGGGAACTAATGCTCCTACGAAGTTTTTAGTTATAATATAATAATAATATAAGCATTAATGGATTTTTACCAAAAACTGATCAGCTCGTTAGAGTGTCGAACACTATTTTAACTGAAAATTTTATGAAAATCGGTTTAGCGGTTTAGGAGCTATCTTGTTACGGACAGAAAAAAGATAAACACACACACAGAGACACACATCACGACGATATTGATTGGAGAGGTCAAAATACACCCAAACAACACATTTTCGGCGTAATCGCAAAAAAAATTTTTTCGTCGAAAACAATACCCTCTCTAATAGCAATTGCTGCGCGGGCTAGGAAGGTAAAAATTAAAGTGAAATTAATATCTCCATTTCCTTGAATCAATGTCATAAAAAAATTGTTAATATTGGAACTTAAATGGGTATAAATGGCTCTATTTTCGGCATTTCCGTCTAGAAAGGAAAACAATTTTTCATTTCCATGCCGGTTTTTTGTTTTTAACAGATTATTCACACTTTTTTTGTTTGTACAACCGTGACATATATTCTTTTTTTGTATGTTTTATACCAAAAAAATTAAATTATACGCAGCACAGGTTGTAAATGATTGCAATAGATGGCGTCAATTGTCAAGCCATTAAAACATTTCTTATCTAGCTATCATCGTAAAATAACTTCATACTCATGTTCTAAGTAGTCAAAAAGCCCAGCCGTATCTGAAGCACATACGTACTAAACTTTATTTGTGCATATACTAAGACAAAAATTTTAAAATACTGTTTTAAAAAATTGTTTTGTAAAGTATATTTTTCTGAAGTTAGCTTTCCTGTCCTCCTTTGGGGAGGTCAAAATCAGTGTAAAACTAACCTTGGTTAATACTAACACATAGAACTGGCAACATAGTGCTGAGGAATTCCTTTCCACAGTTGCTCGTTGTTATGATACCATGCTTGCTGTCCTTATTTCCAATATGTTATTTTTTATTCCCTACATGCATTATTATATGGTTACCTGCTAAGAAGTCATGGGAATAATTTGGACTTTAATGTGTGACCTTTTCAGCAAACCATGATTAAATGGAAGGTTTGGTACATTGCACACCAGAAGAAGGTTCTTCTGGTGTGCAGGCGCGGATCTACGGGGTAGTTCTTGATTCCAATTTTGTTTATCGAGCAGTTTATTAATGTGTAAAAATCTTACAATAGAGCTTTTTTTAACTACTTTCTGATGTCGCCGTCGTGGTTTAGTGGTAGCAGTGTTTGTTTCCCACACTAGCTGTCCGGGTTCGATTCCTGGCTAGGTACTTTGTTCATTCATAAAAATGCCTTAACTTTGCTAAAACTTTGCGAAACTGCGCGATTGATCCTGATTGGATGGAAAGTCCCAGTATAAATAAAAAACTTACAGATAAAAATATTCACTTAGACACAACATCAGAGGAAAAAGCCAATATGCTGGCCAAAATTTTTTCCTCCAACTCAAACCTAACAGTGCCAAATGGAAAAACTCCACCGTTCATTGAAAGGGTTTCCCACAGTATTCCAGAGGTAACTTTTTGTCACAGATAAATACAGTTGGAATTGCCGCGATAGTACTCAAAAATTGTGCTAATGAACTCACCCCAACTTTCGCTAAATTATTCAATTTATCTTACAGGCAAGGAGTATATCCATCATCATGGAAGTCTGCCGTAGTACAACCCATTCCAAAGAAAGAAAAAAAGACAGATGCGCTAAACTATAGACCAATTGCTCTACTTCCGATGATATCAAAAGTAATGGAAAGAGTTGTGAACAATCACCTAACCAAGTACTTGGAAAAGTACAAAATTATCAACGACAAGCAATACGGATTTCGAAAATATAGGTCAACTAGCGAATTACTTATATACGTCACTCACTTATGGCAAAAAGCGATTGAGTTGCGGGGTGAAACAAGAACAATTGCCTTAGATATATCTAAAGCATTCGATAAAGTCTGGCATGAAAATCTGCTCAACAAGCTCAAAGAAATGGGATTGTCGCCAAAACTCTGCACTTGGTTTGAAAGTTACCTTAAGGATAGATCCATTTAGGTTGCACTGGATGGTCAGAACTTCAACCCTTACTTAATAAATGCAGGTGTGCCACAGGGAACAATCCTTTCGCCAACACTTTTGCTGATTTACATAAATGACCTTATAGATAAAACAGTAAATCCACTTTATTGCTTTGCAGATGATGGCAATGTAGTCTCCTCAATCATACCACTCACATGTCTCTCCACACGTGAATTCCATCATCATCTGAGACTAACTCAAATATCGCAGATAAATAAAGACCTGGAGATAATAGAGGACTGGGGCAACAAAAACCTTGTACAGTTCAACGCACAGATAACCCAAGCAGCCCGGTTTTCAAAAAAGACCAGCACCGGTGAGCCAAACATCATGCTATCTGGAAGTTGAACATCTTAGGAGTCACTGCAGAGACCAACATGTCTTGGCACAGTCACGTGGCAGATATAGCTAAAAGGGCGTCCCAAAAGCTTGGGGTGCTATTTTGTACAAGCCAACTGTTGACACACTACAAAGCTCAGATTCGACCAACTATGCAGTACTGCTCACATATATGGAGTGCGGCACCCAAACATACCTTAATGCTTTTGAACACCGTGCAAAAACGAGCTATCAAGCTGATCAATGACCTCGCACTTACCCGTAGCTTGGATAGTCTCGAACATCGAAGAACTGTGGGTGATCTATGTCTCTTCTACAGGTATTATCACGGAAAATGCTCTGAAGAGCTGGCACGTATGATCCCCCCGGGAGTAGCACCTACTAGGCGAACACGTCAAACAGACGGTAACCAGCAATTTACTGTCAAAATAGAGGCACCAAGAACCTCATTATATCAGAATTCATATCTCTGGAGAACAGCATCGCTGTAGAATGGAATCCCTGCGACAGTTCTCCCTGCAGATTACAACCTGAACCGTTTCAACACCAACATACACCAACATTTTTGCGCACTGGCCGCTTCTCAAGCGTGATAGGGATGTCCTTGCGAGTGCGCATAACTGTAAAAAAAAAATTGGGATGTCCAAGATTACTGGTTATGAGTTTTGAATTAAACTTGCAAAAAGCCAAAATGGCGATCCAATACGGCGAACATTTATTAACCGATATATATTAAATTTGGAACTTTAAAGTATTAAAAATCACCCATTTTGATATATAAGGAGAATCAAATTGGCGGATACAAAATGGTGGACTTTTCCAGTTATAAACTGATATGTATTAAATGATAAAATCTTAATAGGCACTAATGTACATATTTATACATAACTTAAAATTTCCGCCATGTTAATTTTTTTCAATTTTAATTTATTATAAAAGCAGCGACAATAAACAAACCAAACATTTAAATTTAATACATGCATATCCGTTTATAAATAAGAAAGTTAAAGTCTAAGCTATTCTCAAAAAGGGGCATAATACTGATAGGGTAGGTTAGTGAAAAGTCCAACCCTTCTTTAAAATTATTTACAGCCTACGCGTTTCGAACTAAACGTTCATCATCAGGACTTCTGCAAGTAAAAGAGAAATCTGTAATGTAGGGCTTCTCAGTCAAAAAATAAAATGAATTACTTACAGGAACCGCAACACAGGAAATTATCACAAAGTGCCCAATTTCGTCCGCTTGAACATATAAACAAATAACAAAATAAAATACAAACTACAAGATCTCTTCAAAACAAACAAAATTATTAAAAATTAATGGCACAAGAGGTTATGTTAAAATTCTAAAGTAAGAACACTAAATTGAATTATGGAAAAGCCACAGACAACAAGGCATACTTCGCCGGCTGTTCAAAAATTAGGTATGTATGTGTGGGTGTGTATGTGGTGTGTGAATATGTGGTACTATAGTGTATAGGTGAGTATATTTACATGATAGTAAGAAAAAAATTAGATTATTTGCGAAAAGTCTTAATTAAATTACCATCATTTCTATAAAAGGCTTGACCCATAGGGTCATTAACATGATCTAATCTTGGATCATTCAAATTGGTAATGTTATTATTTAACTTAAACATTTCTATTTCTATTTTTTCCAGAGAATCCAGCCTCGCGCTTTTATCTATCGTATGAAGCACTTCGAAGTTTGACAAAATATCAAAAGAGTGGTTTTGCTCTTTAGTGAGTTCCAAAACTAGAGGTATTGTTTTGAGGGTTTCTTTGTGATCTTAAATGCTCATTGATTCTAGTTTTAAAATTTCGTCCAGTCTCTCCGATATATTCTGAGCTACAGTCCTGGCATTTGAGTTTATAGATTCCACTTTTGTTTAAGGGCTCTACTTTGTCTTTAACATGGAAGAAAAGTTTATAAACAGTATTGTTTGATTTAAAAACAATTTGGAAGTTTCTGTTTAAGTTTTTCAGTAATCTGCCTATTTTAAGGGAAATATCACCTAAATAAGTGATGCTGACAAATTTCTTTTGAAATAGATTTTCCTGTTTGATGAATTTAGTATATGAGTTTTCTGTTAGGATTTTTCGTTTAATATTAAGGAAAAGTTTATTAATGTAATGTAACGAAATACCGTTTTTTAGAGCTATCTGGTAAATAATATTATTTTCAAGGTGGAAACTGTCTATATTTATTGGGATAGATAAAGTCTATAAAAGTAAATATTAAGTGCTGCTAATCTATGAGAAACATAATGACAAGAGTCCCAGGGAATCATGTGGTCCGTCTGAGTTTCTTTTCTAAAAATACTAAATTCAAATTTGTTATTAATTTTGGAGATTGTTAAGTCCAGAAAGTTGATTTTTTGGTCTTTTTCTATTTCCATAGTAAACTTTACGTTGGGATGTAAACTATTCAAAAATTCAAAAAAAGAACTTATCCAATGTACCCTGCCACCCAACCAATGTGTCGTCGACATATCTATACCAAAACAACATTTTCTGACAGAGGACATTATCTGAGCCAAAAATTCTAGTTTCTTCAAATGAATCCATGTAGAGATCTGCCAAAAAGGGGGCAAGGGACGAGCCCTTTGGTAAGCCCTCTGTTTGTGAATAGAAAAAATCATTAAATTTGCAAAAGTCAGCTTTTAGACAAGTTTTTAGAAGAAGACAAATTAAGTTCTTTTGAGAAATAGTATAATTATTTCTATTATTTAAAAGTTTTTCTATTAAAATGTAAAATAAAAAATAATAAATGTAAAATGTTAAATAAAGATCCATGTAAACAATATACCGAAAATTTTAAAAAAGTTCTTAATGACAATGAGACACTGATCGGCTCTTTAAATTTAGGTAAAATGCACATTCCTATGAATCCAGCTACCCCTTTATTGTACAGAATGCTAAAAATTCACAAACAGGCTAGTCCAATCAGACCTGTAACTTCTTTTATTCAGTCTCCGGCTTATTACCTGTCTATTTGGCTTAACGCCTTTTTTTAGAACCAATCTGTCTGTAGATTTTAAATATAGTATAAAAAACTCTTTAGAGCTGGTCAATAAATTAAAAAACTTAAATTATTATCCCAGACAATTTAATTCTAGTGTCCTTTGACATAGTAAACCTTTTTCCAAGTCTCCCACCGGAAGAATGTTACATTTTAATAGAAAAACTTTTAAATAATAGAAATAATTATACTATTTCTCAAAAGAACTTAATTTGTCTTCTTCTAAAATCTTGTCTAGAAGCTAACTTTTGCAAATTTAATAATTTATTCTATTCACAAACAGAGGGCTCGTCCCTTTCCCCCTTTTTGGCAGATCTCTACATGGATTCATTTGAAGAAACTAGAATTTTGTTTTGGTACAGATATATCGACGAGACATTGGTGGGGTGGCAGAGTACAGTTAAATACTTTTTTTGAATTTTTGAATAGTTTACATCCCAACGTAAAGTTTACTATGGAAATAGAAAAAGACCAAAAAATAAACTTTCTGGACTTAACAATCTCTAAAATTAATAACAAAGTTGAATTTAGTATTTTTAGAAAAGACACTCGGACGGACCACATGATTCCCTGGGACTCTTGTCATTATGTTTCTCATAGATTAGCAGCACTTAATATTTACTTTTATAGACTTTTATCTATCCCAATGAATACAGACAGCTTCAACCTTGAAAAGAATATTATTTACCAGATGGCTCTAAAAACCGGTATTTCGTTACATTACATTAATAAACTTTTCCTTAAAATTAAACGAAAAATCCTAACAGAAAACTCATATACTAAATTTATCAAACAGTAAAATCTATTTCAAAAGAAATTTGTCAGCATCACTTATTTAAGTGATATTTCCCTTAAAATAGGCAGATTACTGAAAAACTTAAACAGAAACTTCCAAATTGTTTTTAAATCAAACAATACTATTTCTAAACTTTTCTCCCATGTTTAAGACAAAGTAGAGCCCTTAAACAAAAGTGGAGTCTATAAACTCAAATGCCAGGACTGTAGCTCAGAATATATCGGACAGACTGGACGAAATTTTAAAACTAGAATCAATGAGCATTTAAGATCACAAAGAAATCCTCAAAACAATACCTATAGTTTTGGAACTCACTTAAGAGAGCAAAACCACTCTTTTGATATTTTGTCAAATTTCGAAGTGCTTCATACGATAAATAAAAGCGCGAGGCTGGATTCTTTGGAAAAAATAGAAATAGAAATGTCTAAGTTAAATAATAACATTACCAATTTGAATGAGCCAAGATTAGATCAAGCCTTTTATAGAAATTATGGTAATTTAATTAAGACTTTTCCCAAATTATCTAATTTTTTTCTTACTATCACGTACAGATACTCACCTAAACACTATAGTACCACATTACCACATATTCAAACACCACATACACACCCACACATACATACCTAATTTTTGAACAGCCGGCGAAGTATGCCTTGTTGTCTGTGGCTTTTCCATAATTCAATTTAGTGTTCTTACTTTAGAATTTTAACATAACCTCTTGTGCCATTAATTTTTAATAATTTTGTTGGTTTTGAAGAGATCTTGTTGTTTGTATTTTATTTTGTTATTTGTTTATATGTTCAAGCGGACGAAATTGGGCACTTTGTGATAATTTCCTGTGTTGCGGTTCCTGTAAGTAATTTAATTTTATTTTTTGACTGAGAAGCCCTACATTACAGATTTCTCTTTTACTTGCAGAAGCCCTGATGATGAACGTTTAGTTCGAAACGCGTAGGCTGTAAATAATTTTAAAGAAGGATTGGACTAACCTACCCTATCAGTAATAAGAAAGTTCGCCAATCTGAATCCGTAATTTAAAATTTTTTTGCGATAAAAAATTGGAACTTTTTTCTAAACGCCTGTCCCTGAATTGCAAACTGAAACTATGGAGGCGAGTGGGCCCGGCGGCAAATCGGGTCGACAGCAAGTTTAGCAGACGGCGATTCGGATCGACGCAGCGCCGCCGCCGGACGAGTTGGTCCGGGGGCATGCAAATTAGTCGCGATGAGTGGGCGGTGGCGATTGGTTTCACTGTTTACTGTGCAGAACCCAAAAAATGCCGGCCCATGACAGGCGCGGATCTACGGTGGGGGAGGAAAGACGAAATTCCCCCTCCACCAAATCTCAAAATATATTTAGTTTTGACACACAGAATATATCTTCTCGTCAGGCTTTAGGACAATTCGCCGCCACCGAATCGCCGATGCCGATTCGCCGCTGGGCCAACTCGCCGCTGATCCGTTTTACCGCCGGGCTAATTCGCAGCCGATTTGATTTGTCGCCAGGTCAACTTGCCATCGAAACAACCGCACGATAAAGCTTTTTCAACCACTTTTCAATCAGGTGATTTTATATCTATTTAAAAGGTGTATAGGGTTCCAGTGACAATAAAATTTAATATTTTTTAACAGAAACCATTATTCAAAATGGCGAATCCACATTGGCGAGGTTCTTTATTTATAAACCGATTTGTCTCAAATTTTAAATACAATACGCTGTCAAGGCTAGCTAATACAATTTTTGACTTACATCTAAAAAAACTAAATGGCTCTTTCAAAATGGTGGAGTTTTCAATTTATTATCAGATATATATCAAATTTGTATTGCAATGTAATTGCAGTTTAAGGTTGTTAATTATGATTTTTGAATTAAACTGAAATTAAAAGTCAAAATCGATGATCCAAAATGGCGGATCAAAATAGTGGACTTTTTCATTTAAAACTCGATTTTAATAAATTTGGGGTCTAAAAGGTTGCTGATTGCGACTTTTTAACTAAACTCAAAAAAATAAAATATAGCTGATCCAAAATGGCGGCGTTTTCCATTTATGAACGGATACGTACTACATATGAAACATTGTGGTGTTTAATATCGCTGATTATAATGTTTGATGTAAACATTGGAAAAATTAAAATGGCGGATCTAAAATTGCGGACTTTTCCTTTTATTAACTGATCTGCGTTTAGTGTGTAAAAGTGTTAAAGGTCCCTGATTATGATTCTTGAATAAACCAAAATGGAGGACATTTCCATTTATAAACCGAAAAATTTTTCACTTGTACAGTCAGGGACTATTTAAATGGCCGTGCATTTTTCTGTTAAAATTAATCATTTAAAGCAATCAGAAAAAATAGTTTTCCGAATTTTAAATAGGAATATTTTTTATTTTTGGGCGCGGCAGTTTAGAAAGTCCCTGACTGTATAGAGTTGTCCAAATTGGACACTTTTGATAGGGAATGCCCATTTCTAGAGGAGATAGAAAGAAACTAACCTACATGTTACGAGCTCCATTTTTGTTAAAAAACTAATGCCGAAAAACTTACACGATATCTTGAACTTCTTACAAACGGGGGTGGGTCGAAAATGCGCCAAATTGAAAACCACCCTATATCTTGTAAGTCGTTCAAGATATCGATGTGCGGTTTTAGGAATTAATTTTTTAACAAAAATCGAGCTTGCAACATCTAGGTTAGTTTCTTTTTATCTCCTTTAGAAATCCGTTTCCTATCAAAAGTGTCCAATTCGGACCACTCTGTACAGGCTCTCACATTTTTTATGGTTTTGTTAGAATGGGAAACTTAGTTATTTTAAAAGGTAGAGAGAGACCTGGAGATCACTTTACTGTCATCAAATTTTAAAACCTAAAAAATATCTAAAAAGTTTTTTCTAACACTTGTAGTTTGAAAGCCACGAGAGGAAAATTCAAAAAATATGCATTTCTTTGATATTAGGGCACATATTTCATTTCTGTTAAAACTTGTTTACAGAAAGTTGATGCTATAATTTTTTTTTAATTGATAGATAAAGTGTAATAATTGGTGACCCAAAGTGAAGCGAATGACTGATAATATCATTTTAGTACCTATATGTACCAAAAGTATACTTTTAATCTCCAAAATTAATAAAAAGAATTCTAGCTTCTAGGGTGCAGAAAAAATAATACACAAGATAATTGTTTTTAAAGCAGCAGCAGTTTTTCCCTATGCCTCAGGCAATCAAAAAGTTAGGTACGCCCCTGACTAACCTTGTAAGGTCACTGCATTCTGAAGCCTGATGACGCTGTTTTTGTGATCCTGTGACCCTTTAAGCCTGTTCACCATAACAACCTCTAGGGAAGACGGCAACACGGCCGCGGCGCGCGAATATTCTTGTAAAAACCTAACTGGGCTGAATTTTCACAAATATAAGCATTTCTTGTTTATTTTTACTTCCAAATAAGTTTTCTTTTGTAAAAATAAAATCCAACACACAGCAAAAAACACCAACAATTCAAAACATCGACTCCGACGGACAATGCAACATTGCATTTATAACAAACACATGTTACGATCAGTGTCGATCTAAGGACTCAGGGGACCCTGGGCTAACCGTTCATAACTTGGGACCCACCTAATTAAACTTGTTGCCATGTTATAAGTGAAAAAATAATGTTTTTGACTTTTATCGTATTTACGTATGTATTAACTACCTAACCTGGCCCGTTACGCCTGTTAACCTTGGGGATGGCACGATTCGCCGATTTGCCGCGGCTGAATCGCCGCCGTCCGATTCACCACGGTCCGATTCGCGGCGGGCGCTACATATACATATTTGTTTATTTGTTTGATATATATATATATATATATACCATTGTTTAAACTTTTTCTAGTACTTAGTTGATTTATAGTGGTAACAAAACTATACACCATTTTTTTCTAATAAAAATATAAAATAAAATGGCGAAGCCAAAATGATAGACTCCCTTAGTTATAGACAGATTTTTCCTAAACTTGGCTGTGCTTTAGGTCATTAAATACAGTTTTTAACTCAAATTTAAACAAATCAAAAGGACGGAACCGAAATGGAGTAGTTTCTTATTTAGTAGCCGATTTGGCGCAAACTTGAAACTTTGCGGTTTGAAAGTCACTTAATACAATTTTAGACTTAATGAACCATTTGTTAACGGATATGTATCAAACTCGGAAATTTGGGGTGTTTCAGGATGCTGAGTATGATTTTAACGCAAACTTTAAAACAATAAAACGGCGGTCTCCCTTATTTATTAATCAAGTTGCCTCAAACTTGAAACTTCGCGGTGCTTAGGGTCACGCAATACAATTTTAAAAATGAACCTATATTTACATATAAAGTTCGCAAAATCGGGGTGTTTTAGGATGCTGATTATGATTTTTAATTCTAACTAAAAAATTCAACATGGCGGAGCAAACTTGAAATTTTGTAGTGCTTAGAATCACTCAATGCGGTTATTGACTCAAAACTTTTAAAAAAATGGTGGACTTTATATGAATCGATGTAAATTAGGTCGCTTTTTATGATTTTAAACTCAAACCAAAAAATTTCAAAATACCGGACTTTTTTATTTATAAACCGATTTACCTCAATCTTGAAACTGCTGTGCGAAACTCACAACATTTAGAGGCGCAGCAAAAAGAAAATTAATTTTTTGGAAGTCTAATTTCTGAAATTTAGTACTTAAGGCTGGTTTGGAAATGTTCTAAACTTTGGTAATTCTTGACAAAAAAAATAAAAAGTCCCGCAAATGAATTTTGTAAAATATTGCTGTTTATGTCCTATTTTTTTAGGCAACATCGAACACTTTTTTTAAAGTAACACCGTAAAACAACGCGACGCGGGCTAATTAACGCAGGACAAAATATCGCTCGGATTGAATAGACTTAAATCAAAAATACAATATATTATATTTTGTAACAGGTCACCTCGTCGAATCTTACTTTTTATTTATAAAATTTTACAAGTAAATGAATGACCGCCGGAAGCGAGGCTACGAGTTCCCTTTATTTTTTATTACTCTAAGCGTCGCCCCTATTGGAGGTTGCGCAGTAGTCGAACCGCTATCTGGTTATTTTTCTTTATCTATGTATTTAAGTTATCTCAAATCCGACTTGACGGACTAAAAATTCGACCACGTCATTCTAGTGACAGGATCAACTTTCTGTAGAAAGTATTCACAAAATTAAAATATTTGCCCTAATAGCAATTAACAAAGATATGACAGACTTTTAGAATTCCGAATTTTTGAATTTTCCCTTTTATCTTCAAAACTACAAGTACTGGAAATAAACATTTGACATATTTTTTTAGGTTTTGAAATTTGAGGAGAACTTTTATAACAACTGAGTTTCCTATTCAGTAACATTAATAATGGGAGACCCTGTACATCAACCGCCATTAAACAGCTGCTCGTGACATTAGCATAGTGTCTTTCGAAATTTAGATTAATTTAAAACAAATTGGAGCTTACCAAATCCGTTACTTGTCGAATTGTCCCAGTCCATGCCACACAAGCACTCCAAAATCGAACCGTGCCGCAACGGCATGGGCAGGATGTTTTTTATAAACTCATAGTCCCGCTCGCGGCGGATTATTGCATCGTTCAATCATCATTAAATTCAAACACCGGGGCTTATTAAAAACTCATTTTTGCCACACATATCCGGTTCAAAACACACCAGAATTTTAACCCTGTTTAGTTTTTAATACAGATTTTTTTTACTGTTTTATTCCACAGTACGTTAATGTGTTATTTTTTTACGCCAGATTTGTGAAAAGTTATAAACAGAAAAACTATATGTTTACACCAAATCGTCGCCTTAATGCAGAACTATTATATGTCCAGTTTTCCCATTTTTCGTTTCTTTGGGGAAAGGTATAGCTCAAAGCGCGCTTTATTCAATGCAGAAATATTGGATGCGTGACGAAACGTCCCCACCATGCGCCCGACCAATTTAAGCAGTGATACCTCGACTAGTGTTAAGTCAAACTAAAAAAATGTTTTCCTATAAAACTTAATTTTGTTAGTTTTGACTTACAATAGTTCTGCATTAAGGCTACGAAATACAAAAACCAATCAACAATCGAAAAACGCATTTAAAGCGATTTGACTTTCCGACGACACAGCTTGCTTTAAAACAGTATTTTTATTTTAAAAAAAAATAGTTGGTTTAGTAAGTAGTTTTTTCTCTTTCGTGAGTAGCTCGAAAGCTGTACACGAAAGTTAACTGTTTCGTACTTAATGGACTCATCAGAACACTGCATGGTCAATTTGACACACTTGTGTAGCTAGAAAGGCGGTTCATAAATCTCATATTACGAGAGATAAATGTAAATAATTCCTACGAAACTACAAGCTTTAAAGAAGTAGCGATCTAACAAATATGAAAAAAAAACTAGCAGGATCGAAACAAAAGGCTCGTAGATGAAACGAAAAATAGTACCGCTGAATTTGTCGCTCAGGTTGGGTCACAGTTCGGGTCTAGAGTATGTTGACATGTTTGGATATAATAGCACAGCCTACCAGGTAGGCTGTGATAATAGAGTCCCGACCAGCCGATCAATATCATTCTTGAATTCGCGTCTAGGTTATGTTATTTTCATTGGCGTGGAGTGTGTATATTTATTTCATTATTTTAGTTTATTGTTGTTAGTTTTGATAAAATGATCGGTAACCGGCTGATTTTTTTTCAGTGGCGAAAACAATGTATTTAAAAGCAAATGGCAACATTCCGTTCTCCTAGGAATCACTTTCAAAAATTTAAGCAGATAGGAAAGTTAGACATCTAGGCAAACTGAGGCTATCCACAAAAATTCAGCCGGTTACCCACCACTAAAAATAGGGACCGATATACTGTGGACTATTTGTTTTATATTGACTATTTTTTAATAAAAAGAAATTTATGAAAAATGGTTTTTTTTCTAGGAGAATATTAATTGTCTTTAGTGCAAATCATCGTTGTACTTTGTTTCTTATTCGGCGAGAACTTGTCAGTCAGATCAATTTGTAAATAAAAAGTAGCAAAATAAGAAATTGTTCCTGTTCTTGATAAGAGGCCAAAAATAACTCCTTCTACTTTAAAACTAAATTGTCGTTTTCTTTTGTGTACAGTTCAACTTTTTCCATACTATGATCGTCGAATTTGTGTAAAAGTATAGTAATATATCGGTACCCTAATTCTGAAACGTCGTAACCCAAATCAACAAAATTTTACATGAATAAGAAAAGTTTGAAGCAAATTACCTAGCGTTAGCATTGTACGACTTGTTATAAATCGCGGGAATGACCGTTTTATTTTATTACCTCACACATATACTATACTATACTATAGTAGTGTGGGTTATGGTGATCCTAATTTTTTCGAGAAAAAAAAAGTTGCTCCGATTTCAAAAATTTTTATATATCTTTGCGTTTCAGATGATTTTGAAACTTTTTTGTCGCGCCGTCTGTCTGTCTGTCTGTCTGTCTGTCTGTCTGTCTGTCTGTCTGTCTGTCTGTCTGTCTGTCTGTCTGTCTGTCTGTCTGTCTGTCTGTCTGTCTGTCTGTCTGTCTGTCTGTCTGTCTGTCTGTCTGTCTGGCTGCCTGCCTGCCTGCCTGTCTGTCTGTCTGTCTGTCTGTCTGTCTGTCTGTCTGTCTGTCTGTCTGTCTGTCTGTCTATCTGTCTGTTACGACCAACGCGCATAACTCAAAAACCGCTTGCCCGATTACAATGAAATTTGATACCTCGAATGGGTCTTGGGTCGAGATGGTCCCATTTAAAAATGAACAAAATCCACCGAACACAAGCCAAATAAAAGGTTGGGGGTATATTTAAAAAATTAGAGTTTATGTGAAAATATGGTATGTGTGAAATCAAACGAAAGGTAATTGAGTGTGGAGTTAAACAATATAAATTTTAGTTAAAAAAAAGGGTGGGGGTAGATTTCAAAAATTAGAGTTTACGTTAAAATATGGCGTGTGTGATATTAAAAGAAAGGTAATTAAGTCTGGAGTTAAACAAAATACATTTTAATTTTTGTTTTTTTTAAGGAGGGGAGATTTTAAAAATTTGAGTTTAAGTCAAAACATGGCTTGTGTGGTATCAAACGATAGGTAATTTAGTCTGGAGTTGAATAACATATATTACAGTTTTTAGTTATATTAGCTCACACGTACACTATAACTATACTACCTAGTGTGAGCTTAGGGGCCCATATATTGGCAGAGTATTTTTTTGGCTGCGAGCATTTAGCAGCATATGCATAATTACTAACCTTTGAAGCAAAAATATGATTTTTTTTTGTGGGTTACGACATTTCAGAATTAGGGTATCGATAAGTAATATCCTTTTTTCTAAGTTCAGCTGAAATAAATATTAAAGGAAAAACTTGCTGCTTTAGTGAATCGTAACATCTTCTTGGGCAACGTTGGCCTAAAAAATATTTTTTAAATAACATTAGAAAACTGATTTGTATGTACAGAGTATTTTTTTAGAACAAAATATACGGAGTTTTGATAATTTTTAGCAAATAAAACAAAAAATACTTGGAAACGTCAACTTTGTTTTCTAGGAGAAATTTTCCAAAATTATTTGATAAATTTTTGAGATATTTACATTTATAGTTACCATAGATTAGGTGGTGAGTCAACTGGCACCTTACTAGGGCTTTTATATCTCAGTTTAACGCGCATTGTTTTTGGATAATCGATCAATTTGTTTTTGACATATTTACCATCAAATTTCGGATCTATGATACATTTAAAGTCTCAAAAACTAATGAACGATTTTCAAAACCCACTGAAACAAGACGAGACACAAATCATATTCCCTTTCAAATTAGATGCTTTGACGGCCGCGGCGTGTCGCCCAAACATATCAAATTAATGAGATTAAAAATTTACAGTAAATGATCAGTAACCGGCTGATTTTCTTTTCCGTAGCGAAAACAATGTATTTAAAAGCAAATGGCAACATTCCGTTCTGTTAGGAATCACTTTCAAGAATTTTAGCAGAGGGGAAAGTTGGACATCTGGGCAAAATGAGGTTATCCACAAAAATTCAGCCTGTTACCCACCACTAAAAATAGAGACCGATATACTAAGGACTATTTGTTTTATCAGTCAGATTAATTTGTCAATATTTTCTAAACGAAATAGTTTTAAAATACATAAAAAGTAGTTAAGTGAAAAATTGTTCCTGTTCTTGATAAGAGGCGAAAAATGTTCCAATTATTTAAATTCTACTTTAAAACTAAATTGTCGTTTTCTTTTGTGTACAGTTCAACCTTTTTCATATTGTAATCATCGAATTTGTGTAAAAGTATAGTGATATGTGATATCCTTTTTTCTACATTCAGCTGAAATAATAATAATAATAATAATATATAAGGAACATCTTGTTGTGCAAAGTTGGCATAATTTTTTTTTTTAATAACATTAGAAAAATGATTTGTATATTCAGAGTATTTTTTTTAGAACAAAATATAGGGAGTTTTTGTTATTTTTAGCAAATGAAATAAAAAATGTTTGGAAACGTCAACTTTGTTTGCTAAGGGAAATTTTCCAAAATTATTTGATATATTTTTGAGATATTTATATTTAAAGTTACCATAGACTAGGTGGTGAGTCAAGTGGCACCCTACTAGAGCTTTTATATCTCAGTTTAACGCGCATTGTTTTTCGAAAATCGATCAAATTGTTTTTGACATATTTACCATCAAATTTCGGATTTATGATAAATTTAAAGTCTCAAAAACTAATGAACGATTTTCAAAAGCCCATTAAAACAAGACGAGACACAAATCATATTCCATATCAAGATAAGCACTCAAAAGATGTCCCTCACTCAAAATCGACGTGACCGAGAGTTTTTCACAAAAATTGCAAAAATTACTTATAAACGTGGTTTCGTTTTACAAGTTAAAAGAAATAATAACAGCTATCGGAACACTTTTGTTTATAGGATGCTTTAAGTTTATATTTTACTTATGAGTATGTACTAAACTTTATAAATTTCAAATCGGTATGGTGGCGTCGAAGTGCTCCTTTTATTTCAACTCCTATTGTTATTCGTGAAAAGCATATACGTAATATTCCAACAATGCACAGTGGAACGTTTTGATGATCTAGGTGGACAACCCCTGGGCAACATTAACACTCTTTAATGCTTGCTTTTTTTAGCTTTAAAATAACATAAAATATTTAAAAGCATTTAGTATTTGCAATATTACCTACCTCTTATATAGGGTGATTCAGATTTTAACGATTTTAAGATTTGTAGTCATACTGTACGTTTTTAACGAAAATTGTTTCAGTAACGGTATATATTTTTTTTAGTTTTTGCAAGAAGGAATTTAAATAAAACAGTTTTGCAATATACAAGGTGTTTCAGAAAAATTTAAATAAAGACGTTTTAGGCGGTAAGGGAAGAAAAAAATTCCGCTCTCATCTGTCACTATATGAAAAATAAATGCATTAAAAATTTTAAACCTCTCACCCCTTGCCTGGGGTGAAACCAACCCCTAAAATTATAATGGAAAATGTTCATCGGATGGCATTATCTTTAAAGTGGTTTAATGTGAGAAAATTAAAGAGATATTTGGATTTTAATTTTATATAACTAAGAAAGTTTAAAAAATATTTATTCAATTGAAAAATTCCATTTTTATTTGAAAAATATCATTACTTAACAAAGCAAATAATAGAATAATTAACACAAGTCCATTTTACTATTATCTGGCAAACTAAACTGTGTTAATTAATTTCTCAATCTGACACAAAAAAGACAAGAAAAATATATTCATATCATATTTCTAAAACCGCATAATAATAACTCGCTCCGTTTAAAACTTAATTTTTTGGAGTTTTTTCACCTCAAAAAACTTCCCTTGGGGTTTGGTGCAGATACATTTTTATTAAGCTTGGTTAAGCTTGTGACAGAGTGAAAAGTTACTGTTTACATCCTACAGACATACATAGGGCATATTTTTAAATTACGTAACCCCTCCTCCCCCCTCCGTAATGCATTTTTAAGAAAAAATATATTCAAGAATCATGACAGTGTAACGCAAGGTTAATAACACCCCTACCCCCCTTGAGCGTTACGTACTTTAGGAATCTAATAACCCCCCTACCCCCCTTGAGCGTTACGTCCTTTAGGAATCTGCCCATAAACTACAAGGGGGTTTATGAGGATTTAGGAGACGAAGACTATTCCTAACTATAAAAGCTAGCTGCAAACTTTTCTTTGGACCACCTGTATAGATCAGTGCCATATATGGTTAACTTAACGCTACTGTATATTTCTCGAACGTTTTTCTGACAAATTGTCAAGTCTTGGTAGATCTATATACACAGAAACATCCTACAACTTTTAACTCGTGTATTTAGAATGCAATCTGAGTCAAGGCCAACAAAAATATACAGGCCACGACCCTGAAAAAATCAGCTGTTCTCTGGGGGCTGACTTTTACATTGGGTCTTATGGGAGGTCAGACGTTTTTGTAGGATATTTTCAAAATGGCACTACAGATTTCCGCGAAATTTCAGTGAAATATTCTTAGACACCATCCCGATATTCTACCAAACTTTTGTAAGGATGCAAGATGATTAAAAGGTTAAAATCTTCAAGATTTAGCATTTCTTATTTTGAATTCAAATTACCCGCCATATACCGCATTCCAACTGTTATATTGGACATGTATTTGACTTTGTCATCTGTGTTTGTCACATTCGCGTCTGCTTTAAATTTAATTTTTGTGTCGGCTTCTCCATGAAAAAACCCAAAATGGCTTTTGGATCCTTTTATGGGATCGCTGGTGAAACAAATAGACCGGTTCGAAAATAGGAAAATAAGTTCCGCGGTGAACCTTCAAGCTAGTAAAATATTGGCCTACCTTATATGCTGAAGTCGAAATCGAATGAACGAATGAAGCGGCTCTGAAAAATTAAGGATTAATATACATTAAAAAAAATTGTTCGGCAAGAATAAAGTAACAATCTCAATACCGGCTTTATTATTTTTTTAAATAAATATTCATGAACCGTCATTCCAACTTCAATATTTTAAAGACAGTCAGCTGTGTCGTGATGTGACCATCAAAAAAAAATCAGCCCCGGATGTGACATCAACAAAGTGAAGGATCGTGGCCCGTCCGTTTTGATAGCCCTGTCTGAGTAACAGTGCAAAGTTCCGAGAAGATGATTTTGACAGTCAGATGGGTCTGACGAATTTTAAAAGTTTTTTAAATGTTACCAAACAAAACATTACTAAACTTCCACAAACATTTCACTTTTGTAAAGATTCCATGATACGTGTTATTTTAAAAAATCGGCTGCCATTCTCAGTCTGTCAAAAAAGTTATTTGAAACCGTTTAATTTCCCAGCCAATGAAACAACTCGCCGCCTCTCCCTTGTTGTGACGGACTTGCCGCCACGGCAAAGTTAAACCGCAGCTGAATTAATTCGCCGCTGGTCAGGTTAAGTCAGATCGGTTGAGCCGACACCGACGGTATATTTACTAGAAGGCGAGCTTACCCGCAGCGAGTTGTCCAAATCCCTCTTACTATCTATCTACTGAACTGGTACAACTGTTTCTACGGCTAAAACTATCCTACCACTGCAAGGAATTTCGTTCTCTTTGGGGCCCATATGCCTTCACCTTTAAATGTAAGAACATTTTTGCCTTAACTTTGATAAACCTTCAACATAATCCACTAACCTCAAAAAAGCATGACATGACTACGCAGAGGGTATCGAAGATAGTAGTAGCTATATGGTTTCTTGTGGGGATTTCTGAAACTCAACAATTTTGGTTAAACTGAGAAGACGCCCAATAAGGTACTATATCCCATTTAAAAATCACCAGATGAGTTTTCGAAATGTCGAGCAATAAACAAATAATAAAAATATATTTGTATATTATTACGTGGCTTTCCAGGAATTTTGTCATGTGTTAAAAATTATCACTGTTTGTTCCTACTATAGTCAATGAAAAGCTGATGAACATCAATGAACGATAAATTTTTTGTACTCACCACGTTTATGTAGATCTTCTGTCCTAATTATTTTTCACTCAGAAAAATTGTGAAAATAGGAGGAAAAGGTAAAATGAAAAATTGTAAGGTTGAGTGAATACTGGTCTCGCTTGCTTATTTGTAAACCAAAAAAGACCACTCTTTATTCGATGCAGAAAAGACGTTTTTCTTTCACCACAAAATTTTATGAAACCGCCTAATATGTTTTTCACCTTATCCGAAGGTGGCCAAAACCCGAGTATTTTATGAAAAGAAAAATAAATTCGCAGGGGAACAAATACAATGTTGTCAAACTGATTTTCGTTATTTTTCTGGAATATTTTAATTTAAGAAAGGGCGAGAACATACCCTTAACCCTGAAAAATAGTTTTTCACTCATATTAGACAAAAAACAGAAACTAACATTAACTTATCTAACTCTAAACCCGCAAGGTTTAATAATAATAAAAATAATTATAAAAATAGAGAAAAAAAAATTAACTAAATCAACTTATTGAAGCTGACAAAACCCGCAAAACAACAGAAAAAAAAAACTACTGTGTTGGCAGAGGGCACAATTTTACTACAGGCCTAGTAAAAGTGCCTTTGCTTGTTTTTAGAGTAACTTTGCGCACAACGCCGTCACTGCCTGGATGAACTTTTGTTATTATAGCCAATGGTCAATGTAATGGTGGAGCGTTATCCGTTTTGAAAATAACTACCGTACCTTCCGTTACATTAGTAATAGGTTCATTCCACTTTTTTCGAATTTGTAAACTACTCAAGTACTCTGAACGTCATCTACTCCAAAAATCTCGTACCATCCGATCCACTAGTTGGAACCGATCCAATCTATTAAGTGGCACACCCATAATGTTCTCTACCGGAAACCCACGTAATGGCGATAAGGTAAAAAATGAGCGGGCGTTAAAGCTTCTGGCGCACTTGGATCTGCTGATAACAGACACAAAGCCCTTGAGTTCAACAGTGCCTCAACTTTCGTCAACAAAGTGGAAAACTCCTCAAAGGTTAGCAACTGATCAACGATAACCCGATAGAGATGATTTTTCACCGATTTGACGTTGCTTTCCCAAAGACCTCCTTGTTCCGGTGCTGCTGGGCTATTAAAATGCCACTCTATACCGTGCACTCCGAGCTCAGTTTCAAATGCGCTAATATATTCTGGAGAGCACATGAGTTCTTTTAACTCGCTTAGGACTGATTTAGCTCCTACAAAATTCCGTCCTTGGTCCGAATAAGGTGCCCTAACTGGCCCTCGACGAGATATAAACCGCTTGAATGCTTGCAAAAAACAGTCTGTAGATAGCGAGCTAACCAACTCCAATTGCAGTGCCTTAACATACATATACAGAAACAGACTTACATAACCCTTATAGACGGGAGCATTTTTCCTTTTCCCCATACAAATTCTAACTGGACCGAAATAATCTACGCCACTGTTCGAAAAGAACTTCTTGTACTCTTGGAAGGGGTAAATTTCCCATCAAAGGTGTTAAATGTTTTGGGTTTAATCGAAAGCAACGATTATATTTGTGTATTTTACTTCGAATCAAATTTCTACCCCCCAAAATCCAATATTTTTGACGTAAGAGTGCCTCCAGTAAGTAGGCCCCCGTATGCATGTTAATAATATGATGAAACTCAACAAGTTTTTCCGTAAAAATGTCCTTCGCAGGCAAACTAAGTGGATGTTTTTTAGAAAAATCTAGGTTGGAGTTACCAATTCTACCCCCAGCCCTCAACAATCCATACTGCAAAAAAGGATTAAGTCTTTTTAATGCCGTTTTAGATTTGCCTCCCGAGTTCAACTGATTAATTTCGCTTTTAAAATGCTTGGCTTGGATTAATTTTAAAAGCGTTGGCTCCGCCTGTTGCGACTCACTGGCTAAAACATTGCCCTGCCTTCTAGGTAATACCTAAAAACCGCAAAATAAAAACCGTTGTTCTAATCATTTTGGAAAAAGAAGACATTCGCTCCATTAACTCAAAAAATGCATTAGAACTTTCCTCAATTTTAACCGTAAAAACCTCTGATTCCTCTCGATCAACCGAAAAGTTTCCCCCGATATTCAAAAACTCGGGCCACCATAAAGGATTCGAAACTAATTGAGAAGGGCTAAGTCCGCGCTATAAAACATCAGCTGGGTTTTGAATACCCTCTACGTGATTCCAAATTGCACGAAACAATATTCGCTTGTAATTTTGGGCCGCAGTATAAAATATCATTTAGCGAAACGTGATTATCACAAGGAGCGCTTGCGTCCAGCACTACCCTCACAGGGGAACTAGAGCTACCAATTTTAATCACTGGGTGATGTACCATATAATATGACAAATCCTGATCCCCGCTTGTAGCTTTCGCCATATGCCCATCATCCAAGAGCGTTTGCATAACTTTATTGTATTCGACACGCAAATTTTGATCCTTTATTAACCGTCTTTCTAAAGATAATAACCGTGATTTTGCATTAACGTGTGAATCGCCCAAACTCTCCGGGGAAACTCCAAAAGGAAGCGCTACCGTGAAACGTCCGTCTTTGTCCCTACTGTATGTTGACTTAAAAATGTCATCACATTCTTTCTCTTCTGGAATTAATAAAGGTCGATTTGGCACCTGTTCGACTTCCCAAAACTTATTTAAAAGTTGCTCAATTGATTGTTCCTCTCGCAAAGAAAAATAAACCGAGGGAGATGTCGTTCTTGATAAAACCGGAACCTGACCCATGACGACATATCCAAAATCCGTTTCAACCGCTACTGGAGAACCCGTTATTCCCGTGATCCGATTTTTGGCCAAAATAATGCCAAAAAGTTCTACTCCGATTATTCCGTGTATTTCTCCCGGTTTGTCTAACTTGTTGTCCGCCACCAACTCCGGAATCGCGCCCACATCCACGAGTACCTTTGGTAAATTATCCTTAATTTTTTCTACTAAAAGCGCATCAATAGTATATTTTTTATTTGAGTTGTACCGCGAAGCAATCGACAGCGTAGTCATCCCTCTTACGCTTTGTTTATTCCCGCCTAAACCGTTTAAAGATGAAAATTTTTTCGAAATATTTAATCCCAATTTTTTGCAACAATTTAAAGTTAATAAATTTGTCTGACTCCCCGAATCCAAAATAAATCTAGCGGTACTATTCGGCATGCAACCATTTACCACCGAAACGACCACCGTAGACAATAAAGTTGTATAATTAAAGACTCTTTTCTCCGCACTCGAAGCGCAAAGATGGGATTCAAAATTTTCTTGCGCACTATTTCCCGAAAAATTACCCTCTCTTGAAATTTCCGATACTGTATTTCCACGTGACTGATCCGATTCTTGTGGGGTTTTAGCAAAGTGGAGTAACACGTGATGTTTCTTCGAACATACGGTGCATGCTCGTTCTGATGGACAATTTCGTACACCATGAGATGAAGATAGGCACAAAAAACACCAATTATTCTCCCTCACCACTTCATACCTTTTAAAAGCCGTAAGTTGTTTGAACTTATCGCATCGTCCTATATAATGTCCAGACTTTTAACAAAATGAACACATATTTGTTTTATTTTTATTTTCTCCAACGAAAAATCTTTTAACCGCTGATTTTCCACCCGTACTACTAGATGGCTTGTTCATATGGAGAAAACGCGTCTGCCCCTTAATAAACTCAGCTAAATCCCCATAAGTCGGAATATCTTTGCCTCGTTGATCAATCTCAAAGGCCCGTACCGTTTCGCTATCCAGCTTAGATAAAGCAACATAAATTAAAATAAAATCCGTTAAATCCGGTAAATTTATATTTTTTAGTGCCGCCACTGATGTATCAAAGCGTTCTAAAAATGTAGTTAAATTTCTTTCCGATTACGTATTAAAGGTTTTAAAATCCATGATTTGTTGCAGATAGGTATTAGCTAAAATCCGTTTGTTTTCATATTTATCACATAGTGCTTGATAAATAATATTATAATTATTGGGCACAATCGCGATACCTGCATATACCCCCTGAGCAGATCCCCTTAAACACCCAATCAATAAATGGATCCGATCCAAATCCGTCAAATTAGGATCAGTATGCACCATACTCTTATATAACGCGTGAAAGGTCTCCCACTGCCGAATCTCCCCATTAAACTCCGGCAAATGAAGATCTGGTATTTGTAATGATCTACGCAAAGTCGCAGCTCCACTTGGGTTAGTGTTCGCACGGGAAGAACCACCACTATTTGTAGTAACTTGAGTAGGTACCTTTATTTTCCGCCGCGGTCTGGATATAACAACAAAGTTCATTAATAGATTCCAAAACCTTATAATTTGGCGTGTAATTCTCGTATATTTCAAACGGAACCTCATCAATTTCATCCAAGATTGAGTAAATGTTAGTTTTTGTTTCCTCAAAACTTGCATGCAAAGTTCTAAATTTAGTTTTTAAGTTTTCTGTGGATAAGTCTCTGGACATATCATAAAGTTTTTGCAAAATAGTAAACAAAGACTCTTTTTTCGCCGTAAAAGTCTTTAACTGACATTCCGACGTGCTAGCCATTTTGTAAAATAATTACTAAAACCTCCCGCAAATGTAACCCAATTAACCCGCAATTAATTAGAATTACTTTTCTAAAAAAATATTATGGTAAAAATTTTCGTCAAAACCTCTTATTTTTAGATAGTTTGACAAGGCTGTATTTTCCTGCTGTCCAAAACTGCATAAATACAAAAAAAGATTAACCCGGTAACCGCTTTTTTGTCTTTTATAAACCTGCTAAAATAATGAGATAAAAATTACATTCGAAAATACCTATGTGTGGGTATTTCTATAAAATTAAATTAAATATACCGCGTAAACAAGACAAAAAAACTTATCACGCTAATTATCCGACTCGAAGGACCAATGTTCCTACGATAGTCAATGAAAAGCTGATGAGCACCAATAAACGATACATTTTTTGTACTCACCACGTTTATATAGATCTTCTGTCCTAATTATTTTTCACTCGGAAAAATTGTGAAAATAGGAGGGAAAGGTAAAAGGAAAAATTGTGAGGTTGAGTGAATACTGGTGTCGCTTGCTTATTTGTAAACCAAAAAGGACCACTCTTTATTCGATGCAGAAAAGACGTTTTTCTTTCACCACAAAATTTTATGAAACCGCCTAATATGTTTTTCACCTTATCCGAAGGTGGCCAAAACTGATTTTCGTTATTTTCCTAGAATATTTTAATTTAAGAAAGGGCGAGAACACTGTTTTTTGTACTTTTCTCAGAAAAATGTAAATTTCACATAATTTTATAGTATATTTTTAACTCAGGTGATGTAAACTAGAAATGCGTCACGAAGTGTATTAGGATTTACATACAATTTTTCCAGTGCAACATATGATAAACACAGACACGTATTTCGGAGGAGTCCGAAACCGGTTTAGGTGGCCTGTTTTCGTACGGTTTTATGCCTGCCGAACGGGATGATGGCGTTCCATAGTTACGTTAACTATTGATGGGCTTGTTGCGCCTCTAATATATTTAAATATGTCAATATACAGGGGCTCTAGACGAGTCAATATTTATTGCATTTTTACTGACTTCGCGACGTTATATGTCAGTCACCGGAAGTATATGCCACAAATATTACAAGTGTAAATTTTAGTACCCGTGAATAAAGAAAACAAAATGTTTTCTTTATTTACGGGTACTTCAATTTACTTGCCCGGCCCCCCCAGTCCACCCCCTTATATACGCCACTGGAGGCAATACTTGGATCCATTTTGAGAAAAAAGCTTCATATGAACATGTCCTAAACGTCTGAAGTTTGAGATACAGATTTTTCAAAAGTTTTAATACATACATAATTATACATTTGTATAGTTTGTTGGCATGGTGGCTTACCATTTTAAATGTGCCTTTTATCCCAAATTAAAAAGAAAGAAAGGAAAGAGAACGCGGGAGCTTTTGTGTTTTTGGAATCCCAGAATGTTTTATAAACTCTAAGCTCCTGTTTATTATGGTGTTAAAAGGCAACAATCAGGCAGAAAATATGCGATAATTAAAATCTACTTTCCATCAGGCAGCCTAAACTGTTAAAATACTTTGGAAAACAAAGGGTTTACTGACCGTTTACAAACCCTCACAAAATTAAAACAAAATATTCCAGGCACCCGCTTCCACTAGGCTTTATTTTGTAATTTGTTTAGAGTTGACCTAGCTATGCATGGCTATTTGTAGAGTAAACATAGGGAAATGGTATTAACCAACATTTTAATGAGAGTTGTCAAAAAAAATACTCCGCCAATCTATGGGCAACTAAGCTCACACTGAGTACTGTAGTTATAGTGTACGTGTGAGCTAATATAACTAAAAACTGAAATATATTTTATTGAACTCCAGACTTAATTACCTTTCGTTTGATACCACACAAGCCATGTTTTGACTTAAACTTTAATTTTTTAAATCTACCCCCACCTTTTTTTTTAAACTAAAATGTATTTTGATTAACTCCAAACTCAATTACCTTTCGTTTGATATCACACACGCCATACTTCCACATAAACACTAATTTTTTTAATTTACCCCCACCCTTTTTTTAAAAGTAAAATGTATTTTATTTAACTCCAGATGCAATTACCTTTCGTTTGATATCACACAAGCCATATTTTTACATAAACTTAATTTTTGAAATCTACCCCCACCCTTTTATTTGGCTTGTGTTCGGTGGATTTTGTTCATTTTTAAATGGGACCATCTCGAGCCAAAACCACATTTCATTAGAATCGGGCTAGCGGTTTTTGAGTTATGCGCGTTGGTCGTTACAGACAGACATACAGACAGACAGACAGACAGACAGACAGACAACACAACACAACAAAAAAGTTTCAAAATCATCTGAAACGCAAAGATATATAAAAATTTTTGAAATCGGAGCAACTTTTTTTTTCTCGAAAAAATTAGGATCACTATAGCTCATACTACTATAGTATAGTATATGTGTGAGCTAAAAAACCTAAATGGTTGAGGTAACTTTGTTTGCTATCCGTGGCTTAAAACATTTTTTTTTAAATCTCGATTATTTAAGATTTTTACTTGTTTGATAATATCAAGATGATCGGACTGAAAGCCGCTCAACGTCTTTTTATTTTCAGAGACGTCTTTCTATAGTCAAGTTAATCGATTTTATTAAAAAATAGCAATGAAAAGTAATACATAATTCGACAGAAATCTGTTTACTACAGTCTGAATTTAACAGTAGTATTATTGGCAAATTCTATAATTTTAAGTTCGATAAAAAATCATAATATTGTATTGTTATGGAAGCTACATTTACTTTTTTGATAACTTCAGGATGACATTTTATTATTATCGGTTTACGGGGAGTGTGTCAAAAATTAATCGCAAGATTTAATAGACAGACAGGCTCTTTGAAGTTAAATAAAATCGTTTAAAAATCAGGTCTCCATCACCATCTCTTGTTATAACCCAGTTTTTCATCTTCATCTGAACTTAGGTATAGGGTGTCGACACGTATACCAAGATGCAGTTTCGATACCTATAAATCTAGCTCTAAAAATCAAGCAGAAGACATATTTTCTTGATATGCCAGTTTAAAAAATGATAATCTCTTTCCGTTTACACTGAGAACACGGTAACCAGCACAAAACAGCTTGCAATCAACAATGCGCTTTATTCCGTAATTAGCTTAAAATAAACTCGTTGTGATATCATTAGTTTTTGTTTACTTAGATTGCAGTGTAGTTAGTTTTGGCAAAGCAACAGCACAGGAGCCCACAGCGTAGCTTTTAGACTCACTGGGATTCGAGGTTATATTGCCTACAAATTCTGCATAGTTTGTGCTATATACGTACTAGAGGAGTGTTTAAATCTACAGTTGTGTAAAGAGCATAAATTCGCTCTCACCAATAACGTCTCAAAAATTTCTCAAAACTGACGCACTTTTTTGGCACCAAGGTGAGTTTATTGGACATTTTGTATAAAATTATAAAAAGAGGGGTAATTTTATAAATAGTTGAGGTGACTTTCGGAAGCCGTGGCTTAGAGCTCATTAATTAGGAAAATCACTTAAAACTAAAAATGACATTAATACCACTTTTTAACCTGGAACGACCTAAATATAATAAAAACCCAACTGCAATAATGCGCAAAAATATCGGAAATCCTTTTTGCTGGCACAGTAAGCTTAACATTAGAGAAAGGTAGAACAATAGTCAAAACTTTTTAAGCCCTTAACAAAGGATACCTACAGTTAATTACCCCCAAATGATCAACCGACAAGACTTTCCATATTAATTTAATGCTTAATGTCTATGCTATCATGAAACCCCTCCGAGGGAAGACATAGGAATACATGGAGAGGAAGTAATTATCGAAAAAGAAATGACAAAAAATAATATTAAAAAGCTTAAATCCGGAAAAGCTAGCGAACCTGGGAGAATATACGCTGAAATGCTCAAATATGGATCAGAGAAAATACTAGAAAATGTCACATATATTATCAAGTAATGCATAAACGGACATCCAGTACCCGATGATTGGAAAATAGCATTCATATCCTCAATGTATAAAAAAGAAATCAAGCTGGATTGCAACAATTACAGAAGAATTTCAGTAACCAGTACTCTAAGTAGATTTGTACGGTAGGAATCTTAGAGATCTAATAGAGAATGACTTTCATGAAGAGTCTTAAACAAGTAATTGAGAAAAGGAGTACCAGAAATATGGAGACACATGTTAGCTTTGTGGACCTACAAAAAGCATATGATACCGTTCCAATAGAAAAATTATAGACAGTGTTAGAACAAACTAACGCAACACTACACAAAGAGTCAAAATCTAAATTTAAAATTGGAAATCGACGCTCAACAGAATTCCAAGTAACAAAAGGATTAAGACAGGGATGTCGGATTTCTCCACCTCTTTTTTAAATATATATCGCATTAACTTTAAAAAACTGGAATCGTAAAGTACACAGTATGGGAATCTATTATTTATTTAATTTATTACACCTGCTATTACATTCAACTATCACTGTCACTAGTAACATAAAGTAAGTAGTATAAAGTAAGCAAAAGTTAAAACTTAACAACCGATTTACTATATACACACTACAGTTTGATGACGACCAAGTAATTCTTTTTGGTACCGGTTTTAGTCGACGCCGACGCGACGATGCGGTTATTTTTCGTTTGAGTTGCAAGACTATTAAAATCGAGATATTAAATTATTGATGGGGAATATTTTGTTGTCTAAAGGAAAACTTTAGTTGCGGTTTTAATACTTTGGGGGTTTTCTTGTGTTAAACAGGTAATTTAGAATGGAAATGTTTCGTATTACTTCTTCGTTATGACTATCGTAGGGTAATAGGAGACATCGTAATGAGGCAATAAGAAATATATTTTTCTTGTTGCATATTCATTTATTTGAGTAGTAATGTTACTTTCAAATTTGGCTAAAGTGACTAATGTAAAGCTGTGGAAATGGCAAGTTGCACACTAAATGGCATCTAACGCAAATAGTGCACAGTACACCGGTCTATTTTTTAAGTGGTGACTAACAGGCTGAATCCTATAGCTTTATTCGGCCGAAACGTAACTTTTTCCTTTGCGAAAATTCTAAAAAATGATTCCTAAGAGGATGCGCAGAAATCTTTGAGCTTCGGACTGACTAAACCAAGCATATGATTTTGCGGACAATGTTGTTATTTACTTTGAAACACATTTTTTAAGCAACAAAAAAAAGGAAGTGACGGCCTCTGCGTAGATCGATAATTGCCGAAATAACATGGCGTATGCTTGTTCAAACACATGACTGCGGCACAGCGACCACAAAATTTTAGTTTCCAACTAGAAAATGTAGCACAAATGTTGGCCCCAGAAATAATTTTGCACACGTTGTTATTACAACTAAACATATACAGTGAAACCTTTCCTTGCGGACACCTCTAATAAGCGGACACTCCCTTTAGGCGAACAAATTTGTTGGAACCAAGCTTTTGCCTATGTCTTTACATGTAAAATTCCCTCCTATAACCGGACACTCTAGTAATCGGACGCGGACAATTTTTTTTGGTTAAAAAATTCTGAAACCTCCCTTAACCGGACGTGAACCTCTGAAAACGGGACGGAGCGCTGCACGACATGGGCATACATATTATGTAGTATGTTGGCAACAAGGCACCTGCAGCCGGGGAATTACCTCTTTCCGTTTTAATGCGGAGACGAAATACATTTAAATTATTTGATTCAGCGGGACTGCTGTGTTTATTGTTCAGTTGGGTAATAATAGATCTCTTTGAAATGGCGCCTAGTAAAAAACTTCTTATTTTATGTGGAAAAATGGAAATTGTTTCATGGAAGGAAGATCTACGAACACGAAAGATCGCCGAAAATTTTAATGTCGGAAAATCTCAGGCAGCGGAAATTGTTAATAAATATATATCAAAATTTCGCAGTTACCTCTGTTAAGCGGACACCTCCAATAAACGGACAAAATCGACGGAACCGTGAGTGTCCGCTTATGGGAGCTGTACCTCAAATATTTGATTTAAATGAAAGCAAACAGTTTCGAAAATTACCTTTAGTAGGGCAAACGTTGAGAAATCTTAGTTTTGCAAATGTGGGCTATAGTTAATCAAAACAATTCACTTAACGTACATTTTCAATGTGACGTTGGTTTTGACAATAACACGACTAATAAATTCTACTTGGGCGGCGCCTGGAGGTTTTAACGCAGTAACCTATTGCCTCCTCTTTATACTTTTACCTCAAACTCCTATACAATATCCTATATTGTCGAATCTACTCATCCTTAAAATGGAAGAAGAATATTACACTATTTGATGGAATATTAGACTTATACCCTGTTTCCACCAATGCATGGCAACCCATGCGTTTTAGCTCACACATATACTATACTATAGTAGTGTGAGCTATGGTGATCCTAATTTTTTCGAGAAAAAAAAAGTTGCTCCGATTTCAAAATTTTTTATATATCTTTGGGTTTTAGATGATTTTGAAACTTTTTTGTTGCGCCGTCTGTCTGTCTGTCTGTCTGTCTGTCTGTATGTCTGTATGTCTGTATGTCTGTCTGTCTGTCTGTCTGTCTGTATGTCTGTATGTCTGTCTGTAACGACCAACGCGCATAACTCAAAAACCGCTTGGCCGATTTTAATGAAATTTGGTACCTAGGCTGGGTCTTGGGTCGAGATGGTCCCATTTAAAAATGAACAAAATCCACCGAACACAAACCAAATAAAAGGGTGGGGGTAGACTTCAAAATTAGAGTTTATGTGAAAATATGGCGTGTGTGATATCAAACGAAAGGTAATTGAGTCTGCAGTTAAACAAAATACATTTTAATTTATTTTAAAAAAAGGTTGGGGGTATATTTTCAAAATTAGAGTTTAAGTAAAAATATGGCGTGTGTGATATCAAACGAAAGGTAATTAAGTCCGGAGTTTAACAAAATACATTTTAGTTTTTGTTTTTTTTAAGGGTGGGGGTAGATTTCAAAAATTTGAGTTTAAGTCAAAACATGGCTTGTGTGGTATCAAACAAAAGGTAATTTAGTCTGGAGTTGAATAAAATATATTTCAGTTTTTAGTTATATTAGCTCACACGTACACTATAACTATAGTACCTAGTGTGAGCTTAGGGGCCCATATATTGGCAGAGTATTTAGAATGGTGGGCATGCATTGGTGGAAACAGGGTGTTACATTTCTAGACCGTACCATCCTAAAAACTCCTTATCATAATATCTTTATGTTTATTTGCATTGTGTCCACGGTCCCCAAATGAATTAAATTCGCCCTTTGATGCCTACAAAGAAACAGTGAGCAAATGCCCCTTTTCTCTAAAGATAAAAAAATACCAAATTAGCTTAAAAAACGACGCTTTAGATTATCATCGGTAGGGCCCTCCTAGACAGGCCCTTTTTCAGGGCAGGCCTGAGGTATTGTGGTGAACCCCTTGATCAAGGTAAAAACCAAAAGTTAAACAGGGTAATGGTTACTGCAGTTAATCGATCGTTAAAAATTATTTGAATAATTCTTGTTTAGTTATTTAGACTGTGTCAATATGTCAGCAATCCATTTGAGATTCGACTGTAATACAAACTATGGCGTCGCGTCGCTAGGGAGATATGCCTCGTCCTTTATCCATATGTCTCTTGATGGTATCGTAAGACTATATAGTAAACTCGACCATTCCTGAATTACAGTATATGATCTGATGCATATACAGCAGCACGCAACCATAACAAACTCCAGAGCTAACTCTTATATAATTGATTTTGTTACAAGTTGTAAAGTTTAGGCAAAAGACCCGCCGTAATATAATTATTATTACGTGTGAAAGTTATACCATGGCAACGCTCCTAACTAAGTTATTGAAATTTGCGGCTATAAGCACACCAAGAAGTTCCGCCACATAGATAAGAAGATTTAAGGTAGCCGGATATCTGGTTCAGTTAAAATTTTAATGGACTGGTTATAGTTTGTAAACTACACAATGGAAGACTGGCGCCATCTTCTTAAACTTAGCATTAGAACTAATTATTTGCCATATAAGTATTAAATGTCGTAAATTTTTTATTAAGGGGGCAAACTTCGCACGAAAACTTACCATTTGACAACACTGATATCGCATTTTTTGGCCAAATCTTTGTTCTAATAGAAATAGAAAACGAGAAAGCGGAACGCGTCGAAATTTTGAGGGGTAGTTTTTTAAAGCATTTTTAACAAACGTATCTTAGCAGTTTTGCGCAAAATCATTTTATCCAAAAAATAAAAAAAAAGTTATGGCTAAAACACAACAAATATTTCAAAACAATGTTTGGCATTTCAGTAGCCTAGTTGTGTTATAGAAAACTGTAGCGAAATTGTTTCGATTTTTGTATTTTTTGGAAATGTACAGGGTGTCCCAAATTGGGCACTTTTAGGGGGTTTAAGGTACTTCTAGGGGAGACAGAGAAAAACTGACCACGTATTGCGAGGCTCAAATTTCAAGATAAGTCTTATAGTGAAAACCGCATTTTGAAATATCGTCTCGTCTTTGAGCTACGGGGGCTTTTTGAAAAGTCTGCATTTTTGAAGGGGGTCTATAACTTCGTTATTAGTGGAAATTTTGATTTAGAGTAAATCACAGTTTTATAGACTTTGTCCCGAGGAATTCACCCGCTAAATTATATTTTAACTGTCACTTTTAGTTTTTGAGATATGACATAAAGTTGCATTTTTTCTTATCGAATGGCCTATATTTTAATTAATTTTCGAATTCGTCATTGAATTCTTTTCAAAATGATGTAGTGTATGTCATAGTTTGATTGATCGGTTTAGGAGATATTCAGCTTTTTCACTTATTTCTAGTGCGCTATGATTTCCTGCTGAGGCAGGTAAAGGCACTCCAGTATTTTTATTATTTTATACAGTCACAAATATAGTAAGGCTGGCTTGGAAAAATTATAATTCAGCTGACGGCCCTTAAAGCCTAGTTATAAAAAGTTTTAAAAAATGATACATATTTCAAAATAAAATTAAAACGCTTTTGTGCAAAATAATTTCATATCAAAGCGTAATGTCAAATTGTTTAAATAATTGAGAACAATGACAAAACGCCAAGACGCAAGGCCAACTTGTTTTGCATAGTATAAGACAACAAAACTGTAGGACCATTGAAGTAGGATTTGACCGCAAGGCTTTCACGTCAATGGCGCATGACGTCATTCAACGCACACTAGACAAAAATAAAAAACTTTAATTATCTCCGAAACCGCTCAATCAAACTATGACATATGATACATCATTTTGAAATGAATTCAATCACGAATTCGAAAATTCCATAAGAAAAAATGCAACTTTATGCCATATCTCAAAAACTAAAAGTGACAGTTAAAATTTAATTAAGCGGTTGAATTCCTCGTGACAAAGTCTATAAAATTGCAGTTTACTCTAAATCAATATTTCCAATAATAACGAAGTTATAGACTTCCCTCCAAAATGCAGACTTTTCAAAAAGCCCCCGTAGCTCAAAGACGAGACGATATTTCAAAATGCGGTTTTCACTATAAGTCTTCTCTTGAAATTTGAGCCGTAATGCGTGGTCAGTTAGTTTTTCTCTGTCTTCTCTAGAAGTACCTTAAACCCCCCAAAAGTGCCCAATTTGGGACACCCTGTACAAAAGAAAATCAAAAATCTAACAAGATAGGTTTGAAGATTTTAAAAAAATCTTGCATATAAACAGAAATAATGTTTCAACTAGTTTTTTATAGAAGAGATCTATTAGGATTTACAAAAGCGTGACAATTTTATATTTGCTGCAGGACACCAAATCAGACCATCAACCTCCTAACTGAAGCGCCACCCCCATATACCGGGGGCAAGTCAATTCGATTGAGAAAATTTAACTAAGATTACGTGACCCGGATTTTCACATTATTTTCAGATATTTTGAATAAATAAAATGTCGTTTAATATAAGTTAAATGATTATAAGTAGGTATTTAAAGACATACTATTTTTTCTATTTAAAAAACGTGTTTTTAAGGGCTGGCCATAGCGTTACAAACAAAATCACGGGATTACGAACCAATTTATAAGATAGTTTTTGATAATTAGTATATTGCTCAGTTAACAGAAGCTTGTTTCTGTCGAGTTATGGACGCTATTTTTCCTACGAAAACTGTTGAACTATACTAATTTTTGTAAAAATTGGTGTTTAATTTTGCGTAAAACAAATGAAACTGCTTTTCCGCACATGTCTGGCAAAGTAGTTTGTAACACATGTGAGAAAAAGTATTGTGACAGTTAAACACTTTTCATAAATGTGCCGAAGTACTGAAAGTACTTGTTACACATGTGCGAAAAAATTTCTGCACACGGATGAAATTTAATATTTTCTGAGCATGCAAATCGTGTAAAATCCAACATTTTCATATGTGGTCGCAGGAAATAGTAATTTACCTAACCAGTGCGGAAGACGCACTAAACACATTCGTTAAGTATGTAGGTACAATATTTTTTCTACGAGGTTGTGGAAACAAAAATAAAGTACTACAATAAAAACAACTCATTTATTATATTTAATTTACAATGATTGCCGAAAACTTTACTTCTTATCCTGTGCAGCATCTGTGGATCAGAAGATTTTCGTTTTCATATTCTGGATCAATGATATCGGAAGGTCTTTAAATATATTTTGCTCTGGATGTATTTGGAGGCAGGCTCATAGTAACATTATATGTTCCATCCTATTGTGGCTAAGTCTTCTTCGGGATTATCGGTATTTTCTATCACAGTAAATAAACACTTTTTTCTATTTTTATTTATATGATGAAATGTTGTCCCTTTGTTTTTGACAAAAAAATAGGCTTAGTTATTTACTCTATTCTTTTATTTCTTCTGTTGCTATTGGAAAACTAGCCGCCTACTTGTGTGTTTAGGCAAAAATTAACCTCAGTGTCAAACTCAAAATGTGATGTTTTTTTGTCATCCCTAAAATTTTAGTAAGGCCCACAATTTAGAAACCGAATAGGTGTCCCTAGGACTCTAATATGTAGTGCCACCTATTGACTGATATTTAAATATTTTGCCTTGTTGTCTTTTGCGTAAAAAATTGGCTGAATCGAATTTGTCATCGAATTTGTCGCTTTAAAGGATCAGGCACACCTCTTATGGGATTTCTGTAATTCGTCAAACTTTACGTTGTGGTATGTTGTAGACTGGACCTTTCTTATCAAAAGTTCTTATAGGCCCAACTACAATTCATGACCAGTTTTTTAAATACAGCGTGTTGAAAGTGATGTCTAATAAGCATAATAGCTTTGTGGACGGGTTTTCGAAACATATTATACGCAATGGTAGTATTACATATATTATTTACGATTTATTTATTATTTTCAATCTCTACCTTTAAAACATTATCTACAGGGTGTTTAAGTAAATATTAGTCGAATGTTCTAAGGAGAAACAAGCTTTAGTATGTTGTAGTTTAAACCTTGCATATGAAAAGTCCTTATGGACTCATATTCAATGAATCAGTTTTTGAAATACAGGGTGTTGAAAGTGATAATATCCAAGAAGCATAATGGCTCTTTAGACGGGTTTTCCAATAATATACGCAATATTAGTATAACCAATATTTACGATTTATTAATTATTTTTAATTTGTACCTTTAAAACAATATCTACAACAATATTATTCGAAAGTGTTAATGAGAAGCAAGCGTTAGTGTGTTTTAGATTGAACCTTTCTTATCAAAAGTTCTCATGAGCCCAACTCAAATTAATGACCAGTTTTTAAAATACAGGATGTTGCAAGTGATATTATCCAAGAAGCATTAAAGCTCTTTAGATGGGTCTTCTATACACTTACGTAATGGTACTTCTATATATTTACGGTTTATTTATTATTTTTAGTCGGTACCGTTAAAACATTATCTACAGGGTGTTTAAGTAAATATTAGTTTAAAGTTATTATAAGAAACAGGCATGATAGCTTTTTATACGGCACGGCACAGATTTACAAAACGCTTAAATATTAAACTAATCAAAACTACATTATACCAGAGGTTCACACAGTCAGTATATACTTAATAAGCCAATAATCATTAAAAAACTAATAAATACTCTATATTTAATAGTAACATTGCATATGTGTTTGGAAAACCCGTCTAAAGAGCTATTATTTTTCTGGAACATTATGACATTTAACAGTGTGTATTTCAAAAACTGAAACTAATTTAATTTGGGCTCATGAGAACTCCTGATAAGGATTAATCTACAACATACTAAAGCTTCTTTCACATTAAAACATTCGACTAATATTAACTTAAACATGTAGATAATATTTTAAATGAAGTCGTAAATAGACGTAATAGTAACATTGCGTATATGTTTGGAAAACCCGTCATTGGACATTATCATATTCAACACCCTCTATTTCAAAAACTGGTCATTAATTTTAGTTAAGCCCATGAGAACTTTAAATATTAAGGGTTCAGTCTACAACATACGAAAATTTTATGAAGTTTGACGGATTACAGAAATCCCATAAGATGATCGTTTGTCGTAAAAGCAAAATCAATTGTCGTGTTACCAATTTTCCTAGGTGGGGGTTACGGCACTGTTAGAACTTTTATAGTAAACATTGCATATTTGTCAGATTTTTTTAAAATTATATTTATAAAACTGTCGCGATAAGCGGCCTACTCATCAAGCAACTTACAGGGGCAATTTAGCATCCCTGTGTGCAGCAGCGGCTCGTGTTTTTAAATTGCGGGGGCCCGTAAAAATTCTGAAGTAAAGACAATTTTGCATTTTACAAGCATACTATTAATTTTAAAAGAGGTATTATGTAGTTTCAAAAAAAGTAAAGGGGCCAGGGCCCTTCAGATCTCCGCCTATATCTTTACCATGCAGGGACGCCAAATTGCCCCTGCAAATTGGGTGATAAGTAGCCCGCTATACAACAAGCAAGCAGAGCTTATTGTTTTAACCTATTAGCTTTTTTTAAAATGAAATTGAGCCCTACAACAATTTGTTACATCAGGTTAAATGGAATAAAATCAGATAAGCGAAAATTATTAAACATTATAGCATTTTGAATTCAATAAATTGGTCCTGTTCTTTAGCCAGTCCTCCCTTTCCAGGAAGAGAATGTTGTATAGCTTTCTGCTGTACACCGTGTTGGGCGTCACGTCGGATATCACTCCTAGAGTTGCATCCAACTCTTGTTCCCTAATTAGGGCTGTTGATATCACTTTGTTTGCCCTGACATCCTGGTGGTTGGCCCTTATTCTATAAGTTGCTCTTTGTGCCTCCGCCTCTAAGAAAATGTAAAGCGGAGGCAAGTTTGGTAAGCATTCAAGCGCAGTCGATGGGCTAGAGTTCATTGCACGACATATGGCAAGACTGGCCTATCGTTGTAAGCTGGTTAGTTTGGCCCTTCAGGTTATTTGATTTCTCTTCTTGAACCAGACTATTGCGCCGTACGCAATCATTGGTCTGATGATTAGAATTAAAATTTCGGACTTTCATTGTCTTTATTTATTCTAAATACAACGTTTCGGTTAGTAAGTATCTCTAACCATTTTTAAGTGTTCAAGTGTAAATTAAACAACCCAATCTAAAGGCTACTATTTAAACCACTTGGTGTGTAGTCCTTGAAAAACGGTTACAGATTCTTAGTTACCGAAACGTTGCGTTTAAAATAAATAGAGACAATGGAAGTCCAAAATTTTATTTTTACTTAATTATTGTCTACGAGTTTTAAACAAAGAGGTCTGATGATTGCTTTATACAGCCAATATATTTGTTTGGGGCTAGTGCCGCAGGTTTCTCCGCGCAAACTCTTTTGCACGTTCATAAGGGGTTACCTTTTTCAAATGGGCATTTCAGGTGAAAGTTTTATCTAGGGAGACCCCTAGGTATTTCCCTTCTAATGCAAATTAAATTCTTTCACCTTTAAGCTTCGGAGGGGTCAGGAAATCTAGCTTCCTTTTAGGGGTGAACGGTATAATAGCTGTTTTGCTGAAATTTACAAACATCTGTTTCCTGTCACACCAGCCTTTAACCGTGTTTATTACTTCTTGTATCTTTCCAGAGAATTCACTCTCTGGAATGGCTCTAATGATTGCTCCTACGTCATCCGCGTATCTTAATACCTCTAAATCCAGCGATTCCAAGATGGCAAAAAGATCATCGACCAGTAGAGACCACAGCAGGAGAGACCCGTGATGGTGGATTCTATTCCTCGGGCACACGCTGATTCAAAGAGGGAATTGGGCAGGGCATTGTTAAATTCTCCTTCTATATCAAGAAGAATGCCCACTCCGATGCCTGTTGCTCCAAGGGCTTCCTTGAGTTTTCCAACAAGGTTGTTTAAAGCTAGCTATGTTGACTTTGACATTGAGCGGGTGCGCAATTAAGGCGCCACCTCTGATACATATCAGGTACGTCTAATATTTTTTCAAGCCGTTTAACAGAAAAGAGGTGAGGTTTATGGGCCGAAGCGATTTTGGAGTATTATCTGCCCGACCTACCCTAGGTATGTAAACTACCTTACCTTTAGTCCAGCTGGTTGGAATATAATTCCATGATAGGCTGGCCCTATATAGTTTAACCAGGAAAGGTACTAGCACTTACAGGCCTTTTTGAACTACCACTGGAAGAATACCATCTAGGCCCGGTGATTTGTAAGGTTCACGTGAACGTCATTTTGATCGTATTTGCGTTGATAATTTGTTTTGCAATTTTTCAATCTGGCGATGTCCATGTGTCAATTGGAATATTCCCGTTTTCAAGGAGCTTGCTTCCTGGGAAAGGATGCTCGGCCAGTGCCTTCCGAGATTCCCTTTCAGATTTTGTGAAGGTGCTATCAGAGAGTTTTTTTGTTGGCTCTTTAGACAGAATTATACGGATTATTTTTGTGTCCGGAAGCTTAGTGAGCCCATGACAGAATCTCCTCTATGACATTTCTGATTTGTTTGTTATATCCGTTAAGAGAGGTACAGTAGCTTTCCTAGTTGCCCGTCTCATTTGACCGATTGAATAGGCGTCTAACCTCTATTCTCTTTTTGAACAAAGAATTGTTCCACCAAGACATATCGCAATTATCAGTTTTGGTTTTAAGAGGGAAATTTTCGTGATACGCTGTTGTGATAGTAAGTTCTTCTAAAGTCATTTCTATTTTATCACGATCCCACACGTCAGTCATTGCTAAGTTCAGCTTTTCTTGCAGGGATCTGACATATCCACTCCAATCTGTGCTTTTTGGGTCTCTATATTTAGCTGTTTTTGTAGATCCCATATCGACGGTGAATTGTATATGATTGTGGTCTGACAGAGAGGGGTCATATCTGTAATACTTCAGTATCTGATTTTATTGCTAATTAGTTTTGTGCGTATTGTTAGATCTAGTACCTCTACAGATGTTCACCCCTTCTGTTGATGTCTGCGCTGCCCCACACTGTCTGGTGCGCGCTCGCATTGCAGCCCAGGATGAGCTGTACGTTCCTCTCTTTGCAGTATGCAATCAGGTTCGATGCCTCTGGAGTGGAGGTGCTTCTCTGTAACCAAGGAAATATGCTAAGCAAACGACTTGTTCTTTCATGCTTTGCTCACCGGGAACGATTAATCGTAGCGCTACTATGTCATCGGTACATATATCTGAGAGGACAAAGTAGCTAATATCTTTCTTTATAAGAATAGATGCTCGTGGTCTAATATAGTAGAGTTTAAAAGCGCGTAAAAGGCTTCTAGAACCGATTTTCGTGTGCACTTCATTGCTAAAATGTAAGACACAATTTAAATCATTTTTTACACCCTAGAAATGCAAAATCGACTGGTCGTCTAAAAATCGTCGTGTGCAGGGGGTGGTGGGGGTAGTTTTTCCAAAAATTTGGCATTTTTTGAATCTATAAGGTGTGCTCATGACTCCACCAAAAGCATATAGTAATACTTCTATCAGAAACATTTATTTTTCAATGTTGAAAATATCGTTCCCAATGCTTTTATATGGAGTTCCCTATTAAACAATTGCTCGCCCGGAAAACGCGTATTTACAATAATTTATAACTTGTTATAACTCGAGAACCCTTTACTTAATCAAAAAAACACCTTCTATAAACCCTGTGTATCAAAGATCAGGAATCACACGATAGAAGCGGCTTTTAACTCTACTAATACCTGAGTTATGTGTGATGATTTTACCAAGAGTTCTGCTGAGGCCAGCTACTTGGTTCGTACTTGATAGCCATGGTTCTTCTTCTCCACCGAGAGTGTACGTTGCTGTCTGTTATGGCGTAGATTTACTTGTATCAAGTGTAGGCCTTGATGTTCTCGTTGTTGTACGCCTGCAATGATCCAGACACCTTTTGGTTTTGTATATTTTGATTTCGGGCATCAATTCCTTCCTTCTCGGTGGTGTCACCGTCGCTTTTAAGCAGTCGATTTTCCCGCTCAAGGTCTGTTGATGGGGTTGGAGCTGGAGTTAATATAACCTCCAGCTCCATAGGGGCATCTTTGGCACTCCTTTGTTGGTTGGATCTTGCAGGCCTATTCGCCACTACTTTTCCTTCGGAGTTTTCACCTCATCCGTGAGGACTCATGATTGATTGGCCCTCCCCAGAATCCGTGGAGCCAGCGGCAGCAACCCGATCTGATATAGTAAGTAGTGTAATTTTCACTTGAAACAGGGAGATCTGAGATAAGATCATAAGTAAGTATTATTTTTTTTATCTAGTTTTAAAATGGATTTATCGGTGTAATATAAAGAATCAAAACTTTGAATAAAATTCGGAAAGCTTTTTACATCACCGGAAAAACTGGGTACAGATGCTTAGGTAAAAAGAAAATTTCTTGGGGTAGATTTGTAATCATGGTACTGTTATGAGCGAGACTGATTGCCATGGAGACAACTTCATCCGGTAGCTCAAACATCTTATATTATGTAGTTTCTACATCCTGCAAAGAGTCCTAACCGTAGTGGCAGTTTTAGTCTAAGTGGCAAGTTGATTTGTATCAGTATAGATTAACACCAAAAGGACATTGTGGTGCTTATCAAACGCCCTTTAAATCGCTCTCATGCTTTGGTATGCAACCTTAAACCGATTTTTGATGGTGTGATCAATTTTAGCCTTTGTCGCCGCATCATTATTTAGTTACAATTGATCAATAGCTGTTTGCCGTAAAGCCTTAAAACAAGCTATTATTTCCTGCACATTTTTTTAAAATTAAAAAAAAAAAAAGTTAAACTTTAAGTTTAATCTACGAGAAACAAAATATTATTATTTTATTAAATTTATATTAAAATAATAAAATACTGCAATGCTCGGCAATGTTTTTTTGTGTTGAGGTAAAATGTAACGGTAGCTACTTTCTAATATAAGGATTAATTTTTATGAAACCAAAATATATTTAAAAATTTATTGGCGCAAAATTCCAAAAATGTATTTTTTGCCCATAGTATGTGGCCGAAAAATTAAGGAGACTTGAAGCCTGAGGGTAGTTTTTACGTCACTTGAAGATCCCGCTTGTGAAGGCCAAATGACGTGCCCAGCTATCCTCAAATTCTAGGCAGAATACTCAATTTCTTTTATGGTTGTTGAGTGGCCAAATGCAAGCAAGCAAGAAAACGCGTAGAACTAGGTACAAGATTATCCCTGGTTTTCCTAAGGACTAGGGCAAATGGAGGTCTTGAATATAACTTCCAGTGATCTTCGTGTCCAAGAGATGATTGCAAATGGGGTGATTCACTCGTGATTTGATCCAGTTGTAAACTGTAGTATATATAAAAATCACTCGCGATGGTTTAATTTTAATATACTGTTACGGGTTCGCAACGACAAATTAAAACTCGCAATTGTTGAAAACGATACGTCAATTTATTTCGACAAATTATGTACAAAAACACGCACTTAATCTTACTAATAACTTGCTAATAATTCACTACTTTAATACGCCTATTATCTTCGCGTTAACATCTAGCGATCACTATCATTGGTTATCTCTGAGTGCCCGACGCACGACGTCTGGCCCTATATATAAGGGTCTGCCTACTATTCGAGCTACTGTCGAAGTCGGTATTTGTATATCTCTTCTAGTTTTTGAATAGAACGTCGTAGAATGTTATGGAATCTTCTGAAATTTTTAGTTCTTACTTTTGAAATTACTAAGCTAATATCGAAGTCGCTTTTTGGATATTTCTTCTGGTTTTCGAATAGAGCGTCGTAGAAAGTGATGGAATATTCTAGAAATTCTTTCTAATTCTTACTTTTTAACTAACTAAGCTAATATCGAAGTCGATTCTTAAATATCTCTTTTGGTTTTTGAATAAATCAATATCGAACTTCTTCGAGTATTCTGGAAAAATCACTTACTGTTTTTCTGTCCAATTCTCCTAGCCGTTGGTACTATGTAAGGGTTAGTCTTTGCACTATTCAGTTCTGAATATTCTGGCAAAATCACTTACTGTTCTTCTTTTCAATTGTCCTAGCCGGTGGTACTATGTAAGAATAGTCTTTGCACTATTTATTTCTTTTAATCTCACTTCTGACACCAATTGTTACGGGTTCACAACGACAAATTAAAACTCGCAATTGTTGAAAACGATACGTCAATTTATTTCGACAAATTATGTACAAAAACACGCACTTAAACTTACTAATAACTTGCTATTAATTCACTACTTTAACACGCCTATTAATTTCGCGTTAACATCTAGCGATCACTACCATTGGTTATCTCTGACTGCCCGATGCACGACGTCCGGCCCTATATATAAGGGTCTGCCTACTATTCGAGAATTTTCCATCCTTGTTCGATTCGGAATTATTCCACCCTTTTCTAGAACACGGACCGTTCGCATACCAGTTTGTCACAGATAACGCAACTAAAACCTAGATTAAGAATACAACCATAAAATACGTCAACCTAATACTACACTAAACCTAAATAAATTCTAACTATAAAATTTAAATAACTTAAATTTGTAACAATACATATGTAAATTACAGTACGTGAACAAAGCGGTGTTTTGCGACCTTGACATTAGCCGTTTACGCGATTTGATTGCCTTCATTGAGTTGTACGAACTGAGGGGTGCGGGCTCATCTCGTAGAAGCGATATCCGCTTCTTGTCCTTGGTTCCATGGTGGTGGGGTAAATTACGAAAACTGCATGGAGGCTAGGATAAAAGCAAAAATTGGTTTGGTTAAACAATGCAGCTTGTCAAGTTCCTTATGAACTTAACATACATTTAAATTATTATCGCGAAAGTCAAGTTATTTTTTACCTTTATTGCATTTAGTCATTTTTATTTTCTTTATATATGATATTTTTATCCACATTCATTTATTTATTTACATACAGGTACTTTACAACGTTATTATGAGTGTAATTTTCTTTTGTAAATATTAGAACAAAATTATACTTAACGTATAATTAGAAATTTAAAGTTAAAAATGTAAAGACGTAATTTAAAAAAGAAAAAAAATTATTAAAATTTTTAAAGCTAATATATATAAAACTGTGTGTGGAAACGCAACAAAATGTATTACAAAAAATAAACATACGACTTACGTTTCTTGAGAAAAATGAAATTTATTGAACATATAACCATATAGTTCGAACAATTTGAACTTTTTAGAAATAACACTGTATTTTTGAGGTATAGTGTAGGTAAAGTCGAGAAAAACATAATCTCACTTCACATGTCTATTTTTTTTTAGGAAGAACCTAAATAAAATCTTTTAGAAAATAAGAGTCTTTGGGTGGCGCTTGGGGAAAAATAGGCTTAATTTCTTGTTAGTTTATACAGAGTGTCCCAGACCACCCGTCCACCCCTTTGAAAGCCTAAATGAAAAGTTTTTTTAATGATCCAAAAAATTACTCGAGTACGCTTTTTCGATTGATGGTATGTGTTTTTAACTTTCGGAGTCGAACGGAGGTGGCCTATTTAGGCCTGAAGTCCCTTTCTCACATAGGGATGGGCATATATTTAAAAAAAGTAATGCCGTTTAAGAAAAAAAATGTTTCAAATAAAAGGTGCGTATTTTCTTGGGTAAAACCCGAATCCGTTGCAAATTTGTGCCCAACTCTATTCAAAAAACGCACTTTAGACCTAAAATGGCCACTTCCGGTCGGCGCTGGAATTTTAAAATACCACCAATTGAAAGAGCGAAGAAGCGAAATAGCTACAATCATTTTTTAGGCCATCAAAAAATCCATCCCCTAGGTTTTAAAAGGGGTGGACGGGTGGTCTGGGACACCCTGTATATGGTTGTTTAGCTTGTTTTGAGGCGCAAAGCAATTATTTTCAGATTTTTTTGCTAAAAATAAAAACCGAATCGAACCGAACCGAACCAGGCCATTTTGGAGGGAAGGGGATCTTGAGCCCGGGCTTGGTAGTAATAGTGTAACCCGTAGATCCTGCAAGTATCCAAACTTCGCACGAAAACTTACCATTTGACAACACTGATATCGCATTTTTTGGCCAAATCTTTGTTCTAATAGAAATAGAAAACGAGAAAGCGGAACGCGTCGAAATTTTGAGGGGTAGTTTTTTAAAGCATTTTTAACAAACGTATCTTAGCAGTTTTGCGCAAAATCATTTTATCCAAAAAATAAAAAAAAAGTTATGGCTAAAACACAACAAATATTTCAAAACAATGTTTGGCATTTCAGTAGCCTAGTTGTGTTATAGAAAACTGTAGCGAAATTGTTTCGATTTTTGTATTTTTTGGAAATGTACAGGGTGTCCCAAATTGGGCACTTTTAGGGGGTTTAAGGTACTTCTAGGGGAGACAGAGAAAAACTGACCACGTATTGCGAGGCTCAAATTTCAAGATAAGTCTTATAGTGAAAACCGCATTTTGAAATATCGTCTCGTCTTTGAGCTACGGGGGCTTTTTGAAAAGTCTGCATTTTTGAAGGGGGTCTATAACTTCGTTATTAGTGGAAATTTTGATTTAGAGTAAATCACAGTTTTATAGACTTTGTCCCGAGGAATTCACCCGCTAAATTATATTTTAACTGTCACTTTTAGTTTTTGAGATATGACATAAAGTTGCATTTTTTCTTATCGAATGGCCTATATTTTAATTAATTTTCGAATTCGTCATTGAATTCTTTTCAAAATGATGTAGTGTATGTCATAGTTTGATTGATCGGTTTAGGAGATATTCAGCTTTTTCACTTATTTCTAGTGCGCTATGATTTCCTGCTGAGGCAGGTAAAGGCACTCCAGTATTTTTATTATTTTATACAGTCACAAATATAGTAAGGCTGGCTTGGAAAAATTATAATTCAGCTGACGGCCCTTAAAGCCTAGTTATAAAAAGTTTTAAAAAATGATACATATTTCAAAATAAAATTAAAACGCTTTTGTGCAAAATAATTTCATATCAAAGCGTAATGTCAAATTGTTTAAATAATTGAGAACAATGACAAAACGCCAAGACGCAAGGCCAACTTGTTTTGCATAGTATAAGACAACAAAACTGTAGGACCATTGAAGTAGGATTTGACCGCAAGGCTTTCACGTCAATGGCGCATGACGTCATTCAACGCACACTAGACAAAAATAAAAAACTTTAATTATCTCCGAAACCGCTCAATCAAACTATGACATATGATACATCATTTTGAAATGAATTCAATCACGAATTCGAAAATTCCATAAGAAAAAATGCAACTTTATGCCATATCTCAAAAACTAAAAGTGACAGTTAAAATTTAATTAAGCGGTTGAATTCCTCGTGACAAAGTCTATAAAATTGCAGTTTACTCTAAATCAATATTTCCAATAATAACGAAGTTATAGACTTCCCTCCAAAATGCAGACTTTTCAAAAAGCCCCCGTAGCTCAAAGACGAGACGATATTTCAAAATGCGGTTTTCACTATAAGTCTTCTCTTGAAATTTGAGCCGTAATGCGTGGTCAGTTAGTTTTTCTCTGTCTTCTCTAGAAGTACCTTAAACCCCCCAAAAGTGCCCAATTTGGGACACCCTGTACAAAAGAAAATCAAAAATCTAACAAGATAGGTTTGAAGATTTTAAAAAAATCTTGCATATAAACAGAAATAATGTTTCAACTAGTTTTTTATAGAAGAGATCTATTAGGATTTACAAAAGCGTGACAATTTTATATTTGCTGCAGGACACCAAATCAGACCATCAACCTCCTAACTGAAGCGCCACCCCCATATACCGGGGGCAAGTCAATTCGATTGAGAAAATTTAACTAAGATTACGTGACCCGGATTTTCACATTATTTTCAGATATTTTGAATAAATAAAATGTCGTTTAATATAAGTTAAATGATTATAAGTAGGTATTTAAAGACATACTATTTTTTCTATTTAAAAAACGTGTTTTTAAGGGCTGGCCATAGCGTTACAAACAAAATCACGGGATTACGAACCAATTTATAAGATAGTTTTTGATAATTAGTATATTGCTCAGTTAACAGAAGCTTGTTTCTGTCGAGTTATGGACGCTATTTTTCCTACGAAAACTGTTGAACTATACTAATTTTTGTAAAAATTGGTGTTTAATTTTGCGTAAAACAAATGAAACTGCTTTTCCGCACATGTCTGGCAAAGTAGTTTGTAACACATGTGAGAAAAAGTATTGTGACAGTTAAACACTTTTCATAAATGTGCCGAAGTACTGAAAGTACTTGTTACACATGTGCGAAAAAATTTCTGCACACGGATGAAATTTAATATTTTCTGAGCATGCAAATCGTGTAAAATCCAACATTTTCATATGTGGTCGCAGGAAATAGTAATTTACCTAACCAGTGCGGAAGACGCACTAAACACATTCGTTAAGTATGTAGGTACAATATTTTTTCTACGAGGTTGTGGAAACAAAAATAAAGTACTACAATAAAAACAACTCATTTATTATATTTAATTTACAATGATTGCCGAAAACTTTACTTCTTATCCTGTGCAGCATCTGTGGATCAGAAGATTTTCGTTTTCATATTCTGGATCAATGATATCGGAAGGTCTTTAAATATATTTTGCTCTGGATGTATTTGGAGGCAGGCTCATAGTAACATTATATGTTCCATCCTATTGTGGCTAAGTCTTCTTCGGGATTATCGGTATTTTCTATCACAGTAAATAAACACTTTTTTCTATTTTTATTTATATGATGAAATGTTGTCCCTTTGTTTTTGACAAAAAAATAGGCTTAGTTATTTACTCTATTCTTTTATTTCTTCTGTTGCTATTGGAAAACTAGCCGCCTACTTGTGTGTTTAGGCAAAAATTAACCTCAGTGTCAAACTCAAAATGTGATGTTTTTTTGTCATCCCTAAAATTTTAGTAAGGCCCACAATTTAGAAACCGAATAGGTGTCCCTAGGACTCTAATATGTAGTGCCACCTATTGACTGATATTTAAATATTTTGCCTTGTTGTCTTTTGCGTAAAAAATTGGCTGAATCGAATTTGTCATCGAATTTGTCGCTTTAAAGGATCAGGCACACCTCTTATGGGATTTCTGTAATTCGTCAAACTTTACGTTGTGGTATGTTGTAGACTGGACCTTTCTTATCAAAAGTTCTTATAGGCCCAACTACAATTCATGACCAGTTTTTTAAATACAGCGTGTTGAAAGTGATGTCTAATAAGCATAATAGCTTTGTGGACGGGTTTTCGAAACATATTATACGCAATGGTAGTATTACATATATTATTTACGATTTATTTATTATTTTCAATCTCTACCTTTAAAACATTATCTACAGGGTGTTTAAGTAAATATTAGTCGAATGTTCTAAGGAGAAACAAGCTTTAGTATGTTGTAGTTTAAACCTTGCATATGAAAAGTCCTTATGGACTCATATTCAATGAATCAGTTTTTGAAATACAGGGTGTTGAAAGTGATAATATCCAAGAAGCATAATGGCTCTTTAGACGGGTTTTCCAATAATATACGCAATATTAGTATAACCAATATTTACGATTTATTAATTATTTTTAATTTGTACCTTTAAAACAATATCTACAACAATATTATTCGAAAGTGTTAATGAGAAGCAAGCGTTAGTGTGTTTTAGATTGAACCTTTCTTATCAAAAGTTCTCATGAGCCCAACTCAAATTAATGACCAGTTTTTAAAATACAGGATGTTGCAAGTGATATTATCCAAGAAGCATTAAAGCTCTTTAGATGGGTCTTCTATACACTTACGTAATGGTACTTCTATATATTTACGGTTTATTTATTATTTTTAGTCGGTACCGTTAAAACATTATCTACAGGGTGTTTAAGTAAATATTAGTTTAAAGTTATTATAAGAAACAGGCATGATAGCTTTTTATACGGCACGGCACAGATTTACAAAACGCTTAAATATTAAACTAATCAAAACTACATTATACCAGAGGTTCACACAGTCAGTATATACTTAATAAGCCAATAATCATTAAAAAACTAATAAATACTCTATATTTAATAGTAACATTGCATATGTGTTTGGAAAACCCGTCTAAAGAGCTATTATTTTTCTGGAACATTATGACATTTAACAGTGTGTATTTCAAAAACTGAAACTAATTTAATTTGGGCTCATGAGAACTCCTGATAACCAAGGATTAATCTACAACATACTAAAGCTTCTTTCACATTAAAACATTCGACTAATATTAACTTAAACATGTAGATAATATTTTAAATGAAGTCGTAAATAGACGTAATAGTAACATTGCGTATATGTTTGGAAAACCCGTCATTGGACATTATCATATTCAACACCCTCTATTTCAAAAACTGGTCATTAATTTTAGTTAAGCCCATGAGAACTTTAAATATTAAGGGTTCAGTCTACAACATACGAAAATTTTATGAAGTTTGACGGATTACAGAAATCCCATAAGATGATCGTTTGTCGTAAAAGCAAAATCAATTGTCGTGTTACCAATTTTCCTAGGTGGGGGTTACGGCACTGTTAGAACTTTTATAGTAAACATTGCATATTTGTCAGATTTTTTTTAAAATTATATTTATAAAACTGTCGCGATAAGCGGCCTACTCATCAAGCAACTTACAGGGGCAATTTAGCATCCCTGTGTGCAGCAGCGGCTCGTGTTTTTAAATTGCGGGGGCCCGTAAAAATTCTGAAGTAAAGACAATTTTGCATTTTACAAGCATACTATTAATTTTAAAAGAGGTATTATGTAGTTTCAAAAAAAGTAAAGGGGCCAGGGCCCTTCAGATCTCCGCCTATATCTTTACCATGCAGGGACGCCAAATTGCCCCTGCAAATTGGGTGATAAGTAGCCCGCTATACAACAAGCAAGCAGAGCTTATTGTTTTAACCTATTAGCTTTTTTTAAAATGAAATTGAGCCCTACAACAATTTGTTACATCAGGTTAAATGGAATAAAATCAGATAAGCGAAAATTATTAAACATTATAGCATTTTGAATTCAATAAATTGGTCCTGTTCTTTAGCCAGTCCTCCCTTTCCAGGAAGAGAATGTTGTATAGCTTTCTGCTGTACACCGTGTTGGGCGTCACGTCGGATATCACTCCTAGAGTTGCATCCAACTCTTGTTCCCTAATTAGGGCTGTTGATATCACTTTGTTTGCCCTGACATCCTGGTGGTTGGCCCTTATTCTATAAGTTGCTCTTTGTGCCTCCGCCTCTAAGAAAATGTAAAGCGGAGGCAAGTTTGGTAAGCATTCAAGCGCAGTCGATGGGCTAGAGTTCATTGCACGACATATGGCAAGACTGGCCTATCGTTGTAAGCTGGTTAGTTTGGCCCTTCAGGTTATTTGATTTCTCTTCTTGAACCAGACTATTGCGCCGTACGCAATCATTGGTCTGATGATTAGAATTAAAATTTCGGACTTTCATTGTCTTTATTTATTCTAAATACAACGTTTCGGTTAGTAAGTATCTCTAACCATTTTTAAGTGTTCAAGTGTAAATTAAACAACCCAATCTAAAGGCTACTATTTAAACCACTTGGTGTGTAGTCCTTGAAAAACGGTTACAGATTCTTAGTTACCGAAACGTTGCGTTTAAAATAAATAGAGACAATGGAAGTCCAAAATTTTATTTTTACTTAATTATTGTCTACGAGTTTTAAACAAAGAGGTCTGATGATTGCTTTATACAGCCAATATATTTGTTTGGGGCTAGTGCCGCAGGTTTCTCCGCGCAAACTCTTTTGCACGTTCATAAGGGGTTACCTTTTTCAAATGGGCATTTCAGGTGAAAGTTTTATCTAGGGAGACCCCTAGGTATTTCCCTTCTAATGCAAATTAAATTCTTTCACCTTTAAGCTTCGGAGGGGTCAGGAAATCTAGCTTCCTTTTAGGGGTGAACGGTATAATAGCTGTTTTGCTGAAATTTACAAACATCTGTTTCCTGTCACACCAGCCTTTAACCGTGTTTATTACTTCTTGTATCTTTCCAGAGAATTCACTCTCTGGAATGGCTCTAATGATTGCTCCTACGTCATCCGCGTATCTTAATACCTCTAAATCCAGCGATTCCAAGATGGCAAAAAGATCATCGACCAGTAGAGACCACAGCAGGAGAGACCCGTGATGGTGGATTCTATTCCTCGGGCACACGCTGATTCAAAGAGGGAATTGGGCAGGGCATTGTTAAATTCTCCTTCTATATCAAGAAGAATGCCCACTCCGATGCCTGTTGCTCCAAGGGCTTCCTTGAGTTTTCCAACAAGGTTGTTTAAAGCTAGCTATGTTGACTTTGACATTGAGCGGGTGCGCAATTAAGGCGCCACCTCTGATACATATCAGGTACGTCTAATATTTTTTCAAGCCGTTTAACAGAAAAGAGGTGAGGTTTATGGGCCGAAGCGATTTTGGAGTATTATCTGCCCGACCTACCCTAGGTATGTAAACTACCTTACCTTTAGTCCAGCTGGTTGGAATATAATTCCATGATAGGCTGGCCCTATATAGTTTAACCAGGAAAGGTACTAGCACTTACAGGCCTTTTTGAACTACCACTGGAAGAATACCATCTAGGCCCGGTGATTTGTAAGGTTCACGTGAACGTCATTTTGATCGTATTTGCGTTGATAATTTGTTTTGCAATTTTTCAATCTGGCGATGTCCATGTGTCAATTGGAATATTCCCGTTTTCAAGGAGCTTGCTTCCTGGGAAAGGATGCTCGGCCAGTGCCTTCCGAGATTCCCTTTCAGATTTTGTGAAGGTGCTATCAGAGAGTTTTTTTGTTGGCTCTTTAGACAGAATTATACGGATTATTTTTGTGTCCGGAAGCTTAGTGAGCCCATGACAGAATCTCCTCTATGACATTTCTGATTTGTTTGTTATATCCGTTAAGAGAGGTACAGTAGCTTTCCTAGTTGCCCGTCTCATTTGACCGATTGAATAGGCGTCTAACCTCTATTCTCTTTTTGAACAAAGAATTGTTCCACCAAGACATATCGCAATTATCAGTTTTGGTTTTAAGAGGGAAATTTTCGTGATACGCTGTTGTGATAGTAAGTTCTTCTAAAGTCATTTCTATTTTATCACGATCCCACACGTCAGTCATTGCTAAGTTCAGCTTTTCTTGCAGGGATCTGACATATCCACTCCAATCTGTGCTTTTTGGGTCTCTATATTTAGCTGTTTTTGTAGATCCCATATCGACGGTGAATTGTATATGATTGTGGTCTGACAGAGAGGGGTCATATCTGTAATACTTCAGTATCTGATTTTATTGCTAATTAGTTTTGTGCGTATTGTTAGATCTAGTACCTCTACAGATGTTCACCCCTTCTGTTGATGTCTGCGCTGCCCCACACTGTCTGGTGCGCGCTCGCATTGCAGCCCAGGATGAGCTGTACGTTCCTCTCTTTGCAGTATGCAATCAGGTTCGATGCCTCTGGAGTGGAGGTGCTTCTCTGTAACCAAGGAAATATGCTAAGCAAACGACTTGTTCTTTCATGCTTTGCTCACCGGGAACGATTAATCGTAGCGCTACTATGTCATCGGTACATATATCTGAGAGGACAAAGTAGCTAATATCTTTCTTTATAAGAATAGATGCTCGTGGTCTAATATAGTAGAGTTTAAAAGCGCGTAAAAGGCTTCTAGAACCGATTTTCGTGTGCACTTCATTGCTAAAATGTAAGACACAATTTAAATCATTTTTTACACCCTAGAAATGCAAAATCGACTGGTCGTCTAAAAATCGTCGTGTGCAGGGGGTGGTGGGGGTAGTTTTTCCAAAAATTTGGCATTTTTTGAATCTATAAGGTGTGCTCATGACTCCACCAAAAGCATATAGTAATACTTCTATCAGAAACATTTATTTTTCAATGTTGAAAATATCGTTCCCAATGCTTTTATATGGAGTTCCCTATTAAACAATTGCTCGCCCGGAAAACGCGTATTTACAATAATTTATAACTTGTTATAACTCGAGAACCCTTTACTTAATCAAAAAAACACCTTCTATAAACCCTGTGTATCAAAGATCAGGAATCACACGATAGAAGCGGCTTTTAACTCTACTAATACCTGAGTTATGTGTGATGATTTTACCAAGAGTTCTGCTGAGGCCAGCTACTTGGTTCGTACTTGATAGCCATGGTTCTTCTTCTCCACCGAGAGTGTACGTTGCTGTCTGTTATGGCGTAGATTTACTTGTATCAAGTGTAGGCCTTGATGTTCTCGTTGTTGTACGCCTGCAATGATCCAGACACCTTTTGGTTTTGTATATTTTGATTTCGGGCATCAATTCCTTCCTTCTCGGTGGTGTCACCGTCGCTTTTAAGCAGTCGATTTTCCCGCTCAAGGTCTGTTGATGGGGTTGGAGCTGGAGTTAATATAACCTCCAGCTCCATAGGGGCATCTTTGGCACTCCTTTGTTGGTTGGATCTTGCAGGCCTATTCGCCACTACTTTTCCTTCGGAGTTTTCACCTCATCCGTGAGGACTCATGATTGATTGGCCCTCCCCAGAATCCGTGGAGCCAGCGGCAGCAACCCGATCTGATATAGTAAGTAGTGTAATTTTCACTTGAAACAGGGAGATCTGAGATAAGATCATAAGTAAGTATTATTTTTTTTATCTAGTTTTAAAATGGATTTATCGGTGTAATATAAAGAATCAAAACTTTGAATAAAATTCGGAAAGCTTTTTACATCACCGGAAAAACTGGGTACAGATGCTTAGGTAAAAAGAAAATTTCTTGGGGTAGATTTGTAATCATGGTACTGTTATGAGCGAGACTGATTGCCATGGAGACAACTTCATCCGGTAGCTCAAACATCTTATATTATGTAGTTTCTACATCCTGCAAAGAGTCCTAACCGTAGTGGCAGTTTTAGTCTAAGTGGCAAGTTGATTTGTATCAGTATAGATTAACACCAAAAGGACATTGTGGTGCTTATCAAACGCCCTTTAAATCGCTCTCATGCTTTGGTATGCAACCTTAAACCGATTTTTGATGGTGTGATCAATTTTAGCCTTTGTCGCCGCATCATTATTTAGTTACAATTGATCAATAGCTGTTTGCCGTAAAGCCTTAAAACAAGCTATTATTTCCTGCACATTTTTTTAAAATTAAAAAAAAAAAAAGTTAAACTTTAAGTTTAATCTACGAGAAACAAAATATTATTATTTTATTAAATTTATATTAAAATAATAAAATACTGCAATGCTCGGCAATGTTTTTTTGTGTTGAGGTAAAATGTAACGGTAGCTACTTTCTAATATAAGGATTAATTTTTATGAAACCAAAATATATTTAAAAATTTATTGGCGCAAAATTCCAAAAATGTATTTTTTGCCCATAGTATGTGGCCGAAAAATTAAGGAGACTTGAAGCCTGAGGGTAGTTTTTACGTCACTTGAAGATCCCGCTTGTGAAGGCCAAATGACGTGCCCAGCTATCCTCAAATTCTAGGCAGAATACTCAATTTCTTTTATGGTTGTTGAGTGGCCAAATGCAAGCAAGCAAGAAAACGCGTAGAACTAGGTACAAGATTATCCCTGGTTTTCCTAAGGACTAGGGCAAATGGAGGTCTTGAATATAACTTCCAGTGATCTTCGTGTCCAAGAGATGATTGCAAATGGGGTGATTCACTCGTGATTTGATCCAGTTGTAAACTGTAGTATATATAAAAATCACTCGCGATGGTTTAATTTTAATATACTGTTACGGGTTCGCAACGACAAATTAAAACTCGCAATTGTTGAAAACGATACGTCAATTTATTTCGACAAATTATGTACAAAAACACGCACTTAATCTTACTAATAACTTGCTAATAATTCACTACTTTAATACGCCTATTATCTTCGCGTTAACATCTAGCGATCACTATCATTGGTTATCTCTGAGTGCCCGACGCACGACGTCTGGCCCTATATATAAGGGTCTGCCTACTATTCGAGCTACTGTCGAAGTCGGTATTTGTATATCTCTTCTAGTTTTTGAATAGAACGTCGTAGAATGTTATGGAATCTTCTGAAATTTTTAGTTCTTACTTTTGAAATTACTAAGCTAATATCGAAGTCGCTTTTTGGATATTTCTTCTGGTTTTCGAATAGAGCGTCGTAGAAAGTGATGGAATATTCTAGAAATTCTTTCTAATTCTTACTTTTTAACTAACTAAGCTAATATCGAAGTCGATTCTTAAATATCTCTTTTGGTTTTTGAATAAATCAATATCGAACTTCTTCGAGTATTCTGGAAAAATCACTTACTGTTTTTCTGTCCAATTCTCCTAGCCGTTGGTACTATGTAAGGGTTAGTCTTTGCACTATTCAGTTCTGAATATTCTGGCAAAATCACTTACTGTTCTTCTTTTCAATTGTCCTAGCCGGTGGTACTATGTAAGAATAGTCTTTGCACTATTTATTTCTTTTAATCTCACTTCTGACACCAATTGTTACGGGTTCACAACGACAAATTAAAACTCGCAATTGTTGAAAACGATACGTCAATTTATTTCGACAAATTATGTACAAAAACACGCACTTAAACTTACTAATAACTTGCTATTAATTCACTACTTTAACACGCCTATTAACTTCGCGTTAACATCTAGCGATCACTACCATTGGTTATCTCTGACTGCCCGATGCACGACGTCCGGCCCTATATATAAGGGTCTGCCTACTATTCGAGAATTTTCCATCCTTGTTCGATTCGGAATTATTCCACCCTTTTCTAGAACACGGACCGTTCGCATACCAGTTTGTCACAGATAACGCAACTAAAACCTAGATTAAGAATACAACCATAAAATACGTCAACCTAATACTACACTAAACCTAAATAAATTCTAACTATAAAATTTAAATAACTTAAATTTGTAACAATACATATGTAAATTACAGTACGTGAACAAAGCGGTGTTTTGCGACCTTGACATTAGCCGTTTACGCGATTTGATTGCCTTCATTGAGTTGTACGAACTGAGGGGTGCGGGCTCATCTCGTAGAAGCGATATCCGCTTCTTGTCCTTGGTTCCATGGTGGTGGGGTAAATTACGAAAACTGCATGGAGGCTAGGATAAAAGCAAAAATTGGTTTGGTTAAACAATGCAGCTTGTCAAGTTCCTTATGAACTTAACATACATTTAAATTATTATCGCGAAAGTCAAGTTATTTTTTACCTTTATTGCATTTAGTCATTTTTATTTTCTTTATATATGATATTTTTATCCACATTCATTTATTTATTTACATACAGGTACTTTACAACGTTATTATGAGTGTAATTTTCTTTTGTAAATATTAGAACAAAATTATACTTAACGTATAATTAGAAATTTAAAGTTAAAAATGTAAAGACGTAATTTAAAAAAGAAAAAAAATTATTAAAATTTTTAAAGCTAATATATATAAAACTGTGTGTGGAAACGCAACAAAATGTATTACAAAAAATAAACATACGACTTACGTTTCTTGAGAAAAATGAAATTTATTGAACATATAACCATATAGTTCGAACAATTTGAACTTTTTAGAAATAACACTGTATTTTTGAGGTATAGTGTAGGTAAAGTCGAGAAAAACATAATCTCACTTCACATGTCTATTTTTTTTTAGGAAGAACCTAAATAAAATCTTTTAGAAAATAAGAGTCTTTGGGTGGCGCTTGGGGAAAAATAGGCTTAATTTCTTGTTAGTTTATACAGAGTGTCCCAGACCACCCGTCCACCCCTTTGAAAGCCTAAATGAAAAGTTTTTTTAATGATCCAAAAAATTACTCGAGTACGCTTTTTCGATTGATGGTATGTGTTTTTAACTTTCGGAGTCGAACGGAGGTGGCCTATTTAGGCCTGAAGTCCCTTTCTCACATAGGGATGGGCATATATTTAAAAAAAGTAATGCCGTTTAAGAAAAAAAATGTTTCAAATAAAAGGTGCGTATTTTCTTGGGTAAAACCCGAATCCGTTGCAAATTTGTGCCCAACTCTATTCAAAAAACGCACTTTAGACCTAAAATGGCCACTTCCGGTCGGCGCTGGAATTTTAAAATACCACCAATTGAAAGAGCGAAGAAGCGAAATAGCTACAATCATTTTTTAGGCCATCAAAAAATCCATCCCCTAGGTTTTAAAAGGGGTGGACGGGTGGTCTGGGACACCCTGTATATGGTTGTTTAGCTTGTTTTGAGGCGCAAAGCAATTATTTTCAGATTTTTTTGCTAAAAATAAAAACCGAATCGAACCGAACCGAACCAGGCCATTTTGGAGGGAAGGGGATCTTGAGCCCGGGCTTGGTAGTAATAGTGTAACCCGTAGATCCTGCAAGTAGGCCGTTTTTGCCATCCAGGCTTAATATCTGTATATAATGCTTAAAATAAAACTACATAAGGTGGATGAGATGGCTTAGTATTGCAATACTAAAAAGAAAATTGAAAAATATTGTGCAAGTAAAAAGTTTAGGATATTTAAAAAATTAAAATTTTCAGAAAAAATTCGTAGCACAAAAACATTTTTTTACATGTAGTTAGGTAACAAAAAGAATTTAGGCGAAAAATTGACGTTCAGAAGAAAATTTTTGCAAAAATTAAAAAGCTACTGGAAAATTTAAAAAAAAATTGTTTAGCAAACAAAAAGTTTAGAAAAATTAAGTCCTTTTCGGAAAAATAATGCTGCAGGTATAACAAGATAAAATAAAGGCAGAAGTTTTATAAAAATTAGTTTATCTGAAAAAATTACACCAAAGTAAATTTTTAGAAAAGAAAATAATTTAAAAAAAAAGGGACGCCAAAGGTCAAATATTTGGTACCAAATGCAAAAGTTTTGGTTAGTTTTAAATATATTTGTATGGCAGTCAGAAATTTTCATAGACTTGGTCCGTTTATCCCTAAAATGTATACCATTTCATGTAGGGTGCTAAGCCCCCCCTAATTATTTTGCCCATAAATTTTCAAGACATTTTGATCTTAAAATATACACCTTGGTATAAAACTTTTATTCTAGAATATACTTATTTGGGAAAAGTGTACAATTATTAAGATTTACAATAAGATTGCGACTTGAAATAAATAGTCATAAACTTAAAAAAATTACAATATTTAGTCTAGTAAAAAAAAATAGACTCGTTTTATTTTATATTAAAAATACACTAGTCCTAACTTTTATTACAAAATTAACTACTTAACAAATTTTAAATTTTACCAATACTCACAATAACATTTCAGCAGCTTCTTCAACTTATTTACAAATTATAGGCCATAAAAAACTGAGGTTCTTTAATTTCGTTGTAATTCTTTGGTAAAAGATCTTATTGTAGCTTTGATATAAAAGATTATTTATTGTTTATGATTTCTTGCTGCATAGATACAGAAAAGTTCGTTTTTTAATGATTTTGTTGTTTATTTCTTCTTTTATATTGTTTGGCAGATTGTTAAAAAACTTTAAAAATGCATAAACTGGACTTGTCTCTGTTAGTGGTAAATCTATGCTTCGGATAGTTGACTTGAACCTCAAAGATGTTATAGCTAATTGATGCACTATTTAGTTCAAAATATCGTCGACGAAATCCGAAAAGTGTGTAACTCCAATTTGACAAATTTTAAAGGATAGAATAAAAACACTTTTAAAAAAATTGGATAACAGCTGACTGGAGTTAAGTTTTCTATTTATTAACTTTAAAAAATCTCCTTTTCCTAGGGCAGACATGAATTTCTATAGTAATAGCTTTCGTTTTAAGTTAATACCTAAATGACACCATAATCTAATATTCGTCCTAATGTGATGTTACACATTTTTCAGGTTTCGCCGATGATACATACTTATAAATATTTTTAACTTTTTTTGTTTAATTTCAGTTGTCATTCTTTCCTTTCTCTTTTTCGAACGGCGTTAGATAGTGACTAACTGGCCTCTCTAAGATTTAATGCACATTATACATACTGGTTCGTTGAAAATAAATCCAGTAGCATATTTTCCGTGCTTAGAAAAAAGCCACGCGGAAAATACGTTTAATGGACAGTACGCTATAAACGTTTATTAATTATTTTTAAATGTGGTATCTAAAGAAGTTTTATCACATTTCTTTTGAAGAATTGCTTTGTAAAAGAATTCGTAAAGGCGGGTACTCATTAGCGAACATCGAGCTTCGAGCAACGAGTGTGATTTATTCGCTAGTATGGAGTGCGATTTATTCGCTAGTATGGAGTGCGATTTTTACGCTAGTACCATTGCAAAGTCCCCACTAAAGTTAAGATATAAATGTATATCTCTTTTAACAGTTCTTGAAAAAGTGTACCTATTATTTAAAAATAATTTTTTTAAATAAAAAAATAATAAAAAAAGTTAATGGATCCATGACAGATCTGATACCTTCCTAGCTAGCCAATTAGCACACTTCAAGTGAAGCCATGATATCAGCCTTGAAAACAGTTTTTTTTTATAAATATATCAGAAACTAAAGCTCCTACTAAGTTTTTGGTTATAACACAAATTATTGAGCAAAATGCAGTCTACTATATTCTGATTTAATTTTTTAATTGTCATAAGTTATTTGACACTATTTTACCTGAAAATTTTATAAAAATCGGTTCAGCGGTTTAGGAGCTATCGTGTTACGGACAGAAATAATATACACATACACATACATACACACCTACACAGACCGACATCACGATAATATTGCTAAGATAGGTCAAAATACACCCAAAACACATTTTCGGCGTTACCTTAAAAAAAAATTCGTCGAAAGTAATACCTTCTTTAGCCATTTCTACGCGGGCTAGGAAGGTAAAAATAAGCTAAATCTATTGAAAATAGTTTACTTGTAAGAAAATAGTAACCTGTCAATCTAATTTTTTTCTTCAATTGCGAATATCTCAAAAACTAATCTTAATTTTTATAATAATTTCAATGCTGTAAACCAATGAAAAAAAACTCTTTTAAACAAGGTATCCCTTGACCCACTTTCTCTATCTAAAGTCAATGGGTCAAAGCTAGCCCAACCAGGGGTCGATAAATATTTTATTTTAGAAAAATAAAAATAATGTGTCCAAGGATTTTTTACAAACATTTAATTTAAAAAATCAACAACAATACTCAACAACATCTATATTACTTTAAATTAAATGTTCTACATCTTTATAAAACCAATAAAGAGGCCATGATATTGACGATGATAACGGACATGACGAAACGCATGTTTATTACTTGTTTTGATAAAAGAGTTTTTAATTTTTTTCTTTTTTGGTAATACATTTTTTAAAATACATAAAATATGTATAAAATGGAAAATAAATATATTTTATTTACCTCACTATACTGATTACGGTAATTACCACTTACGATCGGACATAAAGTGTTATTTTATTTAAAAAAAATAAGAACAATATTTGCTTTTAACAAACGGCTATACATACTTATGTATATAAACATTAAACAAGTCTTATAGGGCAATATCATGTTAAATTCGTATAATAGATTAGGTTTTTTTATTTTAGTGGATGCAAACCTCTAACCGGTTACAGTTACAGTCTTACACAAATATTAGCAATAATTGACAACTTCAGCATCAAACTAAATGTAGTGCTTTAGAGCAATATTGGAGGCAATGGTATTTGTACAAGAAAAATAACTAATATGCTAAACACTAATTTAATTTTGGATGGTAAATAACATGAAAGGTGTACCCTTTTTCAATAATGACCTATACATTCTATATTCTGTCTGATTAAGGCAATTTTTTTTACGCTGCGGCTTGTGCGAGTCTGACACACTGGCAAAGCCATTTTATTTTAGGCTAGTAACATATAAACCTTGGCACTGAGGTCTTGCTTAAGTTTTTAACAAACTGTGGCCCTCCATACGGTCGGATTACAAACTTTTTGTTGCAGCGTTAAAAGTGACACTTTAGTCCCTAGATTTATCACATTACACGCTTATTACAGTACCAGTTTCTACCCACGCATCTTCTTTTAAATGTTTTTTAAATAGTCTTTATTCTTGTTATCCCATATGACAGGTCTATCCTTGTGAGTTTCAATTAAAATCAATACTTATGTATATGTAATAATGCCTTTGTGATCATATCCAAGGCCGCCGTCTCTCGGCTCACTGCGCTCGGCTTGTTGCGTGCTCGCGATCATGCCTTTTTCACGTCCACACTAGCGAATATCCGTTCGTTGTTCGAAGCTCGAGGCTCAGTAATGAGGACCCGGCTTAAGGTTGTGTTCGATCGATACATACCCAATATCTAAATAAATTCGTTGTCTAGGGTTTGTTCACCCTACGAATATGCGCCATTATACAGGATGTTCCATTAATTAAGGATTATGATTATAGTCATGGATTCAGTGGTTAGAAGCTAAAGTATTGCATAAAGAGTCGCATTGGCGAAAACTAAAGTTTATTGAAGCTGCGTTTATAATGCAGAATAAAGAAGTTTTCAGTCAACCGAGCACGGACATACCAAACATATGGAAACCAGGCGTCTTGGGATTAAAAAAAAAGGCAGGCCGTCACATCTGACTACACACCAAGTAGTATAAGTACTAGCCTATAGATTAGATTGTTTAGTTTGCACGTGAACACGGCTGGAGATACTTACTAACCGAAACGTCGTGTTTAAAATAAATAAAGACACTGGAAGTCCGAAATTTCGTTTCCATTTAAAAAGTATTTTTTAGTTCTTAGTAAGAATTCCTTCGTTTTTTTTTATATAAAAGTACGCCCCTGGATTTTCCTGTTTGAAAATATTAAGTCAAATATCTTTTTTTTTCTATTTTCTTATGTATTATCTTCGAAATAAAATAAAATTTAGGTTTTAAATTACTTCTAGCATTTTTTACGCTATTTTAAAAAAATATATTTTTAATTTTTATAAAAATGCCCTTATTACATAAAAATGCATTTTAGTCTCTAACGCTACATAACTAATTTAATTAAAAATTTTTTCAACGTCAAAAAGTTCAAAAAATTAAAACACAACCATCATATTAAAATTTTATGTCTACTGTTAATTTCAAATGCGAAATGGTAAGTGGGTATGTCATACCCGGGTGTACCCATGTTAGGAAAAATAGGTGTACCAACGCCGGGTTAAAATCTGTTTAGTTTGCTAGGAGATCTGTTTATTTTTCTTCGCTGTCGACTACCAAAAACTTTTTATCAAACAATTTTTTTTTAAATTATTTGTTTTATTATAAATTGATTTTTTATGCTTCTTACTTATGACAAAACCTAAAAATAAGTTTAAACATTTTAATAGGAAAGAGTGATGTGTAATAACTATTATAAAATACTTTACTTTATTTTTGGGTTATATTGCTTTATAAAAATTTAGTAGACATACTCTGTTTTAAGCTGCATGGTAACTGTCACGTTGTTTATTACATTACTTAGAAGCATAAAACGTCAATTTATGATCAAATAAATCAATTTAAATGATTTATAATACTTTTTTAGTCTGCGAAGAAAAATAAACATATCTCCTAGGAAACTAAACCGATTTTAAAAATTTTAAATGTGATATATAGAATCAAAATAACTTTCGAAGGAGGTATTACTTGCCTCAAAAATTTAACTTAACATCAAAATTTTTAAATTGGAATGGGAATATAAAAATTTTGATGCTATGTCAAATTTTTGATATTAGGTTAGATAACTGTTGTTTGATTTTTAACAGTTTTTGTACACTTGTTTATTTTTTAAGTGACAGAGTAGCAGGCTGAATTCGTTTGTATACCCCTATTTTGTGGTGACGCCCAACTTTTTCTTCTGCGAACATTCTCGAAAGTGATTTGCAACATAGTACGTAGGCACAGACATCTTTCTAGAGTTCTGACTGACCAAACCAAGCATACGATTCATAGGACAATGTTGTCATTTATTCGCAAACACATTTTTTAGGTAACAGAACAAAACTTGGCCGGTTATTTTTTCTTTATTGTTACTTTTTTAAACTCGTTATTTTGACATGTTTGAGGCCGTCAAACATCTATATGTAGAACAAATCTTTTTTATGTTTAATATCATCTATAGATTGCAATTGATACTGCTTAATATATTTTTTACCGACACTAAATTGAAATTTAGAGCCTGTCTGCTAGTTACGAAAATATAACTCGTGGTTTGTTCTACTTCATAAAATGAAACAAACTGTGTAGGTAAGTCAAGTTTTTCGTGGCTAATCGAGCTTTAAACTCCGTTGACAGATGCGATGCTGACGTCTTAATGGCAGAATAAACGCAATTAGCGTTGATCTGACTTACAGGACAATGTATGTCGTAGGCCACGCGATGGATTCTCTCTTTCAATCGATAATTTCTTCGATCGATGATATAGCAGTTTTACTCGCCTACTGCTATTTTATTTCCTCTCGTACTTTGGCAGATGGCGCTTCTTGCAGAGTAAACGATTTTTTTTTTCTCACTAGAAACGTAAGGTGAGAGATCACACAGGTTAGGAGTCTTGTAAGGAGGAAACAGTTAACTGCCAACAGATATTATGAGGTTAAGCTTTCGAGCTATCCTCGAAAAAAACGAGAGAAAAAAAACCTTTATTTTTACCCGATTAGCCACGAAAACTTATTTTATTTTTAATTTATAGGTACTAGATTTTACGGTTATGTAGGTAAGTTTTGCCTTTGTTTACGAAAAGCTGTCCTTTTGTATTTGTAATCATATTGAATTGTAGAATTATTTGACATTGTCAAATTTGTAATTTTTTAATGGTTTTTCCCCACTCGTGAAACTTGACAAATGCTATAACTAGAAAAAATCTTTTGACCATAATTTATTTGAACTTTTGATCAACTTTTGACCTTTTCTACTATTTCTTAAAGTTTGTTGTGTCATTTAAATTTTACGCTGTACAGGTACCTAACAAGTTAACATTTTTAGGTTTATTGGAAATAAAATAGTAGAAAAAACAATACTTTGTTTTTTTATTTAAGTTGGACATTAAAAAGATAACATAGGATGCTGCAGCAAAAGAAAATCTGCATTTTTTTTAGTACTTTTTGGGGTTTGCGGTAATTGTGGTTTGATTTTAAAAAGTTTTGGTCCACCGGTACACCCGTCTATTTTTTAGGTACTCGTCACTTCCCAGGCTGAATTTTTGTAAATAGCTTAATTTTGTCGTGACGCCCAACTTTTTTGTCTGCGAAAATTCTTGAAAGTGATTCCCAAAAGCAAATCGACTTCTAGGACAATGTAGCCATTTACTTTCAAACATCTTTAACCAACAAAACAAAATAAATGGATCCATAATGGATCTGACATCTTCCTAGCCCATTAGCACACTCAACGCCCTGAAAGTAGTTTTTGTAAACATCTTAGAAACGGAAGCTACTACAAACTTTTTTGTAATAATATAAATTATTGAGAGAAACGTGTGCTACTATATTTTAAAAACTGCATATTAATACGATGCTCGGTTAAAATCAATTTCAAGTTGGAAATCATTTCACGTATTTTCGCAAGGATTTGGGCGTCTCACCCAGGAAAATTTTAGAGAATAGACTGTCACGAGTATTTTTGATTCTTCAAGAAGTATTTTATTTTAAATACTAAAAGATTTTTGTTTGTCAATGCTTATTTACTAGAGATATATTTCTTAACTTAAACACGGACTTGTAGCACAGCAAAATCTGTTAAAATAAATGTTACTGTATTTTTGCAAAAAAAAAATTTCTCCTAATAAACAAAAATGAACTAAGTCTAATTTTTCCTTAAAAAACACCAACACCAGTATTTACTAAGTCTTAAAACTTGTCTATAGACCGACCGGTTTAAGTGTATTTTTAATACTCACAGGACAAATAACTGCAAAGATTTGGTTCACCCTAATGCGCAATATAATAGTAAGCTTTGCTCAGTGAGCTTAATTTCATATAAATTCTAATTAACTTTAGAAATAAAGCGATTTTATTGAACATCTTCTAGTGACGTTTGGAGATTTAAATATCGCTGCCATTTTTAAATCAAAATAATATATTTTTTAGTTATTTTTAAGTTTTTTGAGGACATAAATCAAAGCGTTTTCGAAAAACTACAGATTACCAAAAATTTCACATTTTATTTAGTTTGTATTTTTATCTATAAAATTCAACTTAATTTACTTCCAGAAAATTTAAAATCACTTATTACTATAAACTTTGAACAACATTTATATTTGACTCGAAATAATTCAAATTTTTACGTGGATAATTGCAGATCTAATTTAAAATTTAATTCAATTTTTTATAAAGGGGTTTAAGAATTTAATCAATTAAAAAATGAAATAAAATCAAAAACATCTATATCTTTATTTAAAAAATCTTTAAAATGTTACCTTTTTAAAAAACAACAAAGTTATTAATTTAGTTTAATTATAAATATTTTGTACATAGTAGCAAAATGCTAAATAAAATATATTACTACTACTATAATGTCTTTGTTACAACGGAAAAAGATGACCTATATCGCAAGGTATTTATGAAAAATGTATAAATATTAAAAACAATTGCACTTACGGGAAAAATAGGTTAAACCTTTAACCATAATCTATACTTGTAGACCTAGGATTGTACTACTTAGCACTGTAGTAAATACAGGGCAAAAATTTAACTGAGTATAAATTCCTTAAAAATAAGAAAATACCTAAGCTACGGTAGCGTATGTGGCCTTAAAAAAAAAGTTAAAAAATAATTTGGGCGCCAATTTGTGGCCTATTAAAATGTGTTGTGTGACATTTTGGCAGCTTAAAGACTTTGCTGCCATTTTGTGACACTGTAATCAGAATATAACAATTTGCCAACTTGTGACACAACAAAACCTCTGAATAATTAAACAAATATCTGGAAGCAGAACTGTATTTTCCAGCTAGGTAAAACATTGATATGCCCGGTAACTTTTATACAGTGGAGAAGGGGGGGTTCAGAAATAAGAAAATTTTAAGTGCGCCACATTATTTAATACCAATGTTTTACAAAGAAGTTCTTAAATAAAATACAGTTCAACCCAAATGTTGTAGCCAAACAATGAAATTCCACCTACTTCCGAGGCTTCCAGAATATTTGTGTAATTAAAAAACCAAAAAAAAAAAATTGACTAATAGACAAAAAAGTAAAAATTCTAAAAGATTTTTAACTGAATCAAAACAATAAAACTAGAAGCACTTTACAGGTAGATGGACTCCTTTAACAGGTCATAGTTATCTACATCTGAATCAGTAGTGTGAGACTCAGTTGTATAAATGATGGTTAAAAATAAGATATACTTCCAAAATTATTCTGTCATAGGGGAGATCCAGACCAAATATCTGCTGTCATCATTCTACATTGGGTAGAATGAGACAGACAGCAACCCAGTCCGAGATCAACCCCATGAGGCAAAACAGTGTAAAGAAACCGCTAGAAAAAAATAATCTCATCTCTCTTTTGTCTCCGCAAAGTTGGTCATGGGGTTGTACAAATAACACAAAGATTTAGTTCATCTTGTATAATTAGATCTGAGAAAAAAAAGACCAAACAAGTTAGGGCCAAAATAGCAAGGCACTCCAAAGTTCACAGGAGAAATTGTCTTAATTAAATAAAATGAAGGAAACAAGTCAATTTAGTAAATATGCCGCAAAATTGTGGTTATGACGTCATACCGTTACCTTGCGTTTACAAGCAATGTTGAAATTATACTGTGAAAAATTATATATGAAAATATTACGTTTAAATTATATTAAAAATTTATATGAAAAGATTATGTCTAAATTATATTGAAGATTTATGTGAAAGACTGTATCTGAAGCTTGCTCCTACCTTGGTCCTTGATGATTTTATGTGTGTTTTATTTTGTAAACCTGGAATTCTGTTGTCCAGTTGTCTCACCACTGCTTCCGGGTCTCCTGCTCTGCTCGCGCCTTCCCTCGTGCCCGCTTAGCACATGATGTTAGGCCATTTTTGTAAAACATTTCTACAGTAATAAAGTTGTTTCTGAACCTGAACCCAAAAATACACACTGAACTATTGCTTAAAGGCACAAGAGTGTTCAGATGTTAACTCACACGATTTCGTTTATTCTTTTAGTCTTGGTTTTTATCCCTCGTTTATCTCCCATTTACAAAAGTGCATAACTCGTATTTATTTTATCCTTTCCCTATCAAATTAATAAAGATATCAAAGTGGCGGAGCCTCGGTTGTTCCTGGTCAAACCGTGGACCTAAATATGTTTTCGTGCTGTCACAACTAGCTATGAGGTTCGGATTGTCCCAATATCCTCGAAAATAAACGTAAGGGAATGAAATGTTCATCTAAATGTTTCCTTCCTGTTACTGAATCCGTTTGTGATGCGGCAACGCCGCCATTCCCCAGCATAACAGCTGTTTAACTTTATGTACGTCAAGTAAACGACGAAACTGCAGAAATAAACAAAACAACCAAAAGTTTTATGTGATTTTCCCGAAACCTGTGATCCTAAATTCCAATTACGATGTCCAGATAATGCGATGTGCGTAGTGTCCACAGTAATTCGATGGAATGCCTCCTTTTAAGGTAACTTCCTAGACACTATATAACCTCCAAACCTAGCTCTATAAAATACCCTTACTTTGTGTACAGAAAGACGAATCAAAGAGCCTTGATTATTTACCTAAATAAACAAATATGTAACGTTGTCTTAAACGTAAAAATGACACGTTACATAATCCCCCCCCAACTTCAAGACGATTAACCTAAAAAGGTTAATCGGAGAGGTCCGCTGCCGACTTAAGGTCTTTGACATGCCAACTCCCTGGTAGTACTTTACCCGATGGTTCCTGAAGCTCAAATATCCATGGAGAAATTTTATTCCTAATCACATAAGGACCAACGAATTTCGGTGCTAACTTCTTCGAGAAAAACTTCGCAGCATCTGACAACACATAATTTTTCTTCCAAACACGCTGACCCACAACAAAGTTGGGTACCCTTGTACGCAAATTATACTGAACTACGTTTTTCTCTCCAGCCACCTCTAACCTTCTCTTAACATCAGCATAGAGCTTCCGGAAACCTTCGTTCTTACTTTCAGCTGCAGTTTGTACACCATTCTCTTCAGATAACAAAACTGGGTTGGAGTAATCTTTTCCTGACAAACACATATTCCTACCAAAATTAACAAAGAAAGGAGACATCCTGGTTGTCTCATGGGTTGCAGTACGAATCGCGCAGGCAAGTTTATGTATTTGTTCGTCCCACTTCCTGTGGTTGTCTTTCACATAACAACATAACATGGTTTTTAACGTGCGATTCGTCCTTTCTGTTGGATTTGCTCTGGGGTGATAATACGGATTATACTGAATTTTAAAATGATAACTCTCAGCAAAACGCTTAAACTCATTACTTTTGTACTGAGGGCCATTATCACAAAGTAACAAACGGGGCACTCCGAAGACCATAAATACTTGCTCCTCAAGATGTTTGACAACCGCTTGAGTAGGGGCTGTTCGCATTGGAAAAACTAAGGAAAACTTACTTAAATAGTCCGTCACGACGAGAATCCAGCAATTACCCTTTGTTAAACGAGGTAGAGGTCCACATAAATCAGTCGAAATAATTTCCCAAGGACGAGTTGGTTTTGGATGAGATATCATCTGATCAGATACACCTTGTGTATCACCTTTATGAGCTGCACAGACAAAGCATTTCTTTACAAAAGTTGCCACGTTCTGGCGCATTTTTGGCCAATAATATTTTTCTGCCAGTCTGTGGAAGGTTTTATACACACCCATATGTCCTGCGGTAGGAGGATCGTGAGCTTCTTCAATAATTCTACGCCTATGATCTTTGGGGGCTACCTCTTTCCAATATTCGTTAGATGGTGAAAGTTGAGGGTATTCTTGTTTGACATATTTATACAACTTATTATCAGTGTATCTCCAGTTCATAAATTTTAACGGTGATTCTACGACCCTCTTTACCATCTTTTGGTACCATCGATCTTTAATTGCTGTTGAAACATCTCTGGGCTGCGAAATTGTATCAATCATAGGTACTGCACGAGACAACATGTCCGGGACAACTAAATCTTTCCCTTTCCGATGGATTACTTCAAAATCATATTGCTGCAGTTTTACAGACCAACGAGCAAGTCTTCCACTGGGCTCTTTTAAGCTATGAAGCCATTTTAAGCTAAAATGATCTGTTATGACCTTATATGAGATCCCCTCAATATAAGGCCGGAGCTTCTCTATCGCCCAAACCAATGCCAAACATTCTCGCTCGGTGGTCGTGTAGACACGTTCTTGCTTAGTCAAAGATCGACTCAAATAGCATATGACTTTGTCTCCTTCAGGATAAGGCTGCGTTAAACATGCTCCTATTCCATATCCTGATGCGTCTGTTTGAATGACAAATTCTTTGGTATAATCTGGACATGTAAGAATCGGTGCAGTCACTAAAAGTTCCTTAATCTTAATAAATGCTCTTTCGCAGTCTGGAGTCCAATCGAACTTTTGATTTTTCTTAGTTAGAGCTGTAATTGGAGCTATTATCGCTGAAAAATTCTCTATGAAACGTCTATACCAGGATATTGTACCTACAACTCTACGAACTTCTCTGACAGTTCTTGGCCTCTGGAGCTCTAACATGGCTTTAATTTTATTAGGGTCAACTCGGATGCCTCGACGGTCCACTACGAAACCTAAATAAGTCATTTCTGGCCTACACAGTTGGCATTTCTCCCAACTTACCGTTATCTTTGCATTCTGCAATCTTCGTAGGACTTCCTCAAGAATTCTAAGATGTTCAGAAAAGCTCTGTGTGACAAATACGAGGTCATCGAGATATACGTACACGTAGGGGTCTAAATCGTTTCCGATGATGCTATCTATGAGTCTCTGCCAAGTTGCAGGTCCATTATGAAGACCAAATGGTAACCGCTTAAATTGGAAGAGACCTCGTCGACAGATGAATGCTGTTAGTGGCTTCGATGATTCTTCCATTGGTACTTGCCAATAAGCGCTTTTGATATCTAAAGTTGACAAGTATTTAGCATCTTTCAACTTGTCAAGAGTCTCGGATACGAGTGGTAAAGGATAACTATCACGCGCCGTCACTGAGTTCAATTTGCGGTAGTCTACGCAGAACCGATATTTCTTTGTGTTTTTCTTTTGTACTATTACCACTGGTGAAGCCCATGAACTACTACTACGTTCTATCACATCCATTTTCAGCATTTCGTCGATTTCGTCATCAATAAGTTTTTGAATGACCGGTGAGACCTTATATGAAAGTTGTCTTATCGGTGCTGCATCTGTTGTAATCTTATGCTCTACCCTGTCTGTACATCCTAGTGAGTCACCCATAATAGTCTTATATTTATCGACCAATTCCTCTAGTCGTTCTGATTCATAAGGCGAAAGAGTAGTTTGTTGGTCTGGTGTTTCTAAAGAACAAATCACATCTTTATTATCGGCAAAGTGCCACTCATTAGTACTTAAGTTCGGTACTATCCCCATCGAAATCCAAAAATCTAATCCCAAAATCAAAGTGTGCGGCAATTCAGGAACGACGACGACCTCTATTAACCTAAATTTATCCTGAACTCGCATAGGAAGCTGCACTGTCCCAATACTACTCGTGCTTTGACCATTTGCCACAATACAACTGGTCTTCTTTGTCGTATCAAGTGAAAAACCAAACCTCTCGATGATTGACCAACCATGATTCCCTAAAAAGGTACGTGAAGCCCCGGAATCCAACAAACCTAATAACTTATTTCCGAGCACATCCACTTCTAAATAAGGCCTCTCATCTTTACGAGCATGACTTATCACATAATCTAAAACGTACGTTAGCCTATCGGTCGATGCTTGTTCAGGCTGACTCGAAGGTCGACCACCTACGAGCGCCTGGGTCCGTTTCCCTGACGATTACAATTACGACATTCTCTTACTGTAACCCCTGCCTGACCACACGAATAGCACTGTTTGCCTCTAGGTAATGCGCACCCGATTGCCATGTGCCCTGTTTGGTTGCATCTATAACATACCACGTCCCTATTCGCCCTGCCAGGTCTAACACCTTGTGGTGGTTGTTCATCTCTGTCATTTACACTAGACTGACCACTAGCTGGTTGTTGTCTATCTCTATCAGCTCTAGCAGCGAAACTGCTTGCTGGCTGCTGCCTATTTCTGTCGAATCTATTAGCAGGATGATTTAAATTCTGTTGGTTCGATGTCCCAGCACCTGATATTTGAATTGCATCAACCCCTGTGGAAAAATCGTCACTGTCGCTCTCTACGTCAACGTAGGCCAAGTCAGGTTCAATAGATTGGTTTTTCCTAGGTGTAAAATTTTCCTCCTCTAAACCATATCTCTGGTCTATTCTACGACACAGATCCTTTAAATGTGATAGGCTATTGACCTCAGTAGCAATTAACCCATTTTTATAGATGTCCGCGATATTTCTGAAGACGATAGCTAATTTTGCTTCTTCGGAAACAGGACAGCCAAGTCTTTGGAAGTATGTGTTCATGACAGCAATATAGGTCCCTATAGACTCTCCGGGGCCTTGTTTACGTTTTTGTATTTCCTTCAATAGCTTCTCGCCATATGAAGAAGGAAGATATTCTGCCATGAACCTTTGTTCCAGCTGTTCCCATGTATGGACTTCCCTACGTACATCTTTGTAAAAAGTATAAGCTGACATTTCAAAAAGATCAATGCCCGAATTCAGTAAAACCTTTTTGCTGACTCCTCTAGCCTGACTCAACTCGTCCACTCTCTCGAAAAATGCGGTGACGGAGATTGTACCCCTCTCGCCTGTAAATTTTAAGTTCCACTTATGCGGAGGTACAGGTGCAACATGATATGAAGTACCAGGATCACTTGACATTGGTACTGGCGACGAACAAGAAAATGGTCGTGACTGAGCAATTGGTGCAATGCTACTTTGGAGGGCAGCTAGACTCAAAGGAACGGTAGACGGTTGTTGATAATGAAAAGCTGATGTACCGTAATTCTCAATCGGCATAGGGACTGGTGCCTGTATTGGTGCTTGAGTTGGGTTCGTTAGCACTTGCATTTGCACTGGAGCAATGACCGACGGTTGGTTCGTAGGCTGTTGAGCTGTTCTTTGTGTGCTCGAGTGCTGTGGTTGCGGGAAATGAGACTGGTTTAGTGTGTTGCCAGCATTTGTTGAGTGGTCTGAGCCTCGACTCGTTGAATGGGTTTCAGATGCTTCATCATCATCTGAGGCAACGCCAACTCTCAATAAATCTGTTGCTTGGCTCTGCAACCTCCCAATCAAACTCAAGGTTTCCGCAACCAGTATGCCTTTGGTTTGACTTTCTTCAAAGTTAGACGGATTCATGTTATTTATCCTGGCTAACACATGTTCCAACCTTACAGCGATTTTTCTAAACTCTCCCCCTTTACTCGTACCAAAGAACTTCTCTACCAGCGGTACCAGACTATCAAGCTTCTTCATGCAGCTAAAAGCATCCTGGCCAAATTTAAAGGGATACGGAGGGTATCTCATACTTGTATCAGTCTTTTCTCTTTGCTTAATCAGCATAAGCTGTTGTTTCATTTCTTCCACCGATCCAATGGCTATGCCTCTCCATGTTAACTCATAGATTAATTCGTCCTTGACTAAGTACCTTATGTCAGACAACCGACTCACAGAAACAGCCATGGTGCCTTTTAGATTTAAACTTTAAACTTTAATTAAAACTGTTAATTATACCTCCCAATTATAAAAACTAAACCACGCAATAACAAACACAAAGTTCACTTTAAACTCACTAGTGAAAATCACTATAAATTTTCTCACAAATGTAGAAAATATAAAACTTAAATACGGGCAGACGCGAACAAAATCGAAGAACACCGGAGCAGTAAGAAAATAAAATTTATTTGCATTTAAAAATGTAATCATAATTTATGTTAAGTATTTGTACAACCAACTATGACGTCCAACCTTGCAGAGAGAAATAACTACTTAAATCCTAAGTTAGAATTAACAAGTAGCCATAAAAAAAAAGTTTAAAAAAATAAAAGAGAGACAAGAGTTTTGGCAGTGTTTAGGTCTTATGTTTCACTCCTGCGTGAGTAAAACCAAAAAAAAAATAATTGCGCTTATCCTAGCTGAACTGGATTAAAATTAAAGTTAAGTGATGTTTGTTTACCTCAGCAACCGAATAGGTAAATTTATCCCTAAATGGAACGTACAACAGACTACCTATAACAAAAATCCCAAAGCTGTTGTACACAGTTAACGCTAGGGTATACTCCTGCTATTGCAGAACGGCTCCACTAATAAACTCCTCAAAAAAAAACCCAAATCGCCGTATACAATGATTTTTCTAAAAAGAATAAATCAAAACCCACTTTAACCTGCTTACCCACTCTGCGTTTACACGAAACATGCATTGCTTAAGGTCACATCATCCCTTAATATATAAGTGAACGCAATAAACATCGGAACAGATGTTCATGTTATAGAAATCGTAAAATATGCTCAATTAAAAAAAAAAATCCGCTCGCTGAAATTGCGTTGAATTAGACTAGTGAGGATGTTGTGTGTAATTCAAAAAAAAATTTGAAAAAAAAATTACCGATGGTATTAAAAAAAATTTATACAAATAACGTCTTGGTAGGACTGCAACTCTCTAATAATCGTTAAAAATGAAATTCCCAAAATTTTAAACTAAATTGATGCATCAACCCATGGTCAAAAAGACCCTAGGATCGTAGCGAAAGGTGCGCAAAAAAAATTTTTAAAAATTTTTTGGTGGCGACCACAGTAGCCCAATAATAAAAAAAATTAAATAGGGGCTCACTACAATGTTCAAAATATTACTCTACCCTAATAGGTGGTTTGGAGTAGGGAGAAAAAAAAATTAAAACAAATGATGAGAGGTTGTTAAAACGCGAGGTTTCGAAATGAAATTATATTTTAATTCACAAAAAAAAATATTTAAATAAACTGGTAAAATCATTGTAGGGCCAGGTACTACTATGCACCAAAAAAAAATTTCAACAAGAAAATCAAGTTTCCTTCCTTAAAAAAAATATTAAAAAGAAAAAATATTTAAAAAATATTTTCAAAAAAAAATGCAAAATGTTTAAGTGGGGTTGCAGCTCCTATTAGTGAACCTTAAAAAAATTTTAATAAAACCAGCACCAGAAAAATCTTATTCGAGTTGTCATGCAACAGTTTTTGTTCTTTTCCTTTAAAAAACAGTTGTCGATTTCCTTTCCTCTCCCAAAACTGTGAATGTGAAAAGTGAATGAGCTAGAAAAATTAATTTACTATACAAAAAAAAATATTGAAAATTAAATTTACTTAAGAATCATAAGGTATAAAAATCGTGATTGGAAAAAAAACCAATCAGTTTAGGAAAAGTTTTAAAAAAATGTTTATGTTACAAAAAAACAAACGATGTTAGTATATTTGTTTAAAATTATTACTAAAGGAAACAACCAACGTGAGTACTCATTTACTGTACCCCTATATTAATGTGAACCTAAGTCTTAAACTTTGCACTCAACCCCGTAAAGAATTATCCCGTGTGCCCTTTCAAAAAAACAAATATGGAAACAATTTCAAGGATCACCTATAAGAACGTTGTAAAACTAAATCTGCCTACTCAAGTGTCTTTACACACAACATCTACTCAAAAAAAAAAATTACTGCTTAATGCATTCTCAGATCTTTATTCCTGGTGTTCACGAGATCTAAAATTAAGTTGGGCCCTTTCCACAACTATCAGTCAAAGCAAAACTACCAAATGTCCAAGGGCTAATGAGACCCTATCACCAACAAATGATATTTTGAAATGAAACAGTTGGGAATAATCCTGCGTAAAAACCCAGAAAACAAAAATCAAGAAGCCAAAACTATTACATTAATTTTAAAAGAGCATAATAAAACTCCCGGCCCCAATTAAACTTTTGTTATCTCAACAAAACTCGGCCTAAAACCAAAAACTTTTTATAAGACATTTCCCCTATTCCCTAAGTATAATGTCAATAAAACCCAAAAACTTGTGATTTCCATTCCAATCCCATCTGGACCATATATATTTTTTAAACGGTCAAACACCCACAGGCGAAACAATATCTTATTTCAAAGAAAGGGTGAAGATATTTTGAAGCACCCTGTGAAAATAGGACACTATTATGGAAAATTGTTCAGATCAGTGTTCTTACTACTTTTTAACCTAAATATATCTAGTTCCCTCATGTGCATGTTACTATTTTAATTCCTATCATAACTAAACAGATCACAAAAATTGTCTTTCTCCGCGAATCTGCAAGGTCCTGGAAAATGCGAGATTCAGCCTGTAGGCCAAATTTGGATGTATTTTAATTTAGCGAAAACCGAAGTTGCGAAATCCTAAAAAGATTAGCAGGAAGTCCTCGTTCCTCGATTTCTACACTCCGAACCAAACATTTCTTCCATTTCCACCCAGCTCGCGGGAGGAAAACCCCTAATTATTGCAATACGAAAAGTACTACTATCATATTATGCATAACAAAAAAAAATATATGCCCTCATCATTGTTTAGTCACATCAAAGAAAACCTATTGTTTCTAAATTTATTCTTAGGTTGTAATCTTTTTACTTAAAAATCAATCATCTTAAATTTATTGTTTAACCTGAACACTTTCCCATTTATTCCACAAAAGTGTATTGTAATTTAAAAATTTGCTTCATTATTTGAGGTCACCAGTATGAAACTATTTTAAAATTAAAAAAAAAATGAAATAAAAAAAAATTATTTTCTGATTGTCCACAACTTCCAAGTTTTCATCCCTAAATACCTAGGTACTTTCTTAGTCTAACACCATCCATCGTTATCCAACATAACGCTTTAATTTTAGAAGCAACAAAACGAAGATTAAGTGAAAAGCTAAGCAAGTAGGTTGGAAGTTGCTTTACAATGGGCGCAGATGTAAGGCCCCTTTAAGTACACGCCACTGTCCTGAATTGCAAACTAACAACAAAAAAAAACTGAAGACTAGCATATCTGCCGTCAAACAACATTTGCCATGAAATTAAAATAATTTCATCTCATACCAGTATCCTCCAAAAACAAAACGTTTTTTTTTTCTATAAGACCCAAACACTTAACCAATAAATCTTGTTATTTAAAATTATGTTTTGGAAGTAAAAAGATTTATTTATTCCTGCCTGATCAACTAAGACAAAAAAAGTTCACCTTTTTGTAACTCAAGAAATTCCTGTTTGGTCCCCCAAAAAAATATAACCTGTCTGGTCACCCTTTAAAACTACGACCACTATACAAACCGTTTTGACCAAAACAAGAATTCGAGAAGTTATGTTAACAGAAAGGAAATAATCTTTTGCGAAAAATTAAATTATTTAAAAAAAAGAAGCAAAATTTGGAAATATTTTTACCAATTACCACCGCCTAGCATTTATATTTAGTTGAAAGTCTCTCTTAAATTCACTGACCAATTTCACGGCCTCACAATGACATTACTTAAAAAAATTACTGAACTTTACAAATGAACTAAAAAAAAAATCAAAAAAAACTTATATCTATTTCTGTCTCAGCTAAACATTTCTTTTGTGGTATTATATCTAGTTGGGCTTCAAATTCATTTTCCCTGTATTCAATCCGGAGCAGGCAAAACTTCTCAAGGCTCAAACATAAATGTTTGCTCTCCAATGGCCATGACCAAACTATGACCTGAACGCAGAAAAAAAATACAGAAAAAAAAATAATTGTGAACCAGGAAACTTTAATTGGTAGAAATACCCGTAGGTCATTTTTAAAAAAAAATGCACTCCAAAGCCCAACGCTGTATTTTCTACCAAAAAAAATTGACCAGTCACAAAAACACAACTAGACAACTAAACTGGCAACCAAAGACCTAAAAAAAACTGCTCCAAAAAAAAAATACCTCAAAAAAAAAAATGTTAACTGGACCTCTGGCGTTGATCTTCAGCCAATATGTCGCTCTAGGGTTTTAGCCTTGTGTTTCCTAACTTCCCGAGCCGACACTAGTAGTAGTACCCTCCTCTGACCCGATGTAACTGAGTGACGTAAGGTCTTAATTGTCATCCAACAGTTACCACCAAAAAAAACAAGAAAAGAAAATGACAAAGCAAAATAAACTCATTTTCCTTTTCTTTCATTACTAATTAATACTTTCAACTAAACAAAGCTACCAGCTGTTAAGCTATATTTACTTTAAAACAACTCAGCCAAGAAAAATTTGTGTGAAACCCTGTAAAAATATTCCAAATACCAAGTGGTGATATCCCACAAAAAAAAATTAAAATGACCAAAAAAAACTTGTTGACCTAAATAAATTGACTGCACTAAAAAATAATCGGTGAAACAATTTCTATCTTATCACAAGCAGGAAATAATAACATATTAGTAGTAGGCAACCTGCAAAAAAAAATTGTTAGAAAAAAGCACACTACTTCTGGCATATATTTAAACCTAAAAAGACTATGTCTGGAGGTCCATCCACCTATAAATCAACAAAAAAATTGAAGTAAATTTACATTGTTGTATTTATTTTTCTTAAAAAAACATGTTTTTCCTACAAAAACTTTAAAGAATTAAGAACATGAGTTGGACTCTGTTCAATAAAAACTCCTATGTTTTTTTATCCACTTATTCTTCCTTAATAAATAAAAATGAATCTTTTATTTTCCAAGAAAAAACTTGTGAAGATAAGCTAATAAAAACTAAGAGGATTACTAAAACAACAATAATTACTAAAAAAATATTTAAAAAAATGTTATTTCCAAAAACCAATGATCTTGTTTTTTATGAAAAAAAAATGATTGAGTGTCAAAACCACCCACAGCCACTGAAAGCCTCTAACCTGGCTTTGGCTGTACCACAAAAAAATTTTCTCAAGAAAAAAATTAAAAAACATTTGTCTTTTTTTTCCAAATTCAAAAAAAACCAAAAAAAAAATACATCAGATGATAAAAAACTAGCCAAAACACACGTTGGGCGCCAATTTGTGGCCTTAAAAAAAAAGTTAAAAAATAATTTGGGCGCCAATTTGTGGCCTATTAAAATGTGTTGTGTGACATTTTGGCAGCTTAAAGACTTTGCTGCCATTTTGTGACACTGTAATCAGAATATAACAATTTGCCAACTTGTGACACAACAAAACCTCTGAATAATTAAACAAATATCTGGAAGCAGAACTGTATTTTCCAGCTAGGTAAAACATTGATATGCCCGGTAACTTTTATACAGTGGAGAAGGGGGGGTTCAGAAATAAGAAAATTTTAAGTGCGCCACATTATTTAATACCAATGTTTTACAAAGAAGTTCTTAAATAAAATACAGTTCAACCCAAATGTTGTAGCCAAACAATGAAATTCCACCTACTTCCGAGGCTTCCAGAATATTTGTGTAATTAAAAAACCAAAAAAAAAATTGACTAATAGACAAAAAAGTAAAAATTCTAAAAGATTTTTAACTGAATCAAAACAATAAAACTAGAAGCACTTTACAGGTAGATGGACTCCTTTAACAGGTCATAGTTATCTACATCTGAATCAGTAGTGTGAGACTCAGTTGTATAAATGATGGTTAAAAATAAGATATACTTCCAAAATTATTCTGTCATAGGGGAGATCCAGACCAAATATCTGCTGTCATCATTCTACATTGGGTAGAATGAGACAGACAGCAACCCAGTCCGAGATCCACCCCATGAGGCAAAACAGTGTAAAGAAACCGCTAGAAAAAAATAATCTCATCTCTCTTTTGTCTCCGCAAAGTTGGTCATGGGGTTGTACAAATAACATTTAGTTCATCTTGTATAATTAGATCTGAGAAAAAAAAGACCAAACAAGTTAGGGCCAAAATAGCAAGGCACTCCAAAGTTCACAGGAGAAATTGTCTTAATTAAATAAAATGAAGGAAACAAGTCAATTTAGTAAATATGCCGCAAAATTGTGGTTATGACGTCATACCGTTACCTTGCGTTTACAAGCAATGTTGAAATTATACTGTGAAAAATTATATATGAAAAGATTACGTTTAAATTATATTAAAAATTTATATGAAAAGATTATGTCTAAATTATATTGAAGATTTATGTGAAAGACTGTATCTGAAGCTTGCTCCTACCTTGGTCCTTGATGATTTTATGTGTGTTTTATTTTGTAAACCTGGAATTCTGTTGTCCAGTTGTCTCACCACTGCTCCCGGGTCTCCTGCTCTGCTCGCGCCTTCCCTCGTGCCCGCTTAGCACATGATGTTAGGCCAGCACTTTGGTCTTAAAGGTTGTGGGATTCTTGCCCGAGCATAAAACCCTGTGGAAAATGAAATGTTTCAGTTTCCTAGAATTCGTCAATTTTGCACGAAGTTCCCCTACACAGTAACTTAAATCGAGGACCCCATGTCGACTCAATAAAACAAAGTAGATTTAAACAGATGAACTAAAATAATCCTAACGTACCTTTCCCAGGGTTATAACTGGCCCGTCCGGCTTCCCACCAGCGTCCAGCCCAACTGTCCCGTCGCTGGAATTGACAGGGCTGTAGACAAAGAAGAAAAACAATATATAGTTTTTATCCAACACGTGGTTAAAAGAAAAATATAAAAACGCCAACAATTCCCCACGTGCTTTGTCAAAAAAAGTACATTTCCCACGAAAAATAATTACAATTTGGGAGGCAAATATTATCTTGAAGAGTACTCAAATAATAAAAAAAATGAAAAAAAAATAAAATCGAACTTACCGATGCTCTTTCCGTGCAAATGGCGTAGGCCGACTTAAAATTCCCCTCAAAAGGGTGCGAGCGTCACTCCAGATTACGCCTAGACACGACGGACTCACTTCCACAGTTTCTGGGATATCTCCTACAATCGCTGTAGTGCCAATCACCAAAAACAAAGGCGATCCCAGAAACTGTTGTCGACCCAGCCAAAATTCGTTAGCAAGAGAGACCAAGCACTTCGTCGAGAATACCAGAATAATCAAGTGGCCGGAAACCGTTTTGTAAATTTGGAGGGGAGTGGGAACGGTAAAACGCAATAGTACCAACCTAATCTTCCCGGTTAAATTCAAATAAAGGATGCAAACCTATTTATAAAAAACTTTTTCGCCAAAATTAAATCTCTACCTTCAGTGGCAAGACTGGGAGAAAAACCCGGGGTTTTCAAAGTAACCAATGAGGAGATACAGCAATAGTTCTATACAGGTATATAGGGGGCAGCACCGACCAAGTGGACATTGCAATTAGGTAAAACGTACATTGAGGTGTTGTCGGATCTATTTCCACGGTTGGAATTTTTATAACAAGGACGTCGAGACACCCTCCATACACATTATTAATATTCGAACACTCAACCAATTCCCATATGAGTAAAGCTATACTGAGCGCAGAATTTAGTTGCACTCCAGTTACAGTCTTCGTCAAAAGTTTCCTTCGCTCTTTATAAATGTTTTCTCTAATATTCATATGGTTTAACGCCATTTTTGTAAAACATTTCTACAGTAATAAAGTTGTTTCTGAACCTGAACCCAAAAATACACACTGAACTATTGCTTAAAGGCACAAGAGTGTTCAGATGTTAACTCACACGATTTCGTTTATTCTTTTAGTCTTGGTTTTTATCCCTCGTTTATCTCCCATTTACAAAAGTGCATAACTCGTATTTATTTTATCCTTTCCCTATCAAATTAATAAAGATATCAAAGTGGCGGAGCCTCGGTTGTTCCTGGTCAAACCGTGAACCTAAATATGTTTTCGTGCTGTCACAACTAGCTATGAGGTTCGGATTGTCCCAATATCCTCGAAAATAAACGTAAGGGAATGAAATGTTCATCCAAATGTTTCCTTCCTGTTACTGAATCCGTTTGTGATGCGGCAACGCCGCCATTCCCCAGCATAACAGCTGTTTAACTTTATGTACGTCAAGTAAACGACGAAACTGCAGAAATAAACAAAACAACCAAAAGTTTTATGTGATTTTCCGAAACCTGTGATCCTAAATTCCAATTACGATGTCCAGATAATGCGATGTGCGTAGTGTCCACAGTAATTCGATGGAATGCCTCCTTTTAAGGTAACTTCCTGGACACTATATAACCTCCAAACCTAGCTCTATAAAATACCCTTACTTTGTGTACAGAAAGACGAATCAAAGAGCCTTGATTATTTACCTAAATTAGCAAATATGTAACGTTGTCTTAAACGTAAAAATGACACGTTACACGTATTACTTAATAAAATGAATTAAGATATAAAAAACGTATTTTATTTTTTTTATCTCAGCGTAATAGAAAAATGGACTTTATTTCAACATTAGGGTAATTTGTTAAATTATTTTTAAATTTAATTTAAAATCTCTAAAGTTATTATTTAATAAAATCGGTCAGTTTCAATAATATCTATAACATAGTGAAAACACCTTACACGGGGCAATTTTGAAAAATTGTAAACGCCAATGGTGCAAACACGAGCAAGGGATATTTATTAATTTTATTTAACAAGAGGGGTAATATTTTTATGCATATGTGGATTCATGACATTCTCGTACATTCCACTAACCTTTTCCGTTACATAAAAACTGGTATTTTTGTAACTTTTTTGTTTAGCGACAATAATTTTTAAAGAATATAAAACAAATACTACAAGACTACAAGAAATAAAAACGCCAACTTAATTCGGTTATTTCAAGTAGGCAGCTTAGAGTCTTGGTTTTATTTGAAATCACTTTGAATAAGTAACATATACTAAGCCGTATAAACGTAAGAATTTATCTTTAAAAAACCCACATTCAAACTTTAATTATCTAAAGATACCCAGATAACTTTTCTTTAAAGTAAGGTTTGAAAGTACTCAAATTTTCCAAGTCGATATTATGGTGTTTTGACCAGCTGCTATTCTCTTAGATATCCTTGCATCACATAAGAAACAGACCATTGTACTGCGGACTATTGCCCATGGTTTTATATTTAAAAAGTTAATAAGAAATAACATAAAAGTTCGTACCACATTACAAAATCAAACAAACTGTGAAAAAGGAAGTTTTGCCCTTGTTTACGAAAAGATTTCGCTCTTAACACGGCAAACGGAAATTAGTTTGGGGAATAGCAAAGCAGACTTGCAACCATTGTTGTTATTGTCTATTTGACCAAGATATCAACCATATGATCTTTACTATACAAACTGTTCGAAATTAGTTTCAAATTAGTTTGTTATTATTAAAAAAACAGAAAACTTAAATCAAATCAGTGAATTATATACGAAGTAACTTGAACGGTCACTGCCAAACAGTACGTAAATGAGATCCTGAGGTAATAGTCTATGGACAAATCGGCCTAAAAGGGGGTTTCGTGTGCAAGTCGTGCCAACTTTTTGCCGATAAGCCAAGTTTGTTAAGGGCACTCCATAGATTAGGTTTTGACTTGTTGTTATTCTGGTAAATGCGTTTTTTTAAATATATGGCCCCCACCACTTTTTTTTGCACGATACTTTTTAAAACGATGTATCTTTCTTAAAAATAGTCGTAGAGGGTTGCAAAAAATTGCAAATGAATCAGTAAACACCCACAATAAAATAACTTTCTATTATATTTTTCACAATTTCAACTTTTTTTTTGTATAGCTAGTAAAGTTTAACCTACATTTTTAATAACACCAAAGCAAAATTTAAAAAAAAGTTTAAATAAAAGTTATAGAATGAACATTTTTCTTTAATTTGGTGTATATAGGTCTTATAAAAATGGATATTTTATATTTGTTTCAATAAAAAAACAATTTCTTGTCACCAAAACAAGTACGCGGACGCCTATAAGGTGGCGCGCGGCGTTACGCAGCTGAGGCGTCTAGTAAAACAGATGATTTCTATTATAATTGTTATCGTTGTTTGATGGACATTATGAAACAACGTTGTTATTGTTATTTTTGAAAATGGATATCAATCGACGAAAGTTTTTACAATATAGTGCAGGTGCTAGAGGTAGTTGAGTATGCAAAATATGAGGACCGCAGTTTGACAATGGATCCTAGCTGAGAATAGGTCACATACTAACGATTTGGATGTTGCCGGGCAAGTTTTTGTTCCAATTTTTTTTATCCCCCCTCCTTATATATGGAGGGCTCAGAAGCCAATCACTGTAAGTCAAAAAACAATCAGTTAAGATATGGGATATTTAAAAAAAAATACTGAATCGATTTTTTTTTTTACCTTTACACTTTTTGACAGTTCTGGAACTGCTATCACTTGGTTATAGAAATATTGACTTGCGTATTATGTCAAATGAAAGTTTAAGTATCACAAAATCACATGTATTATAAAAGTCATTTTCGGGAAAAAATTGACTTACACTTATTGGCTTCTGAACCCTCCATATAGTCGTGTTCGAATTTCTACAAATTTAAAGTTGACGCCCTAAAGACACAATGACATAAAAATGGATCAAAAATGTGTAAAATCTAATTTTAAAATAAAATTATATTAGTTTTTTAAATTTTAGCTGCAAAATCTCCCAAAACACCCCAGACTCCCCAAATCCTGAAATTTTTAGATTTTTTTCAAATTTTCTTAAAAACTAAGCTTGGGGAAAAATATGTACTAATCTTTATTGTAGACCATAAAATTTCCTTTTCAACAATGTATAAGTCAGTGGGGTACGACTAATAACCAACTATCCGCGGCGGTGGCGTCCGTTTAAAAATAAATAAAATAAAAAAATAAATTCATTTAAAAAAGAAACATGTTTATTACAGGTTTTACCCAATTTTCTTAAAAACCGAACCGAACCAAAAAATATAACACACACTTTGTTATAGACAATAAAATTGCTTTTTAAATGATGTATAATAAGGCAATGGTAGTTTTACCTATAACAATTTAGGGGCGTCCGTAAATAAAATCAATTTTGAAAAATGACTAAATTTATCAAGTTTTATCCAATTTTCTCAAAAATTAAGCTTTTTGGAAAAACATAATTTGGCCGTTTATTGTAGAAAATAAAATTTTCTTTTTAACAGTGTATTAGTCAGTGGGGTCAGGCTAATGAAAAAGTCTCCAGCGGCGTCCGTTTATTAAGAAAATATAAGAAAATTAAAGAAACCACATAGGTTTTACCCGATTATCTTAAAAACCAAGCTCTCTATCAAAAATTGTGACCCATAGTCGATTGTAGACAATAAAATTTCCTTTTAAACGTGTATAATAATGTAGGATTTATGTTCAGATTAAAACTTCACAGGCCTGTGCAACTTAAATCAATTTTTACAAATCACCAAACAAATTAATTCTGTTACAGGTTTTTTCCAATTTTCTCAAAAACTAAGCTCAATTCACAAAAATGTGTTTAACACTTTATTGTAGAAAATAAAATTTTCTTTTTAACATTGTGTAAGTCAGTGGGGTTTAATTAATGACAAACCCTTCAGCGACGTCCGTATATGGGGGTCAATTAAAAAATAACATAAATAAAATCATTTTTGTCACATGTTTCACCCGATTTTTTTTTCGAATATTAAAAAAAAAATATATTTTTTAAAAAGTATTTTTTTAATACATTTCAAATCAAGTAATTTAAACTTTGTTGCATTAAAATCGGATAAAAAATAAAAAAGATACAATTTGTTTTTAAATATGCTTTTCGGCCATATTGAATCCGCCATATTTAAAAAAAAAACGCGATTATCACAATGACAATAAGTCAAAACCTGATCTGCTACGTATGTTAAACAAATTTAAGATACTTCTAAAAAGTTCTTATGGTTTTCATTAAAAGCATAATTTTTAAATATACCCCAAAGACCCCTATTTTTTTCCCAGTTATTTGGAAATAACTTAAAAACTAATTAACGCATTCGAACATTGGAACCAGATTTGAATAAAGAATTAAAACAGCTATCTTTTTTATAAAAACTTTTTTTTTCTAGCTCCAATAGTTTTATAAATAAAATAAAAAAAATTAAAAAATTTTACCTTTTTTCTTAAACTTTTTTATTTTTTTGACAAATACAAAAAAATACATATTTGCTGACTAATACGTTTTTAAACATATTACAAAGCAAGTATTTTAAACTTTGTTCCAAAAAAATTGGATAAGAAATAAAAAAGTTACAATTTTTTGAAAGATACGCCTGTCCGCCATTTTGAATCCGCCATATCTTTCAAAAAACGCATTTACCAAAATGACAACAAGTCAAAACCTGATATATGGGATGCCCTTAACAAAGCTGGCTTATCGGTAAAAAGTTGGCACGACTTACACACGAAACTTGATTTGTCCATAAACTATAAAAATTTACCGAGGTTTTTAGAGTAAGAGACATGCCAGAATTGTATTAGATACAACCTTTTTCTTTCTAGTATATCTTCTGTGTAATTTACATTTTTGCAATGTGAAAAATTACGACCTTTTCATGAACAGTGATGGTGTCAAAATTTTGATTGGAAGTAAAAAGTTTATTGTCATTGATATGTCAACTTAATTTTTTTACTTCTTTTATTCTGTGAGAATTAAAAGTAAAATTCGTTGTTCTGCACATAAAAGTTCATTTTATAGTATTTAAAAGCCAGTCTCGACGATTATATTTCAGGAGTGTCTTATCATTATGATTATGTCATCCAAAACCAATTTCTCAATAATGACTAAAAACCGTTTACACTTAAATAAAAAGATATTTAGGGGAATGAGTGTAGTAAATTGGATGAACTATATGCATGGGTCTATAAAATGATCTCGTTTAGAACAAAATCATAGTAAGCTTCCAGAAAAAGAATAAAACTATTGGACAAAATGCTTTTTGCATCACATTGGACAAAATTGATTTTGATGCGTTTTCCCAACCCAAAATTTCTTAAACTAATAATGGAAAGTGGAATATTAAACTTAGTTATAATTTATAAATAAAAATTGGAATAAAAAAACTTTATTTATTAATAATTTTACAAACGCTATATTTTTAAATATGCCTATGGTAGTGTTGCCGCCGAGACGAGAGATTCTCGCCTCTCGTCTCGTCTCGCCCTCTCTCGACGAGACGAGGTAGATATTTTCTTTCGAATGAAGGCTCGAGACGAGACGAGAGAAAGACCCTCATTCGTCGAGAGATTCTCGTTTCTCTCGTTCTCTTGAGCCAATATGGTTCGTTTTATAAATTTTTGTGGTTAACCATCTGTTCGAATTGACCTATTATAGGGTTATGCTGATATTTATTTACTGGTTTTTTTAAATAAAAAGTATGTAAAAAATAAATTCCTTTCTTGGCAATATGTACTGTGGCTTAGGTACCTTTCGTTTACTTGAAATCAGATGGAGAATATTCACAAGTGTAATTAAATTATATTGTTACTGTTGATGTTTATTAACGTACTGAACATTTTTTTTTCGAAAATTATTCATAAGCGGAAATGTTAATTTTTATTTCCTAGCTATTGACGTGTATTTTTGTTATTTAGAAATCTGTTGATTTAAAAAAAAATTTTTGGACGATTTTTTAAAGACTAAACTAAAATTCTGGAAATGCAATGATTTTCTTGCGGAAATTCGATTGTTTTAGTTTGAAAAATATGGAAAATTCAGATAAAAAATCTGCTTGCTAAAAAAAGTTAGGCTATGTATTGTGCGATTATTTCAAAAAACCTAGAAATTTCTTAGAAAAACATATTTTTCCCTGAAAAATTATGAAACCTTAACATTAAAAGAAAGTTATTTCAAAAAAAAGTTTTGGTTAGTTTTGATTTCCAGTATCTGCATATTCCATAGAGATCTTCAAGACCCAAGTATTTTAAATAATAGATTTATTGTTTTATTTCTAAGGATTTATATTATTGGTAAAACACAAGTAATCTTTTATCGACAAACACTTGGGATTTTAGGTACAGTTTTAAATAAATATAGCAATGCAAAACTTTCCACAGCTTTTATTTAATGGGCGTTAGCGTCAATATTATATTTACTTTTAACCTCAACTTTAACTTTACTTCTAAGTTGGGTGTTTTTGTTTTTAAATTGCCGTTTAGAAGGTAAGAACATATAATTAATATGGTAAAATCATATAAATAAGCCTACACTTACCACTTTTAAACTATAGTTACTACATTGGCCAAGCTTGTCTCTTTTTATCTTATTTTATTTTCTGTCTGTAGATACTTGAACACACGGCGAACTTCCATGCAAGATCCAGGCTTATTAAGCCTGTATATCGCCGCGACATGCCCATTCAAAAATCAGGCATTGACTTGTGACGTCATCTATTTTTCATCTATTTTCATAGCCCCTGCCTAGGCTTTCAAACACGTGCTTATATAGATGTTCTACTAAAGCGTATTAAAACCAAGAAAATGACCGTGACAATCGTTTCGGCATATTGGATTCAAATGAACTTCAACGTATGGCATGTATTAAAAAGGTAGACGATTCGAATAAAATTTGCTGATTCTTGGGACTGCTTTCATAAGTAGCTGACAATTTGTCAATGCGGTGATTTGACGTTGTCAAAATCGGACTTAAAACTTTTAATTTTAATTTAAGAAAATTCTTTGGATTTTGGAACTTTTGGAAGATAAAGCCATTAGAGAATTATTGAAATACAGCCAGGCTATAATTGTGCCAGGCACTATTTTGACATTCACATTGAAAACTGACAGCTAATCCTTCAAAATTGACATACCAAAGTCGAATTTAAAACTTTCGTCGTTTATTTTCAATTAATAAAAAAAGGAACTATTTATTCCGATTCATATAGTAAACAAAGGCCGTGTGTTGAAAGATCACAGCTGATATTACAATGTGAAGGTGGAATTAGTTCTCTATTATGTTGGACGTAGCACCTTATTTGGCATTTTTTTAAACAAATTATAATGGATTTATCTTAGGGTAACTGATAATGGGATTTTTGAAGCTTAGAAAAGAGGTGGCACAGAGAGCGCAGCATTCTCAGTAGCCTCAATTTATCCAAGCCATACGTTGGTGTTCATTTGAAATTTAACCAAGGCCTACACAAAAATAGAGGCCACGACCCTGAAAAAATCAGCTGTTCTCCCGGGGCTGAATTTTACATAGGGTCTTATGGGAGGTCAGACGTTTTTTTATGATATTTTCAAAATGGCACTACAGATTTCCGCAAAATTTTAGTGAAATATTCTCAGACACCATCCCGATATTTCAACAAAGGTTTGTAAGGACGCAACATGAATAAAAGGTTAAAATCTTTGAGATTTAGCATTCCTTATTTTGAATTCATATTACCCGCCATGTACCACATGGCAACTGTTATATTTGACATGTATTTGACTTTGTCATATGTAATTGTCACATTCGCTTCTGCTTTAAACTTAATTTTTTGTGTGAGCTAATCAAGCGGCTATGAAAAATTAGGGGTTACTATACATTTTAAAAAAAATGTTCTGCCAGAATAAAGTAAAAACAATCTCAAAAACGGCTTTATTTAAAAAAAAATCAAATATCACTGAACCGTCATTCCAACTTCAATATTTTAAAGACAATCAGCTGTGTCGTAACGTGACCATCAAAAAAAAATCAGCCCCGGATGTGACGTCAACAAAGTGAAGGATCGTGGCCCGTCCATTTTGATAGCCCTGATTTAACATGTCGGCCCGGTTGTAGCCGTCATTTTTAGAGGCCCTTTCCCAGTACAGATGTATATAAGTATGTGCCAGCAAGACATAATGTGCCTGTGTCTTGTATTTTGTGGTCATGTCACAGCGTTATAATCTCAAAATTGTTAGTGGTTTACGTCGATGTGTGTGACAAATCACATTAAAAAATATTGTTTTAAAAGTATAATTTTTTTGTTTAAATTTATCGTGTAATTTTTACACTATTTCGCAAGGTTTTGCAGTTTAATACAGCAACAAATGGGTCTGATTTGCGTAAAGTACCTCTATTTATTAAGTGTAGTAATCTCTAGTCTGTCAATTATAATACACCAAACCAGATTGGTTCAGAAAAATTTAACAGGCTATAAAGCTCCCAACACTAAAAAGGAATGTTTAACTTGTAGGTTTGATGCTTCGTTTCCGAGGTTACGGTAGGTTAAAGTTTAAAGATAAAACTAATTTTTAATTTCTAGCTTAAAAGCTCTTTTGCCTATTCCCGCTAAAACTGACGAGTTTGGCTGTAGGCACTTAATAAAAGGTTTTTTTGATGTAATTTTATTTTGTGTATTTGACAACGCAGTGTAGTATCAAAGACAAAAATCAGTTTCGGAGGCTTCTTGACAACTTTATTCAAGGCTAACAGAAATACAGGCTTCAATACTAAAAAAATCAGCTGATTAAATTGGCATTACAGTTTTTCGTTAAAATTTAAGGAAATATTCCTCAAAACCACAGGGAAATTCCACTACACTTTCCTAAGGATGAAAATTGATTAAAAGGTTAAAATGTTTATAATTCAGCAGTTCTAATTCTGATTTCGAATATCTAACCATGCGCCGCGTCAGATTGACTTTTCCAAGAAATTTGAAGTGGAACTAAAAAAACTGCTCATAGATAAAACATACCTACACACCTAATGGAGTTTTTAAATTCCAGAGGAGAATAAATATTCAAAGGTAAAAAAGATATAACCTACGTATATACTCTAAAATGTGAAATGATGCTTAAAGCTTATCTTATCACTATGTTACATAGATTAATTGCATAAATTAGCTTAAGGAATTATCTTCTTTTATGTTAGTTTTTATCCTAAATTGTTTTTTGAAGTGTAAACTTCTCTAGGCGCGTTTAGCAGTTTTTGTGGGTACTGAATTAAACTGAGCCGTCAGGCTCCGCTATGTAACGCTCATTCGGATGAAGTCGGCTCGAGTCGACAAACTGTGAGAGGAACATTCAGCGAACGATATGAATATGCATATGAAGGCCAGTATTATTAATTTCGCCTTGTTGAAGTTTACACTTCTTCCGTGTGGCCTTAAGCACACACAATATTTTTTTGTTCATATCAAACTAGTTTTACAATAAGCGTAATATAAATTATAAACGTACAAGTACTATTAGTTTCAGCTTCATTTTTTGTATGTGATTTGTCGTATACCGAAACATTTTGAGATTATATCAGCGTCCCGTGACCGTCAACAAAAATCCGGCCTCTGCTTGTTACGTCTACAAAATGATGGATCGTGGCGCATCTGCTTTGATAGCCATGAGATGACCATCAAAAAAATCACACACACTTGTGATTCCAACAAACAAGGCCAATAAAAAATTCAGGCCACGACCCTGAAAAATCAGCTGTTGTTGGGGGCTGAATAATTTCACATTGGGTCTTATGGGCGGATAGAGGTTTATTTGGGATATTTTTAAAATGGCACTACAGATTTTCGCAAAATTTCAGTAAAATATTTCCATACACTATACCTACACCACCAAATTTTGTAGCTTAATGATTTTTTACAATAAAATTTATATCAGGTCCAAAAATACCAGTTTTAATCTCTTTATCTATTTTTACTTTTCTACTTTATCTTTACTGCTGGTAAATAATATCTGCGGAGTAAAGAAACAACTGTTATATATTAAAGATTAAAACTTACAGTAAGGCATATGTATCCAAATCAAAATTACTACCAATAGTCTTATAGATAGCTAATACTGGGATTGTACCTTGGTGGATGTTGAAGCAGTGCTGATGAAGATACTGCGAGGCCTGGTTTAATTAATTCGTACCCTGGTACTCCTTTGTAACTAAAAGACAAAAGGGAATATGTTACTTTCTACTTTCTGGCTTTACAGGTATTGTGTGACACACTGTAATTGTCCTGAGACAGGGTGAGCTTATATTTGGCTCAGTTATGTAGGTACACTACTGATGGGTCATAATATTCAAAATATTATAGAGCCTGTTGGGAATAAATCCTTGCTGAATTTAAGATCAGTTTATGGTACTTTCCTACCTTTAGAGTTGTGTCTCCTGTCTTCTCTCATATTCTTGTCGGGCCACGTGGTTCATCTCGGACCCTAGTGTTGTTGTTTCACATCTTTCATGGTCGTATTTATAGGGCCTTGCCCTTGTGCCTTCTGATTTATGAGTGAAGCGATGGGGTGTGGTAAGAAACGTCTTTGAGACACTGCACACTGAAAACATTTTCACTGGAACGTTACACGACCGCTTGATTGGACTACTAGCTTTTTTTTGAGTCGCACTGTTTACCGAGTTATCACTATTTTGGTAAAAGGGGGGCCTAGACCTATGCCCCAAAAATATTTGTTTTGACATTTATTTGACATCGACCATGACACAGAACAGGTGACAGACTAACCCCCGTATGCACCTGCTTAATCGCTAGGTTAAGTCCTTGTCCAACGAAAAATAAATGGCCATTCTTTTGCGTTATCCTTCCTTAGTGAAAGCTGCGTCTCGCCATAGAAAGAGAGGCCGATTGGACTGGCATGAGACTAGGTTGTTCGTTGTAGTTGGGAACACTGGCGCGTCTCTGTCAATTTCCCTGTCAATTTTTGAAGCGGAACGTGTTTTTTTTTCTCTGTCAGAAAATTTGGAAACCTGTTTTGGGGCGAGCTTTTGAGGGCTTATTTCGTGTCCGTAGAGACACCGTTGGTGGTTTTTACATGAGAGAGCCTTTAGTTTGGCCATAGTTTGGTTCTGGAGCCGTGTTTGGTTGGCAAAAACTATAGACGAGCCCCGCTTCGCGGAATTAATTTGAAGTCGCCCCAAGCCATGCTGTCTACGTAACTGTAACTACGTTCTGGGTCATTGTTACCCCATTTTTCTGGCTTCCTATACCATTCCCCACCGGCATTTACTGGATTTTCTCCATTGTTTTTAGACTTGAACGTTAGCCGTACATTGGATTACCCCATTTTGGAAGCATAGGCCCTCATGACCTTTGAGGTGAGTCTACATTTAGGTTAGGTAACACTTCTTGCTAGACATTGTGGTCTTTTTGTAAATATTTTTGTGTTATAAGTTTAAAGAGCCCCGTTATGAGCTTAGAGATCACTGGCATAGAGTTGGAACTCTTACTGCATTGTCCCCATTTTTATTTAAAAATGGGTTACAGATTATTTTATACTGATTACATTGTACTATTTTAATGTAACATGTACTGATTAATTTTAAAGTGCAGATTAAATACCTGTTGCAATATTAAGTGGTACCTAAGTGGTACTTATTTCAGTGAGATGTGTGTCTGTTAATTTTAAGTTCAGATTACCTTTTCTCTTACATGAGTATCTGCTGCAACATTGAGTAGTACTCATTTCGGGACAATAAATGTCTATGAATTTTGGCTGCAACGAGTTTTATAATTATTTTTAAGTTGTAGTCCAGTTCTTGGCCTAAAACCATGTTATTTTGTTTAGGGTCTTCTTCTTTGGTCTTCTTCTTGGCCTGCGTCTTTCGGTCTTCTTCTGGTTGTTGCCTGTAGCGAGTTCCTGTTACTGTGGAGCTGTTGGCGAGTACCAGAGTAGAGCGACCAAGGTTGGGTAGCGGTGGAATAATCCAGTGCCTATGGATTGCCATTTCAGCATTGGCTTAATAGGAGCAGCTAAGTGGGAAAAATAAAGAAAACATAAAGAAACATAAAAACAATACTTAGTACTCCCTCACATGGCCTTTTTTTTTGTTGGAGTGAATGTTTTTCACGGGCGCCCAAACGTGTTCCTTTTAGTTGGTACTGAAACTCTTTCACTGGCGCACCAGCATGGTCTTAACATTCTAAAAAGTGGAATTATACTTTTTTTCTCTGTGATATAACATCTTGATGAAAGCTTTACAATAGTTTAGTTTTCTTCCTTTTTTTTAATAGAAACAGAATAACTAAATTCTAAATTAACTTAAAAATGGAATAAACTATCGGGAGAAACATAAAGGGATAATCCTAACCTAACCTAAAAACATAAGGAAATAACTCGGATATCAGTATTTTAAAGGAAAACTTGGGACAATTCTGATTCTATTTTAAATATCTACCGTGTGGGTAACAACATAAAAAACTTAACTAACTTAGGTCATACGTTACTAACCCTTAACTAACTAAGTAAAATTAGGTTAAGATCCAACAGATGTAAGTTTATCCAAGAACATGATTAATTAAACTTTTTTGTACTCTAATGTTGGTGTTTCATTACGCATCCCCACATAGAAAACCAAGTCATAAAGGCAGTCTCGTAAGAGAATTGAACCCGAACATCCACTGATCCTGTTTTGAGGGGCAGTGAGATTGTTGTTTTATAAATACTTAGTACTCCCTCACATGGTTGAAAGTACTAGTGTTTCAGTGGCAACCCTGAAGTTACCACTTGTCTTCGGCGCATTAAATTTATATCTCACCTATATCTACATTGTACTTCAAGAATATTTTATTGTACTCGAAGTACTATGAATATAATGTGTAACGTGTCATTTGTACGTTTAAGGCAAACGTTACATTTTTGTTTTATTTAGGTAAATAATCAAGGCTCTTCGACTCGTCTTTCTGTGTACAAATTAAGGGTATTTTATAGAGCTAGGTTTGGAGGTTATATAGTGTTCAGAAAGTTACCTTATAAAGGAGGCATTCCATCGAATTACTGCGCACATCGTATTATCTGGGTAATTTTCTTTGACGTTCAAGAAGATAAACAGCTGTTCTGCTGGGGAATGGCGGCGTTGCCAAATCACAAATGGTTTCAGTAACAGGAAGAAAACATTTAGACGAACATTTCATTCGCTTATCTTTATTTTCGAGGATATTGGGACAATGACTTCTCTTCCGAACCTCATATCATTCACGGATTAGCTAGTTTTGATAGCACGAAAACATATTTGGGTCCACGGTTTGACCAGTAACAACCGAGGCTCCGCCGAAGATAAAATAAATACGAGTTATGCACTTTAATAATTTGGGATAAAAACCAGCACTAAAAGAACAAACAAAATCGTATTTTTATATTATATAAATTTATATATAATCATAGTTAAATAAAGTTAATAGCTAACTCAGTCGGATTGAAGGGTTGTGTAGGGCTAGCTAGTGGTTCAATGTGTATTTTTAGGTTTAAGTTCAGAAACAACTTAATTAATGTAGAAATGTTTTACAAAAATGGCGTCAAACCATATGAATCTTAGAGAAAACATATATAAAGAGCAAAGGAAACTTTTGACTAAGACTGTAACTAAAATGCAACTAAATTCTACACTTAGTATAGCTTTACTCATATGAGAATTGGTTGAGTGTTCGAATATTCCTGGGTTTGATGCATGCTCTGATCTCCAGTAATTGATTTTACAGTTGATGGTTTCAATGCTGAGCTTCTTATAGTCCGGCTGGTTATTTTCCTCCTACTTGCTATGTTGGCGGGGGTCCGGTAGGCAAATGTTCGGTCTATGTATGGAGGGTGTCTCGATGTCCTTGTTATAAAAATTTCAACCGTGGAAATAGATCTGATAACACCTCAATGTGCGTTTTACGTATTTTCGATGTCCCCTTGGTCGATGCTGCCCCCTATAGACCGGTACGGAAGTATTAGTGTATTTCATCATTGGTAAGTTTAAAAGCCGCGGGTTTTTTTCTTCAGGCTCGCAAACCGGAGTTAGGGATTTTTCGGCGAGAGCGTTTTTTTTATAACTAGGTTTGCATCCTTATTTGAATTTAACCGGAAAATTAGGTTGGTACTGTCCCCACCAAATCTACGAACGATTTCTGGCAACTTCATTTTTTTGTGTTCTTGACAAAGTGTCTTTTCTTTTTCCTAAAGAATTTTGGCGGGGCTGGTGGCCGTCTATTGGTGTCGCCATTGTTTTTGTGGTTATTGGCACTTAATGGCACTGCAGTAGTTGCAAATTATACCAAAGACGGTATAACTGTGAGCCGTAGTTATTTAGGCGAATCTTAAGTGACGCTCACATCCTCTGAGGGATTTAAGGCGGCCTACGCTATTTCTACGGGAAAGAAGCGTGGTAAGTTCGATTTTTTTTATTATTTTTTTTTGAATTCTTCAAGACAATATTTGCCTCCCAAATTGTAATTGTTTTTCGTTTGAAATGTAATTTTCCTACAGCAGACGTGTGGAATTTTTTAAGTTTTTTTTAACCACGTTTTGGATAAAAACTATATATTGTTTTTTCCTTTGGTTACAGCCCGTCCATTCCATCGACGGAACAGTTTTGCTGGTGGAACGAGGTTCGAGCCAGTTGTAACCCTGGGAAAGGTATGTAAGGGTTATTTTAGTTCATCTGTTGAAATCTGCTTTATTTTATTGAGTCGACATGGGGTTCGTGATTTAAGATTCTCGGCGTAGGGGAACTTCGTGCAAAACCGACGAATTCCAGGAAACTGAAACATTTTATTTTCCACAGGGTTTTTACGCTCGGGCAAGATCCAACAACATTTTGACCACCATGTGCTGCCCTAGCACCATGTGCTGAGCAAGCACGAGGGGAGGCGCGGCAGAACGAGACCCGGAGTAGCAGGAGTATGTCAGAAAACCAACCACACTTCTAGGTTTACCAAATAAAACACCAACAATTTCACGCAAACAACCATTTTTTTTGGATATAATTTTTTTCACATAAATCTTCAATATAATTTAGACATAATCTTTTCATATACATTTTTTTTCTTTTTCACAGTATAATTTCAACATTGCTTGTAAACGCAAGGTAACGGTATGACGTCATGAGCACAATTTTGCGGCATATTTACTAAGTTTACTTGTTTTTCTTCGTTTCATTTATTCTTGCGAAATTTGGAGTGCCTTGCCATTTTGGCCCGAACTCGTTTCATTTTTTTTATTTAGCATATTTCATGTTTCCATTCTTAATTTTCTTTTTTTTAACCCACATTTGAAATATACAAGATGAACTAAATTTTCGTGTTATTTGTACAATCCAATGAACCAACTTTGCAGAGACAAAAGAGAGATGAGTTATATTTTTTTAGCGGTTTCCTTACATTGCTTTACCTCATGGCGTAGATCTCGGACTGGGTTGCTGTCTATCTCATTCTACCCAACGTAGAATGATGACAGCAGATATTTGGTCCAGATCTCCCCTATGACGGAGTGATTTTGGAAGTGTTTTTTTTACAGTCATGTGTATAATTAAGTCTTACACTACTGACTCAAATGTAGGTACACTGTGACCTGTTGGAAATGTGCATCTACCTATAAAGAACTTTCTACTTGTGTCATTTTGATTCATTTCAATTTTCAAATTTTATTTTGTCAATGAATCAATTTCTTTTTGGTTTTTTTTAATTACACAAATACTCTGGAAGCCTCGAAAGTAGGTAGAGTTTTATTGTTTGGCTACAACGTTTGAGTCGAACTATATTTTAATTATGATCTTCTTTGTAAAACATTGGTATTAAAACACTGTGGCGCACTTAAAATTTTCTTATTTCTAAACCCCCCTTCTCCACTGTATAAAAGTTACCGGGCATATCAATGTTTTACCTAGCTGGAAAATACAGTTCTGCTTCCAGATATTTGTTAATTATTCAGTAATTTTTTTTAGTGTCACAAATTGGCACAGCTTTATTGTTCTATTTACAGTGTCACAAAATGGCGGCAACGTCTTTTAGTTTGCCACAAATGCCACCCAACGCATTTTAATTGGCCACAAATGTACTTGAAATACTTTGAATTTACTTAAAGTACTTTGAATGTATTTGAAGTACTTTGAATGTACTTAAAGTACTTTGAATTTACTTGAAGTACTTATAATATACTTGAAATACTTTAATTGACAAAATCATTGTTAAAAGTACTTCAAGTACCAAGTACAATTACCGGATTGTTAATGTACTTCAAGTAAAGTACTTGTAAGTACTTGAACTAGAATTTCAAGTACTGTACTTGAAGTACCTGTCAACTCTGCCGGCCACAAAGTGAAAGTTCGTGGCTCCGGAACGAAATAGCGACGTACGAAATAGCGAGTAATAAGACAGCGACTATCAAAATAGCGATGTAGTAAAAGAACGATGTATCAAAATAGCTTTTGCAACAAAACAGCAACATATCAAAATAGCGATGTATCAAAATATCGACAATCAAAATAGCGATATATCAAACTAGCGACAACCAAAATAGCGACAATAAAAGTAGCGATGTATCAAAATAGCGATGTATCAAAATACCGAATCAAACCAAACCGAATCGAATCAAACTATTCCAAACCGAATTGAACCGAAATGCGCTATTATACCCTGCGGTATTATTAAAAAAAAAAAACTTCCCTGATTCTTTTCCGGGATCCCAGACGGTGCGAATCCGAACCGAACCGAACCGATCTAAACCGAATTCGATTCGGTTCGGATTCACACTCTCTAGGATTCCGGAAAAGAAGTCTGAAGAATTTTTGTTTAAATATGCTGGTTCGGTTCGGTTCGGTTCGGTTCGGATTGACACCCTCGAGGATCCCGGGAAAGAAGTCTTTAGTCGAACATGCAAAAACGGAACCGAAATATCGCTATTTTGATAGTTGCTATTTTGTTTCATCGCTATTTTGTTAGTCGCTATTTTGTTACATCGCTGTTTTGAAAGTCGCTATTTTGTTACATCGCTATTTTGATAGTCGCTATTTTGTTACATGGCTATTTTGTTACAATCGCTATTTTGTTACATCGCTATTTTGATAGTCGCCCTTTCATTACATCGCTATTTTGATTGTCGCTATTTCGATACCGATATTTTAATACTCGTTATTTTGTACATCGCTATTTCGAGCCGAAGTTCGTTGCCCAACCGTTTGAATAGCCCTGATTAAGAAAATGTAGGAAAAGATGACGTCATTACAAATGTTATTTATACATTTGACTAGAGCTAGTGCAAGAAAATAGTCTTGTAACGTTTTGCACGTACTATATTCGAATAGAGTCCAACATACCTGTGACAGCTGCTTGACAGCTACTGCAAACAAGCACACGAAAAGGGTTTAGGTTTAAATACACAACAAGGATAATTACGACGATCCGTCTCTTTCTGGCGGCTTGCTATTAATGTGTTTTGGTCATATAACGGATAGATGAAAATAGAGTTAGACAACAACAGTCTGGAAAATTTCCAGAACGATTTCGTTAAACTGATTGAATTATTTATCTACTACCTAATAGGATAAAATTGATTTAAGGCATTTCTACAACAAGGTAATAGATATTATGTACCTAACAAGTGCAAAAACTCACATTGTACCACACGAGACGGATCGGTCAAGGACCATTAAAAGTAGGTAAAATATTATACTATCTACTTATCGGTATTTTATTTCAAAAAATTAAGTCATTAAAAACAAATGCCCGTTCTATTGAATGTGTACAGGGTTTCCCAAATTCAATGTTTTTGGGGGTTTCCGGGATTTCTTAAAGATAGATATCTAGGCCTCCACTTTCGAGACTTGATTTTCAGGAGGTGATTAAAGGTGAAAACCGTATCTTGGTATAGCAAGCCGTTTTTATGCTACAGGATGTTTTTCAAAAGGTTGCATTTTAAGAGGAGTCCGTAACTCTTTTACCTAACTGCAGCACGGGGAAAAAAGGGTAATCAAACAAGTTTTCGTGGCTAATCGGGTAAGAAAAAGTTCTTGTTTCTCTCATATTTTTCCGTGGGTAGCTCGAAAGCTTAACCTCATGGGGTTCCAAGATCTAATGGACACCTAAAGTGTTGACGATTAACTATTTCGTCCTTATGGGGCTTCTCAGAACACTGCTTGGTCAATGTGACACCCTTGCAAAGTTAATTAGACGGTTTTGTCTCTAATTCTATGTCTATAGTGAGAAAACCCTCGCAAGAAGCGCCATCTACCGAGATACGAGAGAAACTAGAACAAGATCAGGCAAGAATAAACTGCAATTTACAGGGTGTCCCAAATAAAAGCAACTACATGGGGATTTCGAAAACGGTAAGAGATACGAGTTGGTTTAAAAAAGAAAAAAGTTGCGCTATTCTAAGCCCAATCAGATGCTGTATTAAAATTAAAAATATCTACAAGGGTTCTTAAAATATCGAGCAAAAACTAGAAACTGTGATTTTGAAAAATTGAAATATTGCCGCCATCTTGCAAACAAATTAAATGAAATTTGGTAGTTTTGTATAAGCAGCTACGGCCAACTGAATAACGTTAACAATTTTTTTCTAGGCCTTCTAGTTTTTTTGAAACCATAGATAACTTTGTTGTTGCATTTGACCGCCATATTGGATTTATACTTCAATAAATAGAGCATAAAATGTTTTTTCAACCGTGTATAATAAGCATATCTTTGGATGACGGAAAATGTGATTTTATTTAAAAAAATAGTTTTTCACTTAGTTGACTGTAAGACAAATGCCGTAGTTGTGTTTGTTGTCATACCTACGTAACCACCTTTTAAAACTTTTCCATTTATTTGATTTATATGCAAATCATTAAGGCTCTTATTTTTTCATTTTTCTCTGGCTAAGAATTAATAAAATTTCTCAAAATCTATCTTTTATTTCTAAAACAAAAGTTTGCGTTTAATATTTATTTTAAAATAGAACTAAAACAAAGTATTGAATTAAATAAGCAAATGTTCGAAAACTCCACCGTTGTTATTCATGCAAATCCTGCATCGATGAATTAGACATGCATCCATCTTTAACCATTTGTTCAGGAATTTTAGCTTGAATAAGGGCTGCAGCAAGTTCTTCTATCGTGTTATGAGTAGTAGAATAAATTTTATCCTTTAAGTATCCTTAAATACAAAAATCAAGAGGCGTAAGGTCTGGCGAACGTGCTGGCTATGGATTTCCATTTTCTGATTGATGATGGATGTTTGCTTCATCTTGAGGAGGCAAATTTTCTAAAATTTGGTCAACGTAATTTTGTAGAATTTCTAGATATCGAGGTGCCGTCAAATTATTATTAAAAATGTTAAATAGTATGTGTTCGTTTATGACTCCCAGCCATACATTCAAACCCCACCTAACTTGATGGTGCATCTCACGATTTAAGAACGGATTTTCATCGGCCCAGTACACGTAGTTATGTCTGTTAAACACCTCGGGGTTTGTAAACCTGCTTTCATCGGACCACAGAACCTTAAGCAGAAATTGAGGGTTTTCTTACGATTTTTGTATGAACCAATTGCAAAACAAGGTTCTTCTTTCTCAAGTCACCATCTCGAAGTGCTTGACTAATATGTGTTGCATATGGATGATACTTAAATTTTTTAAGAATTCCTTGTTCAGTTGATTTGGGTACTTCAACATTATTTTCCATTTCACGAAGGGAGATGCGAGGATTGTCCACAACACTTTGTAAAACCAGAGCTTGAATATTTTCATCAGGTTGTTGATTACGATTTTGTTTTTTAAAGGAACCATATTCAATTAACTTATTTCTAAGTATTCTGAAGATTGACAAACCTGGTTGTCGTCTTTCTGGATATCTCTCAAAGTACATATCTCGAGCTCTTCCAGCATTCTTATTAGACAAAATGTAACATTCATAAAAATCTACTTTCTCCCAATTTGGAATCATTTCCATGTTAAATTTGAATGATAATGTCACTCAAAAAAATCTTAAGTAATTTAGAAACTTTAAAACTCCAACAGATAAATCAAACCAAATGACAAAGTTTTGACAGATAGTTACGCAGGTATGACAACAAACGCTTTGTTTCACAGCCAACCAAGTGATAAACAGTTTTTTAAATAAATTCATCAAATTCATTCAAAGATAGGCTTATTATACATGGGTGAAAAGCTCTTTTAATGCTCTATACCCTGACGTATAAATTCGATATGGCGGTCGCAAGAAATATTTTAGTAACCCCTATAGATATCTTTAATATTGGCACAGCACCTGATTGGGCTTAGAATAGCGCAACTTTTTCTCATTTCAACAAACTCGTATCTCTTACCGTTTCCGAAATCCCTATGTAGTTGCTTTTATCTGGTATGATGAAAAGATCGATTACAAAGAAAAACAAACCATCCGTGACCTACGACAGCTCTTCTGTCTTTCAGGCCAAAGCCACCCTGATTAGCGTTTTCCAGAGCGCGAATAATGCAATAATTTTTTCAGCGTTGCCAGGTAGCCAAGAATGCCGTAGAATTAAATCATCGAACCTCAGGGCGTTGATTTTTCGCCAGAGACCAAAATTGTGTCTATAGGCCAAAAATAGGTTTCTATCTTTTAATTGTCGCCTTTAAAAATGACTACGTCCACACTCAAGATGAACCCGATTTAGTCGGTAAAGCGGATAATTTTGCTTACTAATATCATACGTATTTTTCTATGTTATATACTTTAGACACATAAAAATAAGTACCTTAAACAAAACTTGGCTATAACTAGTATCTTATAAGGTTCCAACGCTAAAATTTGCAAAAACTTCGCTACTTCAAAAATTTTTATTTAGTTTGACTTTAATTTACAGATTTACACTAAAGCTTGACCATAGACCTACAATACGAATGGACTGGGCCCGTCGCATACGCGCAATGCTGGGGAAGTGACTCCAAATTGAGATGTGGCTAGTCCGGGCAAAACACGGACAGATTCGCATTATATTGTACGGAAAAGTCCCTTTTTTTAATTTAATAAAATAAAACTAGGACATTAAGTTTACAGGTCTAAAATGCCTACCATGATACTTTATTTTTTTACCATCTATGAAATACTAACAAAACACCAAAAGGTACCTTAAATAATGTACAAGGTGACCCAGGAAAATTTTGCACTATTGCAAACTTGATTTTAAAAAATCTGATGAAGATGTGGGTCAAATTACAAGAAAAAATAGGTAGCTACAGATATTTTCGTACTGGCATATATACAGGGTGTTCCAAGTTATTTGTCCACCATTTTTTACGCTCTTTAAAGGTGCATTTGTAAGTTTTTTCAAAAAACAAATATATTTTCTTAAATTGCATATATTTTATAAGTTTTTTTGGTAACTCTTTCAATTCCAAACAAAAATAGTTTTAATTTTTTTTTAGTCAAAAATAACAAAAATATTTGAAATTTAAAATTATACTTAGACAGCTTTCTACCAAAAAAAAAAACATAACTTGCCTTAGCGTAATTTTGAATGTAAAATATCTTCGTTATTTTTAACTTTAGGAAAAAAACTCATTTTTTTTTAAATTGAATGAACTATCAGAAAAAATTATAATGTTCTGTATGGTGGTTGTTTATACCTCAGTTTTTATAACGGTTATTTTTCAATTTCCCTGGATGTTCCGCTGTTTTATTTGAACGTATTTAGATAATATTTCTCATAAAATCGATTTGCGGGTAAAATTATTCTGATTTTTAGTAAATTAAATTTTAAAAAAATTCTGATGTTCCGTGCAATGTTGGCAATATTTTTTATTTTAAAATATTTTATTTTTTGCATAAAATAACTAACAATTAAAAACAAGAATTTTTTACAAAAATCAATTTCTTATGTTTACAGGGTGTTTTACCATATTTTCGCATGCAAATATATTTTTTATTATTAAATATAAAAGTATAGAGCAAATTTTGATGACTTTCTTAAATTTAATAAAATAAGTACTGTGTATTCTTTTATTTCAAATTGCGCAGTTATTTTCATATTTTAAAAATAATTTTTATGTGTGGCTATAGTTTTTGAGATATTATGTATATCACTACAAGATTTGATCGTAAATGCTACAATTGAAGCTGCTTTGCTTAAAATAATTAAGCATCTCGAAGAAGTGTCGAATTGGAATAATAAACTACTTTTTAAACAAAAAAATATTATTGCGCTCCTAACCCTCATGAAAAACATATTAGCTACAACAGCTACATCCCTGGCTGCTTGCCACGAAGGATATTGAATTACTAATAAATTTCCGGCCCGCTTCGGTCACAGTTCTATCTCTGTACCCATGACATTACAAAGTTTTGTCACTTGGAATTTTGGCTCTATTAAGTAAATCAAATCAATAAAATCTCTATATTTTTTTTTTAAGTTTTGAAGCAATTTTTTGTGCTGTAATTATGGTATGGTATACACTAGGTAACACACCTATTATTAGACACTGTTATCTGAAGGTGGGACTTGTTATCAGAAGGTGAAAAGTTTGTATCACGAGCGTATCAAGCATTAAAATTTTCTAGAGTAGCGCCCGAGGCAAAACTTCGATCAATTTTATCCCTGGAAATTCCAAGATTGAATCGATCGAAACCCTGGGAAGTCAAAGTCAAAATTCGTTAGATAACGAAAACATTTTAAAAGTTTTTAAAATATCGTTTAGTTTTTGAGATATGGTATTTATCATAAAAAAATTAAATACGAACCTGAATTTTTCTTAGTACTATTTTGATTATTTTTATGCAATTATTATCATAAGGTAATAAAAATTTAATATTTTTTTGTTTTGACAGAGTTTTTTTTTATTTTTCAAACCTGGAAATTTCTAAAGAGCTTAATGCCAAAACTGTTACTATGTTTAAAAATTGTTGGTCCTTTCCAGCGGTAGCCCGGCATTTTAAAGTAAACCGAACAACAGTTTGTTCTATAAATAAAAGAGAGATAAAAGAACAATCACATGAAAGGAAACAAGGATGATCTGGCGGCCAAAGTAAGTCTAAAATTAGCCCTTCGAGAAAGAAAAGAATGGAAAAATTATTTCACATTTTCGAGGCAGCCAAGCATCCATTTACCGTAGAATTAAATCATCAAACTGTCGAACTGCAGCAAAAAAAAAACGATTTTACTTTTTAAATGTATTAGCAAAGCTAATAAAGATATTCAATTTAAAATTTAATTTAATTTAACAGACACAAGTACGTTATTTCTAAAAACAACCAAAAATACATTGCTAGATAGTTTTTATCAAGTTTTACTCCATTGAAGTTGCCTTTTATACTTTGTTAACTCATTGTTTTCGGTTCCGAACCGCGACGCCGTGGAGACGGTGATAGATTGAACTGTGACGAAATGTTTTTTTCCTTTTAGACTGGTGGGCGTTTACGTCCCGCCATGGACTTGGTTTCTTTGGTTCGCTGTCGTTTCACTCGTTGAATAAAAAACAGGTTTCACCTATTTTTCATTCAACGAGTGAATAGGTTTTATCTATTACGGTGAAACCTCCTATAAGCGGATACTCACGGTTTGGTCGATTTTGTCCGCTTATTGGAGGTGTCCGCTTATGAGAGGGAACTGCGAAATTTTAATATATATTTATTAACAATTTCCGATGGTTGAGTTTTTCCGATAGTAAATTTTTTAGCGATCTTTCGTGCTGATAGATGTTCCTTCTCCGAAATGTTAACAACTTTTTACTAGGCGCAATTTCAACGAGATCTATTACTACCCAGCTGAACAGTAAAAATAAAACCCAGCAGTCCCGCCGAATAAAATATTTTGTAAATACGACAGAAGTATATAGTCTCTGCATTAAAACGGAATAATATTAATGACCAAGTCGTGCAGAGCTTCGTCCCGTGTCCAGAGGTTTCCGTCCGGTTAAGAAAGGTTTCAGAATTTTTTAACCAAAAAAAATTGTCCGCGTCCGGTAATAGGAGTGAATTTTACATGTAAAGAAATGGGGAAAGGCTTGGTTCTACTTGCTTGTCCGACTAAAGGGTGTGTCCGCTTAATAGAGGTGTCCGCAAGGAGAGGTTACACTGTATTTCATTATTTTTGATTTACCTTGTATATTGTAGTCAGGCAAGCCACGCTGAGGTTGGAAATGCCTGTTCCGAAATATCGGCATCCGTGGTTGACTTTATCCCTTTGAAGTTGCCTTTTATACTTTGTTTTATTTTATATATTTTATAAACATGCAAATGGAAATATACATCCTCTTAGTGAACATCATAATACTACCACGGTTCACCAAACAATGTTGATCCGTGTCCTTACTGTAAAATGTATAAATGTCAACCAGATATAATATTACATATTATATATATATATATATATATATATATATATATATATATATATATATATATATATATATATATATATAGATTATTGTTATAAGGCCGCGGCCACCCCCATATTTCTGGGTGCGCCACTGATTAAAGTACATTGAAAATCGAAATTTTTCATGTAACGCACAACTTACTGCCATATAAGGCTGTCGTTTACAACCAAAATAACAGACCAATTTGTCATGATGGCCACTATGTCCCACTAACCCGCACGCAGTTTATGTGGACACTGTACTTTATACCATTGTGTATATCAAATCTTTTTTGTAAAAAACCTCCTGAATTTAAAAAAAATAAATATTTAATTACTAAAATCGTACATTTTTATAAAAGCTAAATTTAAAAAATATTCCGATACCGGGAATCGAACCCGAGCCTCCTGGGTGAAAGCCAGGTATCCTAGCCACTAGACCATATCGGATTCATGATGAATAAATAATCTCCACATTCAGCGCAGTAATAGTTAAAAATAAAATATTTGGAACAAGTATTTTTAGTTTAGGTTGCGACGTCCCGAGAGGTCACTCACTTTCCGTCAAACGGGACTATTTGAAGCAATCTTGACAATAAACATTTGATATATTTTTTAAACTTAGGTAAATACCTAACGCGTTACTGACTGTAGTTGAGTAAGTTTGTAGGGTACCCATTTTAAGAAAAAAGCCGTAAAAATAATGTATTTTTTTTTAAATTTTTATTCAAGGATCTTTGATTTTCTGGCTTCAGAATTGAAAATGGCGAATACCAAAGTTAAGAAAAAAAATAACTTACCTGTTTTAGGAGAAATTAAATTAATTTTATTGGATTTTTTTTCTTTTTTTTTATATTTCCTTTAATTTTTGTACGATGTTGATTTTTACCCAAATGCAGTACGGCGAAAGGAAGGGTAAAGTTTTTCGATTGTTGTATGTATGTAAGTAAATATGTTTGTGTCACGCTAGAGGCTAAACGGCTGAATCGATTTTAACAAAAAAGGTGTCGTTGAATTGCTGCTGATCTCGAAGGTGCTATAGCCTATATTTTTTTAAACAGGAATCAACATGGCGGTCTTTAGACGCCATTTTGTCACATGATGTAGGCTTTAAGCAAACAAATTATCTATATTTCAGACGATTTTATTGAAATTCGTTTGAATACCCATTGCAGATGACCTCTAATTTGCTGTAGTTACTTTGTAGTCCTCCCTGCTCCCACCCATCTTCCCTTCTGTCATTCCCCCCACCCTATTCAAAAACCGTATTCGCATAATTTTATCAAATATAGAGGGATTTCAAAAATTATTTTTGCATAGCTTTCAGATTTATTTTCCAACACCATTTTACTAGCCCCATGTGCCTCTCCCTCTCTCCTCCCTGTTATCCTTATTAGTAATAGTTATAGCTATCACTTTCACAAATATAAAGCGATTTCAAAGTTCTTCCTGCACATGCTTGAAGATTTTTTTCCAACATCATTTTACTAGTTTTTCCCTCCCTCTCCCTCTCTTCTCCACACCCTCCTTAATCTTATAGTAATAGTTGTAGCTATACCTTTCACAAATTTAGAGCGACTTCAAAAATTCTTTCGGCACACGCTTTAAGATTTTTTTCGACATCATTTTACTAGTTCCTTCCGCCCTTTCTCCTCCCCCACCTTTACTCAATGGAAGGTAACACTGTTCGCGTCCGCAGAAAATCTACACGTACTTTTCAGTCTATGGATAAATCGGCCTAAAAGGGGGTTTCGTGTGCAAGTCGTGCCAACTCTTTGCCGATAAGCCAAGTTTGTTAAAGGCACTCCATAGATCAGGTTTTGACTTGTTGTCATTCTGGTAAATGCGTTTTTTTAAAGATATAGCTCCCACCACTTTTTTTTCCACGATAGTAAATGGGCTATAGGAGTTCAGCCTATTTTCCCATGTTAAATCCCATAAGAAACGCTAAGGTTCAAGTTAGCGAAAATTGGCCCCGTCAAGGTCACAGGTCTGTGTGACGTCACAACTGCAAAAACGTGTTGAAGAAGTGCACAAGAAATGTATACCTATAACGTTATATAAATAAGTTTGAGGTGAACTGTCATATGTCAATCTGTCAATTGCAATTTGGCCTTACTTCATCATAAGCTGTTTTTTGGAAATTTTTAATGGCTTCGTTTACAAAATGAGTGACCTGGGTTTTGCGGTCGAAATGCTCGAAATGATCGTCAACAACATTGCAATGTATTAAATGTTAATATTTCAGAACAACTAAAACCGCATCAAAATATATAATTTTAATATCTATCGGAAAAATACACAAACAAAGGCTTAAGCAAAAGATGTATATATTATATAAAAAAGCAATAAGTGCCAAAAGTCATAATAAAATAAAATAAAAATAAGGGTACATAATAAAAGATCGCTGTCAGCTAGGGGTAGCAAAGCTACTTTTTACGCTATGTGCGCATGTTTTGCGTCGACAGTTTCCAAGAAAGACGCATTTCGGTGTACTGCGCAAATCTCATTTGGTCCTTAATAGTTTTTCGCTAATTTCTCAGCACCTATAGAACCGATTCGAGAAATTCTTTCTGTATTGGATTGATATATCTAACTTGTATTAAATTTAAAGGAGAAATAGATCCCCCAAAAGGGCCTTATCAGTTTTTCGCTAATTTCTCAGCACCAATTGAACCGCTTCGATAAACTATTTTTTTATTGCGTTGGTGTGGCTTAACTTGTACTAATTCTTAAGGAGATCTTGATAAATGAAAAGAATCGTTATATTTTCCACTAATTTCTCAACACCTATTGAACCGATTCGAAAAATTATTTTTTTATATTGAATTGTATGCATTTTTAGAAAGACAAAGGTCGATCAAAATGTTTTTGTTTGTTTTGCAGGACAGATTTCAAAAATTGTTCTTTTATTAGATTCACAAAAATAAATGAGAAAATAGGAATGCAGTTTAGCAGGCAATCAAAATGATATTAATAAATAAACACACACACTAACCTACTATAAGTATTATAATGCATTACGTTTTTCATATACAATTGTAGAAATTTAATAAACAAGCAGTTGTTAAGATAAAAGTAGGAATCCTCTAACCTTTATCTTAGTATTAGGGGTTAGTTGTGATACAAAAAATGTATCTGGTTTAATTATATTCTTACCCATTTAAACTTTTGTGACTTTTTAAACAATAAAAATACAGGTTATTATCTTTTTACGATATTTATAAAAATGGTAATAGGACTGGCTACTTAAATAACTTAAAATGTAGACCAAATAAGCATTTTAAAATGGCCTATTTCGTCAACGACATATTTTGAATAGTCCCCTTTTAACAATTAAGATTTACAATAATTATTAACATTTTCTTACTTGTTTTAACCTTACTCAGCACTCTCCAAGATCTGAAAACTAAGCATCGTACCGAAACTGGTCTAAAGTACTTATTTTATATTCATTGGAAATATCAATCCAATTTTATAAAAATCACGTTATACCAGTTAATCAGGTATCTCTGTTTTCAAGCTACTAACCTAAACCGTCGAGATCCATAAATACCTAACCTAAATGCTATGGCGTATATGGCTACATTACTCGTGCAGAATATACAGGGTGCTAGTCAGCTATCAAAATTTATCCTTTCTCTAATTTAATCTCGATAAATTGTCACGGTCTGTCTAAAGTTAATACATCAAGTAGCCCCCCTTTATAAATATATTTTATTTTAAATAATATTAAGTTTAAGTTTGTACTACCACTTTGTAGCAGCTTTATAAAAAGTGTTTATTGGAATAACAAGATAACCTCTGACCCCACTACTCCTATATTTAGAGATAACAGTTGAAATAATCAGTAAAAAAATGTACACGCGCTTGCAGATAGATTGTTGTTCGTCTTTATTAAATATTAAAAAAAAAATATGCACATGTTTCTTGTAGATAGCGTTATATTTTTTTAATCATTTTGTATATATAATAAAGTGAAAAACAGAATTAAAACATTATATACAAACAAGTCTTTCTTTATTGAACAATATTTGGCATTTGGTAACAAACCAGTGTTTCTTTATTAAACAACGCAACGTGAGTTCTATTTTCTATACTATATTATATATTATATATAGACAATAAACTTTAAATTTATTTTAAAAAACGTACTAACTTAATAAAGAAGTTTAAAATCTTAGTTTGGCCCATCAATAACTCAATTTCCTTTCTCTTTAAGTATCACCAAAATTGTATTCTCCTCTAACCTTTATTTTTCCTTTTAAAATCAATGCGAGGGAAAACTAAAACAGTGCTTCTTTAGAGTCCCTTATAATGATCACAGAACACCAAATATAGCAAGCCTTTTTTAAACCAATTGTAGAGAAAGAGATAAAACTGTTACTATAATACCAAAATATAAAGGACTGAATCTTGTAAGATCTGCCTATAAATTCTGAATGGTGAAATGCGACGTTGAAAAATAGTGTGACTTTTTTTAGCACATACCAATAGAGTACATTTTTAATCTTGTCTTTTAAAATATGTATCAGGTGTCCCAAACTTTGGGGGTTTTAATACTTCTAAGTTTAGGGGATATAAAAATAATCAGAGCCTCATATTTTTAAACTTTGGCATCCGTATTTGAGAATATAACCTTAAAAATGTTATTAATGTTTATTTTTTATTGTAAATATATGTCTATTCAGACGTAAATTAAATTTAATTGCTTGTTTTTAAGAGTTAGGTATTTACTGTTTACATCCAATAACTATTTTACCGCCGACACTGGTAAATCGATAGATGTATTCAATGCGTAAACATTAAATATACTTATGTTGTGCCGTACAGCGTTGTCATAGATTTTCCAAAAAATATTTCTTTACTTTTTCTAACTTATAGGCACATGTTGGAGTCAAAGGGAATTGTTTTAATATATGAATTTTTGCCGCTGTTCCGATTTTTTTGGCCTCCTAATACGTGAATAAATAATACTATCTACCTACCTATCAAGTAAATCTTGAAAAATATATAAAAAAGCTATACACATCTAAGAATATAATAGAATATATAAATTACCTAATATAATAAAAATGTATTTCTTTTTATAATGGGCGATTCTTATTTTTTTAAGTTATAACAGAATTTACCCCGAATTTTGTTGCGTTTATAACAGTTTAACATATGCTCAAACTAACTAAAGTTTCGAAATACTTTTTTCTGAAAAAACTAAAATCTTAACCATATTGAATTGATAAGTGAGACAAGTGAGTGGCAGAATCGATTGGTCCTCTAAATGTCCCTTATGTCTCGCTACCTTCATCTTTCAATTTCCTAAAACTCATGGTTGATAATAGGACTAATTTTATTACCAGTTTTTTTAAAATAATATCACTTGATTTGACTGCGAAATTTTTCCAAGATCTAAGCAGTTGCTGATAAATAGTTTACTTATGTTTTTCTTGTAGTTTTAAACTTTATTCTTATTTTTTAGTAATGGAAGCATAAACATAGAAATATGTTTTGACTAGGGATACGTGTGACTCAAAACCTGGTTACAAAATATTTTTTAGTTTTTGTTTACATACAAATAACTTAATGTTATTAGCAAGGTGTAACGTGTCATTTTTACGTTTAAGACAACGTTACATATTTGTTTATTTAGGTAAATAATCAAGGCTCTTTGATTCGTCTTTCTGTACACAAAGTAAGGGTATTTTATAGAGATAGGTTTGGAAGTTATATAGTGTCTAGGAAGTTACCTTAAAAGGAGGCATTCCATCGAATTACTGTGGACACTACGCACATCGCATTATCTGGACATCGTAATTGGAATTTAGGATCACAGGTTTCGGGAAAATCACATAAAACTTTTGGTTGTTTTGTTTATTTCTGCAGTTTCGTCGTTTACTTGACGTACATAAAGTTAAACAGCTGTTATGCTGGGGAATGGCGGCGTTGCCGCATCACAAATGGTTTTAGTAACAGGAAGGAAACATTTGGATGAACATTTCATTCCCTTACGTTTATTTTCGAGGATATTGGGACAATCCGAACCTCATAGCTAGTTGTGACAGCACGAAAACATATTTAGGTCCACGGTTTGACCAGGAACAACCGAGGCTCCGCCACTTTGATATCTTTATTAATTTGATAGGGAAAGGATAAAATAAATACGAGTTATGCACTTTTGTAAATGGGAGATAAACGAGGGATAAAAACCAAGACTAAAAGAATAAACGAAATCGTGTGAGTTAACATCTGAACACTCTTGTGCCGAGCTTCTTAGCAGTAGTTCAGTGTGTATTTTTGGGTTCAGGTTCAGAAACAACTTTATTACAGTAGAAATGTTTTACAAGAATGGCGTCAAACCATATGAATCTTAGAGAAAACATATATAAAGAGCAAAGGAAACTTGTGACTAAAACTGTAGCTAAAATACAACTAAATTCTACACTTAGTATAGCTTTACTCATATGGGAATTGGTTGAGTGTTTGAATATTCCTGGGTTTGCTGCATGCCCTGATCTCCAGTAATTGATTTTACAGTTGATGGTTTCAATGCTGAGCTTCTTCTAGTCCGTCGGGTTATTCTTCTTCTACTTGATATGTTGGTGGGGGTCCGGTAGGCAAATGTTCGGTCAAATGTATGGAGGGTGTCTCGACGTCCTTGTTATAAAAATTTCAACCGTGGAAATAGATCCGACAACACCTCAAGGTGGTCGGTGCTGCCCCCTATAGACCTGTATAGAACTATTGCTGTACCTCATTGGTTAGTTTGAAAATCGCGGGTTTTTCTGGTTGGTTGGTATTGCGTTTTACTGTCCCCACTCCCCACCAAATTTACAAAACGGTTTCCGGCCACCTCGGTTTTTGTGTTCTGCCTGGTCTCTTTGCTAACAAATTTTGGCTGGGTCGACAACAGTTTCTGGGATCGCCATTGTTTTTGTGTAGTGGCACTGCAAAAACTGCAGGTTCTGTCCCAGAGACTGTAAAGAGTGAGTCCGTCGTGAGGCGTATCTCGTGGACGGCTCATATCCTCTACATAGAGGGATTTAAGTAGGCCTACGCCATTTGCACGGAAAGAGCATTGGTAAGTTCGATTTTATTTTTTCATTTTTTTTTATTATTTGAGGACTCTTAAAGATAATAATTGCCTCCCAAATTGTAATTATTTTTCGTGTGAAATGTATTTTTTTTTTGACAAAAGACGTGGGGAATTTTTGGCGTTTTTACATTTTTTCTTTTAACCACGTGTTGGATAAAAACTATATATTGTTTTTCTCCTTTGTCTACAGCCCTGTCCATTCCATCGGCAGCGGCGCTGGACGCTGGTGGGAAGCCGGACGGGCCAGTTATAACCCTGGGAAAGGTACGTTAGGATTATTTTAGTTCATCTGTTTAAATCTACTTTGTTTTATTGAGTCGACATGGGGTCCTCGATTTAAGTTACTGTGTAGGGGAACTTCGTGCAAAATTGACGAATTCCAGGAAACTGAAACATTTCATTTTCCACAGGGTTCTACGCTCGGGCAAGAATCCCACAACCTTTTTATGCTCGGGCAAGAAACCAACAACATTTTGTCCACGATGTGCTGCACTAGTACCATGTGCTAGTTAGTCAGCAGGGAAGGCGCGGCAGAACTGGGACCGGTGGAGTAGCAGAAGATGTCTGGTACAACACATCCAGGTTTACAAAATAAAACACATTTATACACGCCTTAACTATAATTCTTTTCCTCATATATAAATTTTTTAATATAATTTAGATGTAATCTTTTCATATATAAGTTTTCACAGTATAATTTCAACATTTCTTGTAAACGCAAGATAAGGTATGACGTCATAACCCTGGTTTTGCGGCATATTTACTACATCGACTTGTTTTCCTTCATTTCATTTATTTAAGATAATTTTACTGTCAAATTTAAAGTGCCTTGCTATTTTGGCCCTATTTAAAGTGCCTTGCTATTTTGGCCCTGACTTGTTTGGTATTTTTCTCAAGTTTTACAATCAAAATATACAAGATGAACTAAATTTCTTTGTTATTTGTACAATCCAGTGAGCCAACTTTGCGGAGACAAAAGAGAGATGAGATTATATTTTGTTTCTAGCGGTTTCGTCACACATTTTTACCTCATGGGGTGGATCTCGGACTGGGTTGCTGTCTGTCTCATTCTACCCAATGTAGAATGATGACAGCAGATATTTGGTCTAGATCTCCCCTATGATGGAACGATTTTGGAAGTATATATATTTTTTTTTTAACAATCATTCATATAATTGAGTCCTACGCTGCTGACTCAGATGTAGGTACACTATGACCTGTTAAAGGAGTCCATCTACCTGTAAAGTATTTCTGTTTTGTCATCTGAATTTAATCTTTTAGAATCTTATTATGTTTATTTTTTTTTTGGTTATTCTTAATTACACAAATACTCTGGAAGCCTCGGAAGTAAGTAGAATTTCATTGTTTGGCTGCAACGTTTGGGTTGAACTGTATTTTATTTAAGAACTTCTTTGTAAAACATTGGTATTAAATAATGCGGCGCACTTAAAATTTTCTTATTTCTGAATCCCCCCCTTCTCCACTGTATAAAAGTTACCGGGCATATCAATGTTTTACCTAGCTGGAAAATTCAGTTCTGCTTCCAGATATTTGTTTAATTATTCAGAGGTTTTGTCGTGTCACAAGTTGGCAAATTGTTATATTCTGATTACAGTGTCACAAAATGGCAGCAAAGTCTTTAAGCTGCCAAAATGTCACACAACGCATTTTAATAGGCCACAAATTGGCGCCCAAATTATTTTTTAACTTTTTTAAGGCCACAAATTGTCGCCCTACGTGTGTTTTGGCTAGTTTTTTAACATCTGATGTAATTTTTTTTATTTTATTTTTTAAATTTGGAAAAAGGAAAAAAAGTTTTTTGAATTTTTTTTGAATTTTTTTTGTTTTTTCTGTGTTACAGCCAAAGCCAGGTTAAAAGCTTTCAGTGGCTGTCGGTGTTTTTTTGACACCCAATCATTTTTTTTACTATAAAACAGGATTTTCCATCATCATTGGTTGTTTTTTGAAAAAACACTTTTTAAATATTTTTTTTTTATAATATTTTAATATTTAAGCGTTGATTTGAAATTCGTTGTTGCTCTGTTGATCCTCATAGTTTTTTGTTAGCTTATCTTCACAAGTTTTTTTCTTGGAAAATAAAATATTCATTTTTATTTATTAAGGAAGAATAAGTGGATAAAAAAAACATAGGAGTTTTTATTCAACAGCGTCCGAATCATGTTCTTAATTCTTTAAAGTTTTTGTAGGAAAAACACATTTTAATTTTTTAAGAAAAATAAATACAACAATGTAAATTTACTTCAATTTTTTTTTGTTGATCTATAGGTGGATGGACCTCCAGACATAGTCTTTTTAAGTTTAAATATATGACATAGGTACTGTGTTTTTTTCTAACAATTTTTTTTTCCTGCAGGTTCATTTATTTATATTTTATTATTTCCTGCTTGTGATAAGATAGAAATTGGTTCACAGATTATTTTTTAGTATTTAGTACAGTCAATTTATTTGGGTCAACAAGTTATTTTTTTGGTGATTTTAATTTTTGTGGGATATCACCACTTGGAAATTGGAATATTTTTACAGGGTTTCACACAAATTTTTCTTGGCTGAGTTGTTTTAAAGTAAATATAGCTTAACAGCTAGTAGATTTGTTTAGTTGAAAGTATTAATTAGTAATGAAAGAAAAGGAAAATGAGTTTATTTTGCTTTGTCATTTTCTTTTCTTGTTTTTGGAGGTACTGACAATTAAGAACTTACGTCACTCAGTTACATCGGGTCAGAGGAGGGTACTACTACTAGTGTCGGCTCGGGAAGTTAGGAAAAACAAGGCTAAAACCCTAGAGCGACATATTGGCTGAAAATCAACGCCAGAGGTCCAGTTAACATTTTTTTTTTGGGGTATTTTTTTTGAAAGACATTTTTTAGGTCTTTGGCTTAGTTGTCTAGTTGTGTTTCGTGACTGGTCAAATTTTTTTTGGTGGAAAATACAGCGTTGGGCTTTGAAGTGCATTTTTTTAAAAAAAATGACCTACGGGTATTTCTATCAATTAAAGTTTTCTGGTTCACAATTATTTTTTCCTGTATTTTTTTTCTGCGTTCAGGTCATAGCTTGGTCATGGCCATTGGAGAGCAAACATTTATGAGCCTTGAGAAGTTTTGCCTGCTCCGGATTGAATACAGGGAAAAGGAATTTGAAGCCCAACTAGATATAATACCACAAAAGAAATGTTTAACTGAGACAGATATAGATATAAGTTTTTTTGATTTTTTTTAGTTCATTTGTAAAGTTCAGTAATTTTTTAAAGTAATATCATTGTGAGGCCGTGAAATTGGTCAGTGAATTTAAGAGAGACTTTCAACTAAATATAAATGCTAGGCGGGGGTAATTGGTAAAAATATTTCCAAAATTTTACTTTTTTTTTGAATAATTTAATTTTTCGTAAAAAATTATTTCCTTTCTGTTAACATAACTTCTCGAATTCTTGTTTTGGTCAAAACGGTTTGTATAGTGGTCGTAGTTTTAAAGGGTGACCAGACAGGTTATATTTTTTTTAGGGGACCAAACGGGAACTTCTTGAGTTACAAAAGGTGAACTTTTTTTGTCTTAGTTGATCAGGCAGGAATAAATAAATCTTTTACTTCCAAATCATAATTTTAAATAACAAGATTTATTGGTTAAGTGTTTGGGTCTTATAGTAAAAAAACGTTTTGTTTTTGGAGGATACTGGTATGATATGAAATTATTTTAATTTCATGCCAAATGTTGTTTGACGGCAGATATGCTAGTCTTCAGTTTTTTTGTTAGTTTGCAGTTCAGGACAGTGGCGTGTACTTAAAGGGGCCTTACATCTGCGCCCATTGTAAAGCAACTTCCAACCTACTTGCTTAGCTTTTCACTTAATCTTCGTTTTGTTGCTTCTAAAATTAAAGCGTTATGTTGGATAACGATGGATGGTGTTAGACTAAGAAAGTACCTAGGTATTTAGGGATGAAAACTTGGAAGTTGTGGACAATCGGAAAATAATTTTTTTTTATTTAATTTTTTTTTAATTTTAAAATAGTTTCATACTGGTGACCTCAGATAATGAAGCAAATTTTTAAATTACAATACACTTTTGTGGAATAAATGGGAAAGTGTTCAGGTTAAACAATAAATTTAAGATGATTGATTTTTTTAAAAAAAGATTTCAACCTAAGAATAAATTTAAAAACAATAGGTTTTCTTTGATATGACTAAACAATGATGAGGGCATATATTTTTTTTGTTATGCATAATATGATAGTAGTACCTTTCGTATTGCAATAATTAGGGGTTTTCCTCCCGCGAGCTGGGTGGAAATGGAAGAAATGTTTGGTTCGGAGTGTAGAAATCGAGGAACGAGGACTTCCTGCTAATCTTTTTAGGATTTCGCAACTTCGGTTTTCGCTAAATTAAAATACATCCAAATTTGGCCTACAGACTGAATCTCACATCTTCCAGGACCTTGCAGATTTGCGGAGAAAGACAATTTTTGTGATCTGTTTAGTTATGATAGGAATTAATATAATATAATAGTAACATGCATATGAGGGAACTAGATATATTTAGGTTAAAAAGTAGTAAGAACACTGATCTGAACAGTTTTCCATAATAGTGTCCTATTTTCACAGGGTGCTTCAAAATATCTTCACCCTTTCTTTGAAATAAGATATTGTTTCGCCTGTGGGTGTTTGACCGTTTAAAAAATATATAGGGTCCAGATGGGATTGGAATGGAAATCACAAGTTTTTGGGTTTTATTGACATTATACTTAGGGAATAGGGGAAATGTCTAATAAAAAGTTTTTGGTTTTAGGCCGAGTTTTGTTGAGATCACAGAAATTTAATTGGGGCCGGGAGTTTTATTATGCTCTTTTAAAATTAATGTAATAGTTTTTGGTTCTTGATTTTGTTCTCTGGTTTTTACGCAGGATTATTCCCAACTGTTTCATTTCAAAATATCATTTGTAGGTGATGGGGTCTCATTAGCCCTTGGACATTTGGTAGATTTACTTTGACTGATAGTTGTGGAGTGGGCCCAACTTAATTTTATATCTCGTAAACACCAGGAATAAGGATCTGAGAATGCATTAAGCAGTAAATTTTTTTTTGAGTAGATGTTGTGTGTAAAGACACTTGAGTAGGCAGATTTAGTTTTACAACGTTCTTATAGGTGATCCTTGAAATTGTTTCCATATTTGTTTTTTTGAAAGGGCACACGGGATAATTCTTTACAGGGTTGAGTGCAAAGTTTAAGACTTAGGTTCACATTAATATAGGGGTACAGTAAATGAGTACTCACGTTGGTTGTTTCCTTTAGTAATAATTTTAAACAAATATACTAACATCGTTTGTTTTTTTGTAACATAAACATTTTTTTAAAACTTTTCCTAAACTGATTGGTTTTTTTTTCAATCACGATTTTTATACCTTATGATTCTTAAGTAAATTTAATTTTCAACATTTTTTTGTATAGTAAATTAATTTTTCTAGCTCATTTACTTTTCACATTGCCACAGTTTTGGGAGAGGGAAGGGAATTGACAACTGGTTTTTTAAAGGAAAAGAACAAAAACTGTTGCATGACAACTCGAATAAGATTTTTCTGGTGTTGATTTTATAAAAGGAAAATTTTTAAGGTTCACTAATAGGAGCTGCAACCCCACTTAAACATTTTTAATTTTTTTTGAAAATATTTTTTTTAAATATTTTTTTTTTAATATTTTTTTTTAAAAGGGAGACTTGATTTTCTTGTTGGACATTTTTTCCTTGGTGCATAGTAGTACCTTGTCCCTACAATGGTTCTACCAGTTTATTTAAATATTTTTTTTTCTGAATTAAAATATAATTTTATTTCAAACCCTCACGTTTTAACAACCTATCATCATTTGTTTTAAATTTTTTTTTTCTTCTCCCTACTCCAAACCACCTATCAGAGTGGAGTAATTTTTGAAAATTTTAGTGAGTCACTAATTAATTTTTTTTGACTATTGGACTACTGTGGTCGACACCAAAAATTTTTTTTTTATTTTTTTTTTGGGACACCTTTCGGTACGATCCTAGGGTCTTCTTGACCATGGTTTGCATCAATTTAGTTAAAGTATTGGGAATTTCATTTTAACGATTATTAGAGAGTTGCAGTCCTACCAAGACGTTATTTGTGTAAATTTTTTATTACCATCGGTAATTTTTTTTTTTAAATTTTCTTAAAATTTTTTTTATTACACACAACATCCTTACTAGTCTAATTCGACGCAATTTCAGCGAGCGGTTTTTTCTTTAATTGAGCATATTTTACGATTTCTATAACATGAACATCTGTTCCGATGTTTATTGCGTTCACTTATATATTAAGGGATGATGTGACCTTAACCAATGCATGTTTCGTGTAAACTCAGAGTAGGTAAGCAGGTTAAAGTGGGTTTTGATTTATTCTTTTTAGAAAAATCATTGTATACGGCGATTTGGGTTTTTTTGAGGAGTTTATTAGTGGAGCCGTTCTGCAATAGCAGGAGTATACCCTAGCTTTAACTGTGTACAACAGCTTTGGGATTTTTGTTATAGGTAGTGTGTTGTACGTTCCATTTAGGGATAAATTTACCTATTCGGTTGCTGAGGTAAACAAACATCACTTAACTTTAATTTTAATCCAGTTCAGCTAGGATAAGCGCAATTATTTTTTTTGTGTTTTACTCACGCAGGAGTGAAACATAAGACCTAAACACTGCCAAAACTCTTGTTTCTCTTTTATTTTTATTAAACTTTTTTTTTATGGCTACTTGTTAATTCTAATTTAGGATTTAAGTAGTTATTTCTCTCTGCAGGGTTGGACATCATAGTTGGTTGTGCAAATACTTAACATAAATTATGATTACATTTTTAAATGCAAATAAATTTTATTTTCTTACTGCTCTGGCCAAATGGATGTGATAGAACGTAGTAGTATTTCATGGGCTTCACCAGTGGTAATGGTGCAAAAGAAAAACACAAAGAAATATCGGTTCTGCGTAGACTACCGCAAATTGAACTCAGTGACGGCGCGTGATAGTTATCCTTTACCACTCGTATCCGAGACTCTTGACAAGTTGAAAGATGCTAAATACTTGTCAACTTTAGATATCAAAAGCGCTTAATGGCAAGTACCAATGGAAGAATCATCGAAGCCACTAACAGCATTCATCTGTCGACGAGGTCTCTTCCAATTTAAGCGGTTACCATTTGGTCTTCATAATGCACCTGCAACTTGGCAGAGACTCATAGATAGCATCATAGGAAACGATTTAGACCCCTACGTGTACGTATATCTCGATGACCTCGTAATTGTCACACAGAGCTTTTCTGAACATCTTAGAATTCTTGAGGAAGTCCTACGAAGATTGCAGAATGCAAAGATAACGGTAAGTTGGGAGAAATGCCAACTGTGTAGGCCAGAAATGACTTATTTAGGTTTCGTAGTGGACCGTCGAGGCATCCGAGTTGACCCTAATAAAATTAGAGCCATGTTAGAGCTCCAGAGGCCAAGAACTGTCAGAGAAGTTCGTAGAGTTGTAGGTACAATATCCTGGTATAGACGTTTCATAGAGAATTTTTCAGCGATAATAGCTCCGATTACAGCTCTAACTAAGAAAAATCAAAAGTTCGATTGGACTCCAGACTGCGAAAAGGCATTTATTAAGATTAAGGAACTTTTAGTGACTGCACCGATTCTTACATGTCCAGATTATACCAAGGAATTTGTCATTCAAACAGACGCCTCAGGATATGGAATAGGAGCATGTTTAACGCAACCTTATCCTGAAGGAGACAAAGTCATATGCTATTTGAGTCGATCTTTGACTAAGCAAGAACGTGTTTACACGACCACCGAGCGAGAATGTTTGGCATTGGTTTGGGCGATAGAGAAGCTCCGGCCATATATTGAGGGGATCTCATTTAAGGTCATTACAGATCATTTTAGCTTAAAATGGCTTCATAGCTTGAAAGAGCCCAGTGGGAGACTTGCTCGTTGGTCTGTAAAACTGCAGCAATATGATTTTGAAGTAATCCATCGGAAAGGGAAAGATTTAGTTGTCCCGGACATGTTGTCTCGTGCAGTACCTATGATTGATACAATTTCGCAGCCCAGAGATGTTTCAACAGCAATTAAAGATCGATGGTACCAAAAGATGGTAAAGAGGGTCGTAGAGTCACCGTTAAAATTGATGAATTGGAGATACACTGATAATAAGTTGTATAAATATGTCAAACAAGAATACCCTCAACTTTCACCATCTAATGAATATTGGAAAGAGGTAGTCCCCAAAGATCATAGGCGTAGAATTATTGGAGAAGCTCACGATCCTCCTACCGCAGGACATATGGGTGTGTATAAAACCTTCCACAGACTGGCAGAAAAATATTATTGGCCAAAAATGCGCCAGGACGTGGCAACTTTTGTAAAGAAATGCTTTGTCTGTGCAGCTCATAAAGGTGATACACAAGGTGTATCTGATCAGATGATATCTCACCCAAAACCAACTCGTCCTTGGGAAATTATTTCGACTGATTTATGTGGACCTCTACCTCGTTCAACAAAGGGTAATTGCTGGATTCTCGTCGTTACGGACTATTTGAGTAAGTTTTTCTTAGTTTTTCCAATGCGAACAGCCCCTACTCAAGCTGTTGTTAAGCATCTTGAGGAACAAGTATTTATGGTCTTCGGAGTACCCCGCTTGATACTTTGTGATAATGGCCCTCAGTACAAAAGTAATGAGTTTAAGCGTTTTGCTGAGAGTTATCAGGTTAAAATTCAGTATAATCCGTATTATCACCCCAGAGCAAATCCAACAGAAAGGACGAATCGCACGTTAAAAACCATGTTATGTTGTTATGTGAAAGACAAACACAGGAAGTGGGACGAACAAATACATAAACTTGCCTGCGCGATTCGTACTGCAACCCATGAGACAACCAGGATGTCTCCTTTCTTTGTTAATTTTGGTAGGAATATGTGTTTATCAGGTAAAGATTACTCCAACCCAGTTTTGTTATCTGAAGAGAATGGTGTACAATCCGCTGAAAGTAAGAACGAAGGTTTCCGGAAGCTCTATGCTGATGTTAAGAGAAGGTTAGAGGTGGCTGGAGAGAAAAACGTAGTTCAGTATAATTTGCGTACAAGGGTACCCAACTTTGCTGTGGGTCAGCGTGTTTGGAAGAAAAATTATGTTTTGTCAGATGCTGCGAAGTTTTTCTCGAAGAAGTTAGCACCGAAATTCGTTGGTCCTTATGTGATTAGGAATAAAATTTCTCCATGGATATTTGAGCTTCAGGAACCATCGGGTAAAGTACTGCCAGGGAGTTGGCATGCCAAAGACCTTAAGTCGGCAGCGGACCTCTCCGATTAACCTTTTTAGGTTAATCGTCTTGAAGTTGGGGGGGGATTATGTAACGTGTCATTTTTACGTTTAAGACAACGTTACATATTTGTTTATTTAGGTAAATAGTCAAGGCTCTTTGATTCGTCTTTCTGTACACAAAGTAAGGGTATTTTATAGAGATAGGTTTGGAGGTTATATAGTGTCTAGGAAGTTACCTTAAAAGGAGGCATTCCATCGAATTACTGTGGACACTACGCACATCGCATTATCTGGACATCGTAATTGGAATTTAGGATCACAGGTTTCGGGAAAATCACATAAAACTTTTGGTTGTTTTGTTTATTTCTGCAGTTTCGTCGTTTACTTGACGTACATAAAGTTAAACAGCTGTTATGCTGGGGAATGGCGGCGTTGCCGCATCACAAATGGTTTTAGTAACAGGAAGGAAACATTTGGATGAACATTTCATTCCCTTACGTTTATTTTCGAGGATATTGGGACAATCCGAACCTCATAGCTAGTTGTGACAGCACGAAAACATATTTAGGTCCACGGTTTGACCAGGAACAACCGAGGCTCCGCCACTTTGATATCTTTATTAATTTGATAGGGAAAGGATAAAATAAATACGAGTTATGCACTTTTGTAAATGGGAGATAAACGAGGGATAAAAACCAAGACTAAAAGAATAAACGAAATCGTGTGAGTTAACATCTGAACACTCTTGTGCCGAGCTTCTTAGCAGTAGTTCAGTGTGTATTTTTGGGTTCAGGTTCAGAAACAACTTTATTACAGTAGAAATGTTTTACAAGAATGGCGTCAAACCATATGAATCTTAGAGAAAACATATATAAAGAGCAAAGGAAACTTGTGACTAAAACTGTAGCTAAAATACAACTAAATTCTACACTTAGTATAGCTTTACTCATATGGGAATTGGTTGAGTGTTCGAATATTCCTGGGTTTGCTGCATGCCCTGATCTCCAGTAATTGATTTTACAGTTGATGGTTTCAATGCTGAGCTTCTTCTAGTCCGTCGGGTTATTCTTCTTCTACTTGATATGTTGGTGGGGGTCCGGTAGGCAAATCTTCGGTCAAATGTATGGAGGGTGTCTCGACGTCCTTGTTATAAAAATTTCAACCGTGGAAATAGATCCGACAACACCTCAAGGTGGTCGGTGCTGCCCCCTATAGACCTGTATAGAACTATTGCTGTACCTCATTGGTTAGTTTGAAAATCGCGGGTTTTTCTGGTTGGTTGGTATTGCGTTTTACTGTCCCCACTCCCCACCAAATTTACAAAACGGTTTCCGGCCACCTCGGTTTTTGTGTTCTGCCTGGTCTCTTTGCTAACAAATTTTGGCTGGGTCGACAACAGTTTCTGGGATCGCCATTGTTTTTGTGTAGTGGCACTGCAAAAACTGCAGGTTCTGTCCCAGAGACTGTAAAGAGTGAGTCCGTCGTGAGGCGTATCTCGTGGACGGCTCATATCCTCTACATAGAGGGATTTAAGTAGGCCTACGCCATTTGCACGGAAAGAGCATTGGTAAGTTCGATTTTATTTTTTCATTTTTTTTTATTATTTGAGGACTCTTAAAGATAATAATTGCCTCCCAAATTGTAATTATTTTTCGTGTGAAATGTATTTTTTTTTTGACAAAAGACGTGGGGAATTTTTGGCGTTTTTACATTTTTTCTTTTAACCACGTGTTGGATAAAAACTATATATTGTTTTTCTCCTTTGTCTACAGCCCTGTCCATTCCATCGGCAGCGGCGCTGGACGCTGGTGGGAAGCCGGACGGGCCAGTTATAACCCTGGGAAAGGTACGTTAGGATTATTTTAGTTCATCTGTTTAAATCTACTTTGTTTTATTGAGTCGACATGGGGTCCTCGATTTAAGTTACTGTGTAGGGGAACTTCGTGCAAAATTGACGAATTCCAGGAAACTGAAACATTTCATTTTCCACAGGGTTCTACGCTCGGGCAAGAATCCCACAACCTTTTTATGCTCGGGCAAGAAACCAACAACATTTTGTCCACGATGTGCTGCACTAGTACCATGTGCTAGTTAGTCAGCAGGGAAGGCGCGGCAGAACTGGGACCGGTGGAGTAGCAGAAGATGTCTGGTACAACACATCCAGGTTTACAAAATAAAACACATTTATACACGCCTTAACTATAATTCTTTTCCTCATATATAAATTTTTTAATATAATTTAGATGTAATCTTTTCATATATAAGTTTTCACAGTATAATTTCAACATTTCTTGTAAACGCAAGATAAGGTATGACGTCATAACCCTGGTTTTGCGGCATATTTACTACATCGACTTGTTTTCCTTCATTTCATTTATTTAAGATAATTTTACTGTCAAATTTAAAGTGCCTTGCTATTTTGGCCCTATTTAAAGTGCCTTGCTATTTTGGCCCTGACTTGTTTGGTATTTTTCTCAAGTTTTACAATCAAAATATACAAGATGAACTAAATTTCTTTGTTATTTGTACAATCCAGTGAGCCAACTTTGCGGAGACAAAAGAGAGATGAGATTATATTTTGTTTCTAGCGGTTTCGTCACACATTTTTACCTCATGGGGTGGATCTCGGACTGGGTTGCTGTCTGTCTCATTCTACCCAATGTAGAATGATGACAGCAGATATTTGGTCTAGATCTCCCCTATGATGGAACGATTTTGGAAGTATATATATTTTTTTTTTAACAATCATTCATATAATTGAGTCCTACGCTGCTGACTCAGATGTAGGTACACTATGACCTGTTAAAGGAGTCCATCTACCTGTAAAGTATTTCTGTTTTGTCATCTGAATTTAATCTTTTAGAATCTTATTATGTTTATTTTTTTTTTGGTTATTCTTAATTACACAAATACTCTGGAAGCCTCGGAAGTAAGTAGAATTTCATTGTTTGGCTGCAACGTTTGGGTTGAACTGTATTTTATTTAAGAACTTCTTTGTAAAACATTGGTATTAAATAATGCGGCGCACTTAAAATTTTCTTATTTCTGAATCCCCCCCTTCTCCACTGTATAAAAGTTACCGGGCATATCAATGTTTTACCTAGCTGGAAAATTCAGTTCTGCTTCCAGATATTTGTTTAATTATTCAGAGGTTTTGTCGTGTCACAAGTTGGCAAATTGTTATATTCTGATTACAGTGTCACAAAATGGCAGCAAAGTCTTTAAGCTGCCAAAATGTCACACAACGCATTTTAATAGGCCACAAATTGGCGCCCAAATTATTTTTTAACTTTTTTAAGGCCACAAATTGGCGCCCTACGTGTGTTTTGGCTAGTTTTTTAACATCTGATGTAATTTTTTTTATTTTATTTTTTAAATTTGGAAAAAGGAAAAAAAGTTTTTTGAATTTTTTTTGAATTTTTTTTGTTTTTTCTGTGTTACAGCCAAAGCCAGGTTAAAAGCTTTCAGTGGCTGTCGGTGTTTTTTTGACACCCAATCATTTTTTTTACTATAAAACAGGATTTTCCATCATCATTGGTTGTTTTTTGAAAAAACACTTTTTAAATATTTTTTTTTTATAATATTTTAATATTTAAGCGTTGATTTGAAATTCGTTGTTGCTCTGTTGATCCTCATAGTTTTTTGTTAGCTTATCTTCACAAGTTTTTTTCTTGGAAAATAAAATATTCATTTTTATTTATTAAGGAAGAATAAGTGGATAAAAAAAACATAGGAGTTTTTATTCAACAGCGTCCGAATCATGTTCTTAATTCTTTAAAGTTTTTGTAGGAAAAACACATTTTAATTTTTTAAGAAAAATAAATACAACAATGTAAATTTACTTCAATTTTTTTTTGTTGATCTATAGGTGGATGGACCTCCAGACATAGTCTTTTTAAGTTTAAATATATGACATAGGTACTGTGTTTTTTTCTAACAATTTTTTTTTCCTGCAGGTTCATTTATTTATATTTTATTATTTCCTGCTTGTGATAAGATAGAAATTGGTTCACAGATTATTTTTTAGTATTTAGTACAGTCAATTTATTTGGGTCAACAAGTTATTTTTTTGGTGATTTTAATTTTTGTGGGATATCACCACTTGGAAATTGGAATATTTTTACAGGGTTTCACACAAATTTTTCTTGGCTGAGTTGTTTTAAAGTAAATATAGCTTAACAGCTAGTAGATTTGTTTAGTTGAAAGTATTAATTAGTAATGAAAGAAAAGGAAAATGAGTTTATTTTGCTTTGTCATTTTCTTTTCTTGTTTTTGGAGGTACTGACAATTAAGAACTTACGTCACTCAGTTACATCGGGTCAGAGGAGGGTACTACTACTAGTGTCGGCTCGGGAAGTTAGGAAAAACAAGGCTAAAACCCTAGAGCGACATATTGGCTGAAAATCAACGCCAGAGGTCCAGTTAACATTTTTTTTTTGGGGTATTTTTTTTGAAAGACATTTTTTAGGTCTTTGGCTTAGTTGTCTAGTTGTGTTTCGTGACTGGTCAAATTTTTTTTGGTGGAAAATACAGCGTTGGGCTTTGAAGTGCATTTTTTTTAAAAAAATGACCTACGGGTATTTCTATCAATTAAAGTTTTCTGGTTCACAATTATTTTTTCCTGTATTTTTTTTCTGCGTTCAGGTCATAGCTTGGTCATGGCCATTGGAGAGCAAACATTTATGAGCCTTGAGAAGTTTTGCCTGCTCCGGATTGAATACAGGGAAAAGGAATTTGAAGCCCAACTAGATATAATACCACAAAAGAAATGTTTAACTGAGACAGATATAGATATAAGTTTTTTTGATTTTTTTTAGTTCATTTGTAAAGTTCAGTAATTTTTTAAAGTAATATCATTGTGAGGCCGTGAAATTGGTCAGTGAATTTAAGAGAGACTTTCAACTAAATATAAATGCTAGGCGGGGGTAATTGGTAAAAATATTTCCAAAATTTTACTTTTTTTTTGAATAATTTAATTTTTCGTAAAAAATTATTTCCTTTCTGTTAACATAACTTCTCGAATTCTTGTTTTGGTCAAAACGGTTTGTATAGTGGTCGTAGTTTTAAAGGGTGACCAGACAGGTTATATTTTTTTTAGGGGACCAAACGGGAACTTCTTGAGTTACAAAAGGTGAACTTTTTTTGTCTTAGTTGATCAGGCAGGAATAAATAAATCTTTTACTTCCAAATCATAATTTTAAATAACAAGATTTATTGGTTAAGTGTTTGGGTCTTATAGTAAAAAAACGTTTTGTTTTTGGAGGATACTGGTATGATATGAAATTATTTTAATTTCATGCCAAATGTTGTTTGACGGCAGATATGCTAGTCTTCAGTTTTTTTGTTAGTTTGCAGTTCAGGACAGTGGCGTGTACTTAAAGGGGCCTTACATCTGCGCCCATTGTAAAGCAACTTCCAACCTACTTGCTTAGCTTTTCACTTAATCTTCGTTTTGTTGCTTCTAAAATTAAAGCGTTATGTTGGATAACGATGGATGGTGTTAGACTAAGAAAGTACCTAGGTATTTAGGGATGAAAACTTGGAAGTTGTGGACAATCGGAAAATAATTTTTTTTTATTTAATTTTTTTTTAATTTTAAAATAGTTTCATACTGGTGACCTCAGATAATGAAGCAAATTTTTAAATTACAATACACTTTTGTGGAATAAATGGGAAAGTGTTCAGGTTAAACAATAAATTTAAGATGATTGATTTTTTTAAAAAAAGATTTCAACCTAAGAATAAATTTAAAAACAATAGGTTTTCTTTGATATGACTAAACAATGATGAGGGCATATATTTTTTTTGTTATGCATAATATGATAGTAGTACCTTTCGTATTGCAATAATTAGGGGTTTTCCTCCCGCGAGCTGGGTGGAAATGGAAGAAATGTTTGGTTCGGAGTGTAGAAATCGAGGAACGAGGACTTCCTGCTAATCTTTTTAGGATTTCGCAACTTCGGTTTTCGCTAAATTAAAATACATCCAAATTTGGCCTACAGACTGAATCTCACATCTTCCAGGACCTTGCAGATTTGCGGAGAAAGACAATTTTTGTGATCTGTTTAGTTATGATAGGAATTAATATAATATAATAGTAACATGCATATGAGGGAACTAGATATATTTAGGTTAAAAAGTAGTAAGAACACTGATCTGAACAGTTTTCCATAATAGTGTCCTATTTTCACAGGGTGCTTCAAAATATCTTCACCCTTTCTTTGAAATAAGATATTGTTTCGCCTGTGGGTGTTTGACCGTTTAAAAAATATATAGGGTCCAGATGGGATTGGAATGGAAATCACAAGTTTTTGGGTTTTATTGACATTATACTTAGGGAATAGGGGAAATGTCTAATAAAAAGTTTTTGGTTTTAGGCCGAGTTTTGTTGAGATCACAGAAATTTAATTGGGGCCGGGAGTTTTATTATGCTCTTTTAAAATTAATGTAATAGTTTTTGGTTCTTGATTTTGTTCTCTGGTTTTTACGCAGGATTATTCCCAACTGTTTCATTTCAAAATATCATTTGTAGGTGATGGGGTCTCATTAGCCCTTGGACATTTGGTAGATTTACTTTGACTGATAGTTGTGGAGTGGGCCCAACTTAATTTTATATCTCGTAAACACCAGGAATAAGGATCTGAGAATGCATTAAGCAGTAAATTTTTTTTTGAGTAGATGTTGTGTGTAAAGACACTTGAGTAGGCAGATTTAGTTTTACAACGTTCTTATAGGTGATCCTTGAAATTGTTTCCATATTTGTTTTTTTGAAAGGGCACACGGGATAATTCTTTACAGGGTTGAGTGCAAAGTTTAAGACTTAGGTTCACATTAATATAGGGGTACAGTAAATGAGTACTCACGTTGGTTGTTTCCTTTAGTAATAATTTTAAACAAATATACTAACATCGTTTGTTTTTTTGTAACATAAACATTTTTTTAAAACTTTTCCTAAACTGATTGGTTTTTTTTTCAATCACGATTTTTATACCTTATGATTCTTAAGTAAATTTAATTTTCAACATTTTTTTGTATAGTAAATTAATTTTTCTAGCTCATTTACTTTTCACATTGCCACAGTTTTGGGAGAGGGAAGGGAATTGACAACTGGTTTTTTAAAGGAAAAGAACAAAAACTGTTGCATGACAACTCGAATAAGATTTTTCTGGTGTTGATTTTATAAAAGGAAAATTTTTAAGGTTCACTAATAGGAGCTGCAACCCCACTTAAACATTTTTAATTTTTTTTGAAAATATTTTTTTTAAATATTTTTTTTTTAATATTTTTTTTTAAAAGGGAGACTTGATTTTCTTGTTGGACATTTTTTCCTTGGTGCATAGTAGTACCTTGTCCCTACAATGGTTCTACCAGTTTATTTAAATATTTTTTTTTCTGAATTAAAATATAATTTTATTTCAAACCCTCACGTTTTAACAACCTATCATCATTTGTTTTAAATTTTTTTTTTCTTCTCCCTACTCCAAACTACCTATCAGAGTGGAGTAATTTTTGAAAATTTTAGTGAGTCACTAATTAATTTTTTTTGACTATTGGACTACTGTGGTCGACACCAAAAATTTTTTTTTTATTTTTTTTTTGGGACACCTTTCGGTACGATCCTAGGGTCTTCTTGACCATGGTTTGCATCAATTTAGTTAAAGTATTGGGAATTTCATTTTAACGATTATTAGAGAGTTGCAGTCCTACCAAGACGTTATTTGTGTAAATTTTTTATTACCATCGGTAATTTTTTTTTTTTAATTTTCTTAAAATTTTTTTTATTACACACAACATCCTTACTAGTCTAATTCGACGCAATTTCAGCGAGCGGTTTTTTCTTTAATTGAGCATATTTTACGATTTCTATAACATGAACATCTGTTCCGATGTTTATTGCGTTCACTTATATATTAAGGGATGATGTGACCTTAACCAATGCATGTTTCGTGTAAACTCAGAGTAGGTAAGCAGGTTAAAGTGGGTTTTGATTTATTCTTTTTAGAAAAATCATTGTATACGGCGATTTGGGTTTTTTTGAGGAGTTTATTAGTGGAGCCGTTCTGCAATAGCAGGAGTATACCCTAGCTTTAACTGTGTACAACAGCTTTGGGATTTTTGTTATAGGTAGTGTGTTGTACGTTCCATTTAGGGATAAATTTACCTATTCGGTTGCTGAGGTAAACAAACATCACTTAACTTTAATTTTAATCCAGTTCAGCTAGGATAAGCGCAATTATTTTTTTTGTGTTTTACTTACGCAGGAGTGAAACATAAGACCTAAACACTGCCAAAACTCTTGTTTCTCTTTTATTTTTATTAAACTTTTTTTTTATGGCTACTTGTTAATTCTAATTTAGGATTTAAGTAGTTATTTCTCTCTGCAGGGTTGGACATCATAGTTGGTTGTGCAAATACTTAACATAAATTATGATTACATTTTTAAATGCAAATAAATTTTATTTTCTTACTGCTCTGGCCAAATGGATGTGATAGAACGTAGTAGTAGTTCATGGGCTTCACCAGTGGTAATGGTGCAAAAGAAAAACACAAAGAAATCTTCGTAGTTCTGCGTAGACTACCGCAAATTGAACTCAGTGACGGCGCGTGATAGTTATCCTTTACCACTCGTATCCGAGACTCTTGACAAGTTGAAAGATGCTAAATACTTGTCAACTTTAGATATCAAAAGCGCTTAATGGCAAGTACCAATGGAAGAATCATCGAAGCCACTAACAGCATTCATCTGTCGACGAGGTCTCTTCCAATTTAAGCGGTTACCATTTGGTCTTCATAATGCACCTGCAACTTGGCAGAGACTCATAGATAGCATCATAGGAAACGATTTAGACCCCTACGTGTACGTATATCTCGATGACCTCGTAATTGTCACACAGAGCTTTTCTGAACATCTTAGAATTCTTGAGGAAGTCCTACGAAGATTGCAGAATGCAAAGATAACGGTAAGTTGGGAGAAATGCCAACTGTGTAGGCCAGAAATGACTTATTTAGGTTTCGTAGTGGACCGTCGAGGCATCCGAGTTGACCCTAATAAAATTAGAGCCATGTTAGAGCTCCAGAGGCCAAGAACTGTCAGAGAAGTTCGTAGAGTTGTAGGTACAATATCCTGGTATAGACGTTTCATAGAGAATTTTTCAGCGATAATAGCTCCGATTACAGCTCTAACTAAGAAAAATCAAAAGTTCGATTGGACTCCAGACTGCGAAAAGGCATTTATTAAGATTAAGGAACTTTTAGTGACTGCACCGATTCTTACATGTCCAGATTATACCAAGGAATTTGTCATTCAAACAGACGCCTCAGGATATGGAATAGGAGCATGTTTAACGCAACCTTATCCTGAAGGAGACAAAGTCATATGCTATTTGAGTCGATCTTTGACTAAGCAAGAACGTGTTTACACGACCACCGAGCGAGAATGTTTGGCATTGGTTTGGGCGATAGAGAAGCTCCGGCCATATATTGAGGGGATCTCATTTAAGGTCATTACAGATCATTTTAGCTTAAAATGGCTTCATAGCTTGAAAGAGCCCAGTGGGAGACTTGCTCGTTGGTCTGTAAAACTGCAGCAATATGATTTTGAAGTAATCCATCGGAAAGGGAAAGATTTAGTTGTCCCGGACATGTTGTCTCGTGCAGTACCTATGATTGATACAATTTCGCAGCCCAGAGATGTTTCAACAGCAATTAAAGATCGATGGTACCAAAAGATGGTAAAGAGGGTCGTAGAGTCACCGTTAGAATTGATGAATTGGAGATACACTGATAATAAGTTGTATAAATATGTCAAACAAGAATACCCTCAACTTTCACCATCTAATGAATATTGGAAAGAGGTAGTCCCCAAAGATCATAGGCGTAGAATTATTGGAGAAGCTCACGATCCTCCTACCGCAGGACATATGGGTGTGTATAAAACCTTCCACAGACTGGCAGAAAAATATTATTGGCCAAAAATGCGCCAGGACGTGGCAACTTTTGTAAAGAAATGCTTTGTCTGTGCAACTCATGAAGGTGATACACAAGGTGTATCTGATCAGATGATATCTCACCCAAAACCAACTCGTCCTTGGGAAATTATTTCGACTGATTTATGTGGACCTCTACCTCGTTCAACAAAGGGTAATTGCTGGATTCTCGTCGTTACGGACTATTTGAGTAAGTTTTTCTTAGTTTTTCCAATGCGAACAGCCCCTACTCAAGCTGTTGTTAAGCATCTTGAGGAACAAGTATTTATGGTCTTCGGAGTACCCCGCTTGATACTTTGTGATAATGGCCCTCAGTACAAAAGTAATGAGTTTAAGCGTTTTGCTGAGAGTTATCAGGTTAAAATTCAGTATAATCCGTATTATCACCCCAGAGCAAATCCAACAGAAAGGACGAATCGCACGTTAAAAACCATGTTATGTTGTTATGTGAAAGACAAACACAGGAAGTAGGACGAACAAATACATAAACTTGCCTGCGCGATTCGTACTGCAACCCATGAGACAACCAGGATGTCTCCTTTCTTTGTTAATTTTGGTAGGAATATGTGTTTATCAGGTAAAGATTACTCCAACCCAGTTTTGTTATCTGAAGAGAATGGTGTACAATCCGCAGCTGAAAGTAAGAACGAAGGTTTCCGGAAGCTCTATGCTGATGTTAAGAGAAGGTTAGAGGTGGCTGGAGAGAAAAACGTAGTTCAGTATAATTTGCGTACAAGGGTACCCAACTTTGCTGTGGGTCAGCGTGTTTGGAAGAAAAATTATGTTTTGTCAGATGCTGCGAAGTTTTTCTCGAAGAAGTTAGCACCGAAATTCGTTGGTCCTTATGTGATTAGGAATAAAATTTCTCCATGGATATTTGAGCTTCAGGAACCATCGGGTAAAGTACTGCCAGGGAGTTGGCATGCCAAAGACCTTAAGTCGGCAGCGGACCTCTCCGATTAACCTTTTTAGGTTAATCGTCTTGAAGTTGGGGGGGGATTATGTAACGTGTCATTTTTACGTTTAAGACAACGTTACATATTTGTTTATTTAGGTAAATAGTCAAGGCTCTTTGATTCGTCTTTCTGTACACAAAGTAAGGGTATTTTATAGAGATAGGTTTGGAGGTTATATAGTGTCTAGGAAGTTACCTTAAAAGGAGGCATTCCATCGAATTACTGTGGACACTACGCACATCGCATTATCTGGACATCGTAATTGGAATTTAGGATCACAGGTTTCGGGAAAATCACATAAAACTTTTGGTTGTTTTGTTTATTTCTGCAGTTTCGTCGTTTACTTGACGTACATAAAGTTAAACAGCTGCTTTGCTGGGGAATGGCGGCGTTGCCGCATCACAAATGGTTTTAGTAACAGGAAGGAAACATTTGGATGAACATTTCATTCCCTTACGTTTATTTTCGAGGATATTGGGACAATCCGAACCTCATAGCTAGTTGTGACAGCACGAAAACATATTTAGGTCCACGGTTTGACCAGGAACAACCGAAGCTCCGCCACTTTGATATCTTTATTAATTTGATAGGGAAAGGATAAAATAAATACGAGTTATGCACTTTTGTAAATGGGAGATAAACGAGGGATAAAAACCAAGACTAAAAGAATAAACGAAATCGTGTGAGTTAACATCTGAACACTCTTGTGCCGAGCTTCTTAGCAGTAGTTCAGTGTGTATTTTTGGGTTCAGGTTCAGAAACAACTTTATTACAGTAGAAATGTTTTACAAGAATGGCGTCAAACCATATGAATCTTAGAGAAAACATATATAAAGAGCAAAGGAAACTTGTGACTAAAACTGTAGCTAAAATACAACTAAATTCTACACTTAGTATAGCTTTACTCATATGGGAATTGGTTGAGTGTTCGAATATTCCTGGGTTTGCTGCATGCCCTGATCTCCAGTAATTGATTTTACAGTTGATGGTTTCAATGCTGAGCTTCTTCTAGTCCGTCGGGTTATTCTTCTTCTACTTGATATGTTGGTGGGGGTCCGGTAGGCAAATCTTCGGTCAAATGTATGGAGGGTGTCTCGACGTCCTTGTTATAAAAATTTCAACCGTGGAAATAGATCCGACAACACCTCAAGGTGGTCGGTGCTGCCCCCTATAGACCTGTATAGAACTATTGCTGTACCTCATTGGTTAGTTTGAAAATCGCGGGTTTTTCTGGTTGGTTGGTATTGCGTTTTACTGTCCCCACTCCCCACCAAATTTACAAAACGGTTTCCGGCCACCTCGGTTTTTGTGTTCTGCCTGGTCTCTTTGCTAACAAATTTTGGCTGGGTCGACAACAGTTTCTGGGATCGCCATTGTTTTTGTGTAGTGGCACTGCAAAAACTGCAGGTTCTGTCCCAGAGACTGTAAAGAGTGAGTCCGTCGTGAGGCGTATCTCGTGGACGGCTCATATCCTCTACATAGAGGGATTTAAGTCGGCCTACGCCATTTGCACGGAAAGAGCATTGGTGAGTTCGATTTTATTTTTTCATTTTTTTTTATTATTTGAGGACTCTTAAAGATAATAATTGCCTCCCAAATTGTAATTATTTTTCGTGTGAAATGTATTTTTTTTTTGACAAAAGACGTGGGGAATTTTTGGCGTTTTTACATTTTTTCTTTTAACCACGTGTTGGATAAAAACTATATATTGTTTTTCTCCTTTGTCTACAGCCCTGTCCATTCCATCGGCAGCGGCGCTGGACGCTGGTGGGAAGCCGGACGGGCCAGTTATAACCCTGGGAAAGGTACGTTAGGATTATTTTAGTTCATCTGTTTAAATCTACTTTGTTTTATTGAGTCGACATGGGGTCCTCGATTTAAGTTACTGTGTAGGAGAACTTCGTGCAAAATTGACGAATTCCAGGAAACTGAAACATTTCATTTTCCACAGGGTTCTACGCTCGGGCAAGAATCCCACAACCTTTTTATGCTCGGGCAAGAAACCAACAACATTTTGTCCACGATGTGCTGCACTAGTACCATGTGCTAGTTAGTCAGCAGGGAAGGCGCGGCAGAACTGGGACCGGTGGAGTAGCAGAAGATGTCTGGTACAACACATCCAGGTTTACAAAATAAAACACATTTATACACAAAATAATCAAGGACCAAGGTAGGAGCACGCCTTAACTATAATTCTTTTCCTTATATATAAATTTTTTAATATAATTTAGATGTAATCTTTTCATATATAAGTTTTCACAGTATAATTTCAACATTTCTTGTAAACGCAAGATAAGGTATGACGTCATAACCCTGGTTTTGCGGCATATTTACTACATCGACTTGTTTTCCTTCATTTCATTTATTTAAGATAATTTTACTGTCAAATTTAAAGTGCCTTGCTATTTTGGCCCTATTTAAAGTGCCTTGCTATTTTGGCCCTGACTTGTTTGGTATTTTTCTCAAGTTTTACAATCAAAATATACAAGATGAACTAAATTTCTTTGTTATTTGTACAATCCAGTGAGCCAACTTTGCGGAGACAAAAGAGAGATGAGATTATATTTTATTTCTAGCGGTTTCGTCACACATTTTTACCTCATGGGGTGGATCTCGGACTGGGTTGCTGTCTGTCTCATTCTACCCAATGTAGAATGATGACAGCAGATATTTGGTCTAGATCTCCCCTATGATGGAACGATTTTGGAAGTATATATATTTTTTTTTTAACAATCATTCATATAATTGAGTCCTACGCTGCTGACTCAGATGTAGGTACACTATGACCTGTTAAAGGAGTCCATCTACCTGTAAAGTATTTCTGTTTTGTCATCTGAATTCAATCTTTTAGAATTTTATTATGTTTATTTTTTTTTTGGTTATTCTTAATTACACAAATACTCTGGAAGCCTCGGAAGTAAGTAGAATTTCATTGTTTGGCTGCAACGTTTGGGTTGAACTGTATTTTATTTAAGAACTTCTTTGTAAAACATTGGTATTAAATAATGTGGCGCACTTAAAATTTTCTTATTTCTGAATCCCCTCCTTCTCCACTGTATAAAAGTTACCGGGCATATCAATGTTTTACCTAGCTGGAAAATTCAGTTCTGCTTCCAGATATTTGTTTAATTATTCAGAGGTTTTGTCGTGTCACAAGTTGGCAAATTGTTATATTCTGATTACAGTGTCACAAAATGGCAGCAAAGTCTTTAAGCTGCCAAAATGTCACACAACGCATTTTAATAGGCCACAAATTGGCGCCCAAATTATTTTTTAACTTTTTTAAGGCCACAAAGGTTTAGTAATTTCCTGTATATATATATATATATATATATATATATATATATATATATATATATATATATATATAGTACCTACTGACTGTAATTTAAATAAGTAGTATGGTGTTAAGACTAGACACTAGTGTTGTTTTTAATAAAAATGTGCTGCCTGCAAATTTATGTTTTTATCATATTTAGGTTTTGTCTTGTTTTTAAATAAAGGCCGAATAATATTTTTGTATTTAGTCTTACAAGCTTGCATTCTTAAACGCCCTCTGGAATCTCGATGGACACCGCTCAGCTCTAATATGTGTTTGTAGATCTGATGCTCTAGGGGTGAAAAGTTCTTTGGTTCTTTAAATAATATTAAGTTTTCAAGCCCCGAAGTGTTCTTGAAAATGTGATCATCTAAAGCAATATTCTCATTATTCATTAATATTTTCCTATCGCCTACCATCCACTTATTGTTATAATATCGGGGCCCATAAACCGTATCATACACATCTCCCTTATTGAAAGCATTATCGTCTTGAACAAAACTTAGCGCAGTTTGTTTTTGAGGTTGGAAGAATGGCTTTAAAAAAATTTCTGTTTGCTCCTTCTTGTCTAATTCCACACTTTCTAATAAGGAACACCTATCATTTACACCGTACAGCAACATATTGATAAGTTAATAATGTTTAAACTACGCCTGAGGATAGCTGAATTACGTCTGCAGTACATCTGAAGTACAGCTGAAGTACAGCTGAAGTATAGCTGAAGTACAGCTGAAGTACAGCTGAAGTACAGCTGAAGTACAGCTGAAGTACAGCTGAAGTACATTTGAAGTACAGCTGAAGTACAGCTGAAGTACAGCTGAAGTATAGCTGAAGTATAGCTGAAGTACATATGAAGTACAGCTGAAGTACAGCTGAAGTACAGCTGAAGTACATCTGAAGTACATCTGAAGTACAGCTGAAGTACAGCTGAAGTACATCTGAAGTACAGCTGAAGTACATCTTAAATAGATCTGAACTATGGTTGAATTATGTCTGAAGTACACATAATCCAGTGTTCAGTTGATGATCTTGGCATTTTTCTAACATTTGAAAAATTTGTTCTGATCATTTAATAAAGATCTTAATGTAGTTTATCTTTATTTAACCCTTTGTCTTTTATTTTGCTAATAAATAATGTGTATTATATTTTGTAGAATGTACTCTTGCAAACATAGTCAAAATATGACTGTTATTTAAATTTTATTATTCTATTTATTTATTATTTTGCTTACAATTTGATGAATATTTTCACGCACTTTAATTAAGTTATTTGGAGCTTTTTCGAAGTAAGCAGCTGTTGACTTGACCTTCTCAAATTCATAAAACTATTCCAACATTTTAAAACCTTCCATTGTCTTGCATACTAATTCACCTTTTCTATAACTAACAGCAAGATTGTGTGGTAGACAATGTTGCGTTATCGCAATAGTTGGATCGTATATTACATTATTATGCTCAAGCCAGAAATGCGGTGAAATTTTAATTCCATTTGAATATAACTTAGTACTCACTTGTACCTTGGTTTTTATTCCATATTTCTCAGCTAATTCGTGGAAAACTAAACTTGCAGCTAAGCATACACCACAGTAATTTGCCCGAATAAATGCCTTTTCAATAGCATATTTAATTAAATTTAATCTGATGTACTCTCGCATAATATCAGGCATGACTGGTCACATCAATAGCTTGATGATGAATGATTCTTATTTGTTTTAGTATTTGAAATTATGCAATCATGTAAACAGTATGTTCTAATTTCTGAAGATGTCTTTCTCATTGACTTATGGATTATTTGTAAGTTGGTAACACTGGTAGCATTAAAATTTGGTGGGTATCATTGACTGGTTGATAATTTCTATTAAGTTGGTAACACTGATAGCAGTGAAATTTGGTTGGTGATTTTTGATAAGTTGGTAGCCATGGGATATTGTTGGTAACAATGTCTGTTTGGTTTTGTATTTTGATAATATATCTTGATATTTATCATTTTATTCATTATGTTTCAATTCGTTAAAGAGAAAAGGTTAAGTGGTTCTTTAAAAAGACGCCTAATGTTAATTAAACTCTTTATATTTACAGAAAATGTCTCTGTTTACTAATATTGTGAGACACATTGCCGCCATATTGGGGCTTCTAAGACCACACTATAATGAGAAAGTAGGCAGAGAAGGATTGCGTGAATGTACACGCGCAATAAAAAGGATGAACAAAGAAGTTAAAAAATCAGGCAATTTGGGAGAGAAGCAACATATTATAGCTTATCTACGGAACGTTAGAAGTCTCAGAAACCAAATTAAAGCGGCCCAAAAGCAAGGCTCAGGTATTTTATCAAGGAAGCAAACTGCCAGAGATCGAGTCCGCTGGGATGATTTTGATTCAGCTTTTGCTTCTAGAATTCGCACGGCGGTCATTACGAACCTGAGTCATAAAGATCCAAAAGCTTTTTTTATTGACTGCAAAGCTATTTTTATAAGACGCATCCAGAACGCTCTCAAAAAAGATGAAACTCTAAAGGTCAATGCAGCTTTTTGCGGGGAATTCGAGGTGATAAAGGGTGATGGTATACATAAAGAATATAAGTAATTCACCACGTCTAACTCAGCCATCTATAAAGATACCAACTTGAATGCGTGGTTTGACTCCAAAGTTGTAGCTCCAATCATTAAAGAACTTGAAGAATTCCAAGAGCATGATAGTGGTTGGGCATTCAAGAAGGTTATTAACTTGGGAGTAAATATAAATAAATACACACCGCAGTTAGGCTCTTCGTTTATTGATTTACCTGCTGAGATTAAAAAAAAGCATGCATGTATTAATGTTAAAAATGATGATGACGCCTGTTTTGCTTGGGCTGTTACGTCCGCTTTATATCCTGTAGGTAGAAGAAATTCAGATTTAATAACTTCATATCCCCACTATTCATCAGTTCTTAAATTAAAAGAAATACAATTCCCGATGACTTTTAAGCAGATTCAAAATTTTGAGCAACAAAATTGTGTATCGATAAATATCTATATTCTTCAGAACAACGAAAATGTATTGAAAACACTTCCTACCTATCTAACGAAAAATAAGAAAGACCGCCATGTTAATCTGTTAATGATTCAAGATCGTTAGGATGACGTTGAGACTCCCATGCGATACCACTATGTCTGGATCAAGAATTTATCTCGCCTCCTCTCTAGAGTCAACTCAGTAAGGCATATGGTGAAAATTTTTTCTGTGACCGTTGTCTCTTTTACTGTAGATCAGAAGAGAAACTTGGTAAACATATCGAAGATTGTTTGAAGATCAATCAAACTGCAATCAAGATGCCTGAACCAGGAAAAAATACACTGAAATTTACGAACTTTAAAAATAAGTAGAAAGTCCCATTCGTAGTTTACGCTGATCTGGAAAGTGTGCTTAAACCCACAAATGATCCCAAAAAACCTCAGAGAAACCAGCATCATAAAGCTGCTGTTGGCTATTACCTAAAATGTAGCTATGACGACTCTTTAAATTTTTACCGTTCATACCGAGGTTTGGATTGCATGCAGTGGTTTGCTGATAAAATGAACAGTCTAGCAGAAGACTTGGCAACCGTCTTTTGGTGTCCTTTCGATATTGATATGACATGGATGCAGGAAGTTGAGCAACAAAAAGCTACACTTTGCCATATATGCGAACAAAAATTCACTCCTGACGATAAAAAAGTTAGAGATCATAACCACTTGATCCCCAATAACAACTAACGCGGTGCTGCTAACGAATCCTGCAACATTAATTATAAAGTCACTCATGTTATACCCGTAGTCTTCCATAATCTAAGTGGCTACGATGCCCACTTTATGAGAGAATGAGAATGAAATGGTCTATCGAATATCCAAGTCTGGAATCACAGTTCTCACATTTACCAAAAGAAAAATTTAAGCTGTTAACAAAAAAGGGAGTGATGCCTTATGATTACCTCGACGCTTTCGATAAGTTTGATGAAGTAAATTTACCGACTCAAGATGCCTTCTATAATAAGTTGGAGAACAAACCGTGTCCCAGCAGACTCTACCATCAAGCAAAACTCGTCTGGAATGAATTTGGTTGTAGAACGTTAGGAGAGTATGTCGACCTTTATATGAAAACAGATATCGTGCTTTTGACAGATGTCTTTGAAAGGTTTCGAGAGAGCTGCCTTAAAACTTATAAACTGGATCCTGCTCACTATTTCATCTTACCAGGATATACATGGGATGCGATGATGAAGTATACTGGTATAGAGCTAGAGCTTCTTACTGATGCTGATATGTTTCTCTTCGTGGAAAGGGGTATTAGAGGCGGTCTAAGTCAAGTCTGCAGTAAGAGAAAAGCCAGAGCCAACAACAAATACCTTCCAAGCTATGATCCTTCTAGGCCCGAATCTTTTCTGATGTACTTTGATGTAAATAACCAGGTGCGTTTAATTCGTTTTAAATAATTGCTTATAATTGGTATATGTTTCAATCAGCATTAATAATTATATTTTTTCTTACAGTATGGATGGGCGATGTCGCAATACCTTCCCTGTGGTGGTTTCCAATAATGTGATACAAACATTGATGTCACGGCAATCCCTGACGATGCTAACGAGTGCGATATATTTGGAAGTTGATTTAGATTATCCTTACGAACTACATGATCAACATAAAGATATACCATTCTGTCCGCAGCACATAAATCCTAAGACTGGAAAGCTTCCAAAAAATGTTAAAGAGCTTACCAAACTAATGGCAACACTTGAAGATAAGAAGAAGTATGTGATTCATTATAGAGCTCTAAAACAGGCAATTTCATATGGGTTGCTACTAAAGAAAGTACATCGCGTAGTTAAATTTAATCAAGCTCCATGGCTGAAGAGCTATATCGATCTTAACACAGAGCTCCGTAAAAAGTCAGCGAATGAATTTGAGAAGAATTTATTCAAGTTGATGAATAATGCAGTCTTTGGTAAGTTGAAAAAATATTGACTTTATTTTTATGTAGACCTGAAGTGATATTTGTGAAAAAATACATATTTAACGACGTACTTAAGCACGGTACTATCGTTTATTTATTATATGAAAAATACTGTATATAGATATATCTTAAACTTATCTTTTTTCGTTGTAGGTACAAGCATGGAGAATGTTCGGAAGCGTGTCAATGTTCGTTTGCTAACTGAATGGAGTGGACGTTATGGTGCTAAGTCATATATAGCCAAGCCTGAATTCAAAAATTGTACGATATATAACGAAAAACCTGATCTAGTTGTGGTTGAGCTCAATAAACTGCAAATTTGGTTAAATAAGACGATCTATGTTGGCCAGGTAATTTTAGATTTAGCGAAGACTACAATATACGAATTTCACTATGGATATATAAAGTCAAATTTTGAAAATTGTTCAGTATACTACACGGACACAGACAGCCTGATTTATGAATTCTTTCAAGATCCATATGGAGTTATAAAGCGAGACTGCTATAAATACTTTGATACCTCTGATTATACTAGCGATAATACTTTTGGAATTCCGCAAGTTAATAAAAAAGTTTTAGAAATGATGACGGATGAAAATAACGGTGTTCCTATGACTGAGTATGTAGGTCTTAGATCGAAATTATATGCTACCAAAGTTTTAACGTCTTCAAATGATGTACTAAAGAAAAAAAAGAAATTACAGGATGAAGGGTATGATGAAGAAGAAATTAACTCAATCATATTAAACTTGGGAATAACAAAAAAAGCGAAGAGAGTCAAATCCTCAGTTGTTAAAACCAATATTAACTTTGAAGATTATAATAAATGTCTCGATAGTTTTAAGCAAAAGTCGATTTCGCAAAATCTCATTCGGTCAGAGAACCATCAGGTACACTCTATCACCCAGCTTAAAATTGCCCTTTCACCATATGATGATAAGAGGTATCTCGTTCCTGGAACGGATGAAACGTTGCCGTGGGGACATAATAACATTCTTAAGATAAGTTCAGAATTTACAACCGAAGCCACAGATGAAAGCGATGGTGAACTACTTAACTGAAAATACTAACATCTTTTTGATTATGATTTGATATCGTATAATAATTTAGAAGTTAATTTTACAAGTGAACGCAAGTATTTTGACTTGGTTGTTCCTTCATTTAAATAATTGTACAAGTCGATACATATCTAGTATATTGTCGGTAAGTTACATGTGTGAATTATCTAGACAAAAAACACCTTTAGGCAATGAATTCTTTGTATAAAAAGAAACCGCAACGAAAGTGGAGATGGCTCAGCCCTAATGGAATAACGAAAAAGAAACTAATTACATGCTCACTACTAAAATCATCGTTAGAGATGCAACAGTCCTAAACAGCTTTACAACAGGCAGTGATCATAGGATGGTCTACAAAAAATCTACATTGACAACAATTCCGAAATGAAAAGAATAAACAACTTGACACGAATAAACTTACACAAAATAAAGTTTTATACAAAGAAATGCTAACCCAAACCTGCGAAAATAAAAATATAGATGAAATAAATGATACGCTGACAAGAGTTATAACAAAAGTAAGAAAAGATATTACATAAAATATAAAAAGAAAGAAAATTGTATATCAGAAGAAATAAAGAAACTGATGAAGAAAAGGCGCGACCTTGAGACAGAAGGAAAAAGAACATCGATTGAATACACGGAAGTAAATAAAACTATAAGAAAAATGATAAAAGAAAATAAAAGAAAGAGCCAAGAAATAAAAATTGAGAGAGTTGTAGAAAATAACAGAAATATGAAATGTCTAAGGCGACTATTTAGATATGAAATATTTAAAATAAAGGATATGAACGGTATAGAGACTAACGTTGAAGGGGATATTATAAATATCACACAACTATTCTATACAGAATTATACCAAATAAAAAGGGAACCATCACGAGAAACCACGAAGAAACTCCAAACAAAAATAAAGAACATAAACTCAGAGCTACAACCTGAAATAAGCAAAGCGGAAATGAAGAGAGAATTAAAGATAATGAAAAATAATAAATCGCCTAGAAAAGACGGAGTAACGGCAGAAATGCTCAAATACGGTGGTAAGCTGTAGTTAGTACCATACATATTCTCCTGAATAAAATACTAAAAGAAAAAGTAAACCCAAACAACTCAAAAGATTCAATAACCATTATCAACCTATAACACTGCTCAATATAATTAATAACTAAAAGATTTGAAGGATATCAATCAAATGAACAAGCAGGCTTCAGAAAAGGTTTTAGTACAGTTAAACACCTATTAACTATGAAAATCCTAATAGAACAAGCCAACAAATATAACATTCCACTATATATTGCGTTTATAGACTTTGAAAAAGCTTTTGATAGCATTGAGCACTGGGTAGTAAAAGCATCTTTAATTAATAGCCGAATAGATTGCAGATCCACTGACTTAATAGCCAATATATATCCGAAGCAACAACATCAATCAAAATCTACGAAGGAACCAAGCCAATCCGCATAAGAAGGGGTATCAGACATTGTGATACAATATCCCCTAAACTATTTAACCAGGCCCTAGACGATGTTTTTCAAAACATAGATTGGGGAGAAATAGGCATCAAAGTAAACGGACTATTCTTGAACCACCTAAGATATGCTGATGATATTCCCTTAATAAGAGATATATATACCTGAGACAAATTATTGAAGTAAAAAGAAAACCAAACGGCTAAAATCACGAGACGAGATACATTGACCTTGGCGGCATTCGGTAAATTAAGCCACATATTAAAAAATAAAAAATATCCTTAGTACCTCAAAACAAAAGTGTATGAACCAATGTATTCTTCCTGTACTTACTTATGGATTCCAGACCTGGACACTTACAAAATCAAACATGGATAAGGTAACAAAACCCCAAAGATCAATGGAAAGATAAATGTTATATATAAGGCTAACAGATAGAAAAAGAAATGAGTTGATAAGAATTAAAACAAAAGTAAGGGATGTAAGAGGAGAAGTAGCAAATTTAAAATGGACATTTTCCGGTCATAATATCAAACAGAAAGACGATTGATTGAACATGTGTATTGTAACCTGGAGACCTTGGAAAAATAAAAGTAGGAAAAACCCTCAAATAAGATGGGCGGATGATTTGAAGAGACATAAAGGAACTAGATGGATAAACATGGCGACAGACAGAGAAGAATGGAAGATATTGGGGGAGGCCTATATCCAAAGATGGATCGAAGAAGGCTAGATAGATGGAACATATGTTGTACGTACAATATTATTGTGTGGGTCACAAAGCGCGTTTCTTGCACACCTCTTTTTTTGAGACATATGATTTTAACTTTGTGTTGATTTTTATTTTAGAACCTGTATGTTTAATGTTTAAAAAGTCACAAAAGTTTAAATGGGTAAGAATAGAATTAAACCAGATCAATTTTTTTATCACAACTAACCCCTAATACTAAGGTAAAGGTTAGAGGATTCCTACTTTTATCTTAACAACTTGTAAGTTGGGGGGCAGCATTTCATAATACAATAAAATACTCTGCCAATGTATGGGCCCCTAAGCTCACACTAGGTACTAAAGTTATAGTGTACGCGTGAGCTAATATAACTAAAAACTGAAAAATATTTTATTCAACTCCAGACTAAATTACCTTTTGTTTGATACCACACAAGCCATGTTTTGACTTAATCTCAAATTTTTGAAATCTACCCCCACCCTTAAAAAAACAAAAACTACAATGTATTTTGTTAAACTCCGGACTCAATTACCTTTCGTTTGATATCATACACGCCATATTTTCACTTAAACTCTAATTTTTTACCCTTTTTTTAAAATAAATTAAAATGTATTTTGTTTAACTCCAGACTCAATTACCTTTCGTTTAATATCACACACGCCATATTTTCATATAAACTCTAATTATTGAAATCTACCCCCACCCTTTTATTTGGTTTGTGTTCGGTGGATTTTGTTTATTTTTAAATGGGACCATCTCGACCCAAGATCCAGCCTAGGTACCAAATTTCGTTAAAATCGGCCGAGCGGTTTATGAGTTATGCGCGTTGGTCGTTACAGACAGACAGACATACATACAGACAGACAGACACACAGACAGACGGCGCAACAAAAAAGTGTCAAAATCATCTGAAACGCAAAGATATATAAAAAATTTTAAAATCGGAGCAACTTTTTTTTTTCTCGAAAAAATTAGGATCACCATAGCTCACACTACTATAGTGTGAGCTAAAAAAGTACAAATTATTCAAAACACATTTTTAAGTATTTTGTTAAATTAAGCTCGATTGTGCGGAACAGATTCTTTGTATAGCGAGAGCGGCCTGATGGATTTAATTATTTTATTTAATTATCAACACAAAAACAAAAATAATTTGATAGAAATAGAACACACATACAATACAAGACATAGAATGTAAATAAATGTAAAAACTATAAAAACTAAAACAGTAAGGGGTCAAAAAACTATTGCTTTTCTGGGGCCACATGTATATCGCCTGATACCGGAAGAGGTTAGATCATTTAATAATAAAAGAAAATTAAAAAAAAGAGTTAAAATCTGGATACAATCCACACCTCGATCATTTTTAAAAAAAGATTATTATTGAAGGGATGCTTTGGGATTTAAAATTTATAAAAGAAAAATGCCACGCACAAGCTTCTCGAAGGCTTTAGTCGCTTCTCTTTATTTATTTCTTATTTTAATATATTTGCTATGTAAAACTTTTCTTTATTGGAAATAAATATATAACATAACAACTGCTTGTTTATTAAATTTCTACAATTGTATATGAGAAAACGTAATGCATTATAATACTTATAGTAGGTTAGTGTGTGTGTTTATTTATTAATATCCTTTTGATTGCCTGCTAAACTACATTCCTATTTTCTCATTTATCTTTGTGAATCTAATAAAAGAACAATTTTTGAAATCTGTCCTGTAAAACAAACAAAAACATTTTGATCGACCTTTGTCTTTCTAAAAATGCACACAAGTTAGACATATCAATTCAATATAAAAAAATAATTTTTCGAATCGGTTCAATAGGTGTTGAGAAATTAGTGGAAGATATAAAGATTCTTTTCATTGATCTAGATCTCCTTAAGAATTAGTACAAGTTAAGCCACACCAACGCAATAAAAAATAATTTCTCGTATCGGTTCAATAGGTGCTGAGAAATTAGCGAAAAACTATTAAGGACCAAATGAGATTTGCGCAGTACACCGAAATGCGTCTTTCTTGGAAACTGTCGACGCAAAACATGCGCACATAGCTTAAAAAGTAGCTTTGCTACCCCTAGCTGATAGCGATCTTTCATTATGTACCCTTATTTTTATTTTATTTTATTATGACTTTTGGCACTTATTGCTTTTTTATATAATATATACATCTTTTGCTTAAGCCTTTGTTTGTGTATTTTTCCGATAGATATTAAAATTATATATTTTGATGCGGTTTTAGTTGTTCTGAAATATTAACATTCAATACATTGCAATGTTGTTCGATCATTTCGAGCATTTTTAAAAAATTAAAAATTGCTTTATTTTATTTTTTCTTGTCGCCATTTTTTTATTTTTGCTAATTAGACAAAACAAAAACATATGAGGGGTCATAAGGTTATCCTATAACTACAAAATTCACATCGACATTATTTTTTAACAAACAGGAACAATTAATCAACTAACGCCCAGGCTAAACTAGTGTGGACTTTTTGTTGGCTATCCTGTCAATTTTACACCTTGTCAGGTAACACAATAATAGGTAGACATTATTTCTTGGGTCGCCCCAAAACTTGAACAACAGTCACGGGTTACGTAACATAATAGGTAGGTGATGCAATACAAACACACATCACTATTATATCATGCATTGATCTCGTGGTATTAAACACCACAAACAACTTTCGCATTATACCTTTTTAATCAGCAATTCATTCATTCATTTAGCCAGAGCTATAACAGTTAGTAAAGCCCTTTCACACACCATCTCTCTCTTACTTAAGCTTTTTCGAATATCAGTCAGGAGTATTGCTCCAGACTAAGGTCTTTTTGGTTCACATACAAATATCAACTGATATCGACCGCAAAACCCAGGTCACTCATTTTGTAAACGAAGCCATTAAAAATTTCCAAAAAACAGCTTATGATGAAGTAAGGCCAAATTGCAATTGACAGATTGACATATGACAGTTCACCTCAAACTTATTTATATAACGTTATAGGTATACATTTCTTGTGCACTTCTTCAACACGTTTTTGCAGTTGTGACGTCACACAGACGTGTGACCTTGACGGGGCCAATTTTCGCTAACTTGAACCTTAGCGTTTTCTTATGGGATTTAACATGGGAAAATAGGCTGAACTCCTATAGCCCATTTACTCACGATACTTTTTAAAACGATGTATCTTTCTTAAAAATAGTCGTAGAGGGTTGCAAAAAATGGCAAATGAATCAGTAAACAGCTGCAATAAAATAACTTTTTATTATATTTTTTAAAATTTTGCTTCCTTTTTTTAGAAAAAATAAAATAACTGAATTTTTACTTTTTTTTTTGTATGGCTGGTAAAGTTTAACCTACATTTTCATTAACAACAAAGCAAAATTTAAAAAAAAAGTTTAAATAAAAGTTTTAGAATGAACATTTTTCTTTAATTTGGTGTATACAAGTCTTGAATGTATACTTTATATTTGTTTCAATAAAAAAACCATTCGTTGTCACCAAAACGACTACGGAAGATGTATTACCGTACGCGGAAGGCAGCGCGCGGCTTTACGCAGGCGTCTAGTAAAACAGGTGATTTCTATTATTATTATTATCGTTGTTTGATGGACATTATCAAACAACGTTGTTATATTAGTTTACTGTGGTTGTTATTGTTATTTTTGAATGTGAATATCAACCGACGAAAGTTTTTACAATATAGTGCAGGTGCTAGAGGTAGTTGAGTATGCAAAATATGAGGACCGCAGTTTGACAATGGATCCTAGCTGAGAATAGGTCACAGATTTGGATGTTGCCGGGCAAGTTTTTGGTTCAATTTTTTTATCTCCCCTCCTTTTCAACATTCAATAAGTCAGTGGGTACGACTTATGACAAACTCTCCAGCGGCGTCCGTTTATTGAGGTCAAAAGAAACATGTTTATTACAGGTTTTACCCGATTTTCTTAAAATGCTATATCTATATCAAAAAAATATAATACACACTTGGTTATAGACAATAAAATTGCCTTTTAAATGATGTATAATAAGACAATAGTAGTTTTATCTATAACAATTTAGGGGCGTTTGTAAATAAAATCAATTTTTAAAAACCACTAAATTTATCAATTTATAAGTTTTATCCAATTTTCTCAAAAATTAAGCTGTTTGGAAAAAAAGTTATTTTACCATTTATCGTAGAAAATAAAATTTCTTTTTTAACAATGTATTAGTCAGTAGGGTCAGGCTAATGACAAACTCTCCAGCGGCGTCCGTTTATTAAGAAAATATAAAAAAATTAAAGAAATCACATAGGTTTTACTCGATTATCTGAAAAACCAAGCTCTCTATCAAAAATTGAAACTCATAATCGATTGTAGGCAATAAAATTTCCTTTTTAACTTGTATAATAATGTAAGATTTATCTTCAGATTAAAACTTCACAGGCCTGTGCAACTTAAATCAATTTTTACAAATCACCAAAAAATTAATTCTGTTACAAGTTTTTTCCAATTTTCTCAGAAACTAAGCTCAATTGACAAAAATGTGTTTTATACTTTATTGTAGGAAATAAAATTTTCTTTTTAACAGTCTGTAAGTCACTGGGGTTTAAATAATGACAAACCCTTCAGCGACGTCCGTATGTGGGGGTCAATTAAAAAATTAAATAAATATAATCATTTTTGTCACTTGTTTCACTCGATTTTTTTTTCGAATAATAAAAAAAAACACATTTTTATAAAAAGTATTTTTTTAATACATTTCAAATCAAGTAATTTAAGCTTTGTTGTATTAAAATCGGATAAAAAATAAAAAAGATACAATTTGTTTTTAAATATGCTTTTCCGCCATATTGAATCCGCAATATTTTAAAAAAAGCGCGATTATCACAATGACAATAAGTCAAAACCTGATCTGCTAGGTATGTTAAACAAACTTAAGTTACTTTCAAAAAGTTCTTATGGTTTTCATTAAAAGCATAATTTTTAAATATACCCCACCCTATTTTTTTCCAGTTATTTGGACATAACTTAAAAACTAATTAACGCATTGGAACATTTGAACCAGATGTGAATAAAGAATCAAAATAGCTATCCTTTTTATATAAACTTTTTTTTTAGCTTCAATAGTTTTATAAATAAAATTAAAAAAAAATAAAAAAAATTACCTTTTTTTTTTTAATTTTTGAATTTTTTTGACAAATACAATAAAATACATATTTTCTGACCAATACATTTTTAAGTACATTACAAAGCAAGTATTTAAAACTTTGTTCCATGAAAATCGGATAAGAAATAAAAAAGTTACAATTTTTTCAAAGATACGCCTTTCCGCCATTTTGAATCCGCCATATCTTTCAAAAAACGCATTTACCAGAATGACAACAAGTCAATACCTGATATATGGGATGCCCTTAACAAAGTTAGCTTATCGGCAGAAAGTTGGCACGACTTGCATACGAAACTTGATTTGTCCATAGAGTATTTTGGGTAAAGCTACAGTGGTTTTTATAAGGCTTAATAAGAATTAAACCTAAACTTTGGAAATAAAAAAAAACCCAACTGCTAAATTTACTTGTAACTACTAGTCGCAGTTGGGTAAAAAATTACCCAATAACCTGATTAATGAAAAGTGCAACTAAAAGTTGAAACATGTACATTATAGGTATACCTATCAATTTTGGAATGAACTGCGACTAGTACTTACAAGTAAATTTAGCAGTTGGGTGTTTTTTTTATTTTTTATTTTTTTACTAACACCTTAAAGCTATTGGTCAGCTCCTTAAACTTACTAAGTTCAAAATAAAAGAGAGCTTCCTGAATTATAGACCAAATCTAGTGTATTGTTACAAATTTAAGTTATTTAAATTTTATAGTTAGAATTTATTTAGGTTTAGTGTAGTATTAGGTTGACGTATTTCATGGTTGTATTCTTAATCTAGGTTTTAGTTGCGTTATCTGTGACGAACTGGTATGTGAACGGTCCGGCTCCAGAAAAGGGCGGAATGATTCGGAATCGAACAAAGATGGAAAATTCTCGAATTGTAGGCAGCCCCTCATATATAAGGCCGGACGTCGTGCATCAGTCAGTCAGTCACAGATAACGTACTGTAGTGGTCGTGAGATATTAACACGAAGTTAATAGACCGATTATAGTAGTGAATTATTAGCAAGTTATTAGTAAGTTTAAGTGCGTGTTTTTGTACATAATTTGTCGAAATAAATTGACGTATCGTTTTCAACAATTGCGAGTTTTAATTTGTCGTTGTGAACCCATAACAATTGGTGTCAGAAGTGAGATTAAAAGAAATAAATAGTGCAAGGACTATCCTTACACAGTACCACCGGCCAGGACAATTAAAAAGAAGAACAGTAAGTGATTTTGCCAGAATATTCGGAACTGAATAGTGCAAAGACTACCCTTACATATTACCACCGGATAGGACAATTGGACAGAAAAACAGTAAGTGATTTTTCTAGAATATTCGAAGAAGTTCGATATTGTTTTATTCAAAAACTAAAAGAGATATTTAAGAACCGACTTCGACATTAACTTTACAGTCCAAAAATTGATAATTAGAGAGATTTTCTAGAATATTCTATAACATTCTACGACGTTCTATTTAAAAACTAGAAGAGCTATACAAATACCGACTTCGACATTAGATTAGTAATTTTAAAAGTAAGAATCAAAAAGACGCTCTATTCGAAAACCAGAAGAAATATCCAAAAAGAGACTTCGACATTAGCTTTGTAATTTCAAAAGTAAGAACTAAAAAGAATTTCTAGAAGATTCCATAACATTCTACGACGTTCTATTCAAAAACTAGAAGAGATATACAAATACCGATTTCAACATTAGTTTAGTTATTTCAAAAGTAAGAATTAGAAAGAATTTCTAGAAGATTCCATAACATTCTACGACGTTCTATTCAAAAACTAGAAGAGATATACAAATACCGACTTCGACAGTAGCTTAGTTATTTTAAAAGTAAGAATTAGACATTATTTCTAGAATATTCCATAACATACTACGACGGTCTATTCGAGAACCAAAAGAGATAATCAAAAAAAAGTTACTTTTACATTTGCCTAGTAGCAGAAAGAGTAGCATTTACCAGTATATTCCAGAACATTCCATTAGGCTCTATTTAAGAATTGGAAGAGATATTGAAAAACCGACTTCGACATTCGCTTAATAGCCCTAAAATAGACGTTTTAAGTGATTTATCAGGAAGTTGATGCTTACTAGACAAGGATTGGCAAAGATGGAAGATCTAACTAAAATGATACAGGCTCTAGCAGCTCAAATGGCTCAAAATCAAAACGATATAAAACAGACCATGGGACAAAACCAGAATGACATGAGACAGACATTAGATAGCATGCAAGAAAACTTCGATCAAATAAAGAGCAACTCCGAACAGCTGAGAGAAGAGTTCAAGACTGCAACCGAAGATCTTAAGGAAGAAATAACCCAAAGAATGCATAGTGTAGAACAAAAGGTACAAAATAATTTGCAGAATGTAGAAGAAACGGTAAAAATGTTAAAGAGAAGGTACAAAATGTTGAAGAAAAGGTACAACATGTTGAAGAAAAAGTGGAGAACGAACTACAGAATGTAAGGGAAGAAGTTTTTCAAACCATGGAAGAAAAATTCCAGGACGTGTCGAAACAGCTTATACAGCTTCAGAAAGAACACAACAAAATAAAAGCTCAGGGATGTGTCGTGAATCCCAACCAGAACATTAAGCCTCCAACTTTTGACGGTACGTCCTCCTGGTCCACCCACAAACAACAATTTGAAGCTGCCGCCGCTGCAAATGGTTGGGACGAGGACGAAAAAGCTATAGCGTTTTTATTAGCTCTACGGGAACCTGCACTCGGACTTTTACGGTCTATTCCAGTCGAACAAAAACAGAATTATAACGCTTTAGTGGCAGCGCTAGAAAGAAGGTATGGAGACGAACACTTGCGAAATTTACATTGGTCAGAATTAAATGTTCGTCAACAAAGAGCAGGGGAGTCATTACAAGAGTATGAAGCGGATATCAGGAGGCTGATGTACTTGGCTTACCCAGAAATGCCAGAAAATTACAGAGATCCCCTCACGGTAGATCGCTTTATTAACAGCTTGCGAGACACGGACTTAGCAAAATTACTTCGTCGAGAACGCTTCCATAACAGCAGTGAAGTGTTGATTCGAGCCCTTGAAATCGAATCATCAAATAATATGTCCAGGTCAAAAGTAAGAGCTGTTTCAATTCAGGAGGGAGAAGAAATGAGCAATGGACATGAGGTCAACTTAAAAACGCTAAACCAAATGTTTCAATCACTGATAGAGAAGATTGATTCTTTGAAAGAAAGCAGACGATCCCCTCGAAATGTAAAGTGTTTCAGATGCGGACGTACAGGGCATATTCAACGCGATTGTCGTGTCCAAATGAGGTCTCGCTCACCATCTAGTGAGACAGAGTACCGAAGAAGAGATCAGGAAAAACTAAAACTAGTCAACGCAGAGGGGCGGGTGTTGGCTAATGGGAATTTAGCCCCCAAAATTTACTCTATCAAGAGCTTAAAATATACTGCTGACAGTCTTAACATCAACGGACTTATTAATGGAAGAAAAGTTAATATAACAGTAGACACTGGTGCTGCCATATCATTGCTTAAGTTCAAAAATGCAACGAGATATAAAATTCGACCAACAGAAAAGAAAATAACACTTAAGATTGTGACTGGAGAATCCGCCGACGTGTTGGGGCAGACAGACATAGACCTACAGCTGGGGAGGTTGAAGATTCGCCACTCGGTATTAGTTGCAGACATAGAAGTCGAATTTATTTTGGGAATGGACCTGATAAGTAAACATGGATTTGCGTTTGATAATAAACTTAATACCCTAAGATTTGGGAACGAAGAGTTCATTTTGTCAAATAGTCACATCAATAAAGAACCAATTAAGGTGGTGGCAGTATGCACAACAAGACTAGTCGGTAACAGTGAGACCATAATTTTTGGGAGGCTGGAAAGTAAAACATCAAGCTGCGTCGGACTCATAAGCCAACAAAACACACCCAACACCTACCTCGTTGCAAAATCACTAGTTAAAACCGATAAAGACATCCCGATTAGAGTCGCCAATATTTTCCCAAATAGTGTCAAAATTAATAAGGGGGAGGTGGTAGCATTATTTGAACCAGTACAGAAAGTAACAAGATGTGAAGAGCCAACTTCCGAGGATACAAGCAAGTTACCAATGGAGGTACTTCAGCAATTTGAGTCAACTTGGCAACATCTCACTCCAGAAGAATTTAGTAAAGCGAGAGAGTTTATAGAAGAACAAAGTAATATCTTCGAAACTAGGAGTAGTTCGGGACGCACAAACCTTATTCAACATGCTATCAACACTGGCGATGCCCAACCGATAAGACAACCCCCAAGAAGACTACCAATGGCCAAGCAAGAAGAAGTTCACAATCTCATTAATAAAATGCTCAGCAACGGTGTTATTGAAGAGTCATCAAGTCCTTGGTCATCTCCTGTGCTGTTGGTCACTAAAAAGGATGGAAGTACTAGATTTTGTGTCGACTACAGGAAACTTAACGATGTGACCAAGAAAGATAGTTACCCACTGCTAAGAATAGACGACACATTAACAGCGTTGGCAGGATCATATTGGTTTTCTACTCTTGACCTGAAAAGTGGGTATTGGCAAGTAGGAATCTTTGAAAGAGATAAAGAGAAGACTGCATTCTCTGCTGGAAGTGGACTTTATTTTATTATTTATTTGGCCTGTGCAATGCCCCAGCTACATTTGAAAGACTAATGGAAGTCGTTCTACGAGGCCTTACTTGGAAAACCTGCCTAGTCTATTTAGATGATGTCATAGTAATGGGGATAATCATTTCAAGATCATCTAGATAATTTACGAGAAGTATTCTCAAGAATCAGGAACGCAAATCTTAAATTGAACTCAAAGAAATGTTTTCTGTTCCAAGAAAAAGTTGAGTTCCTGGGTCACGTCGTTTCCCGAGAAGGCATCCATACCGACGAAAAGAAGTTACAAGCAATAAAAGAATGGCCTCAACCTCGTGACGAACATAAATTGAGAAGCTTTTTGGGTCTGTGTACATACTACAGACGATTTGTAGAAGGATTCGCCAAAATAGCGTCTCCATTACATAGACTTACAGAAAATAAAGCTTCTTACAAATGGAATACCGAACCAAGCATTTAGAAGACTAAAAGCAGTATTATGTTCTAGTCCGATTCTTGCATATCCCATTCCAAAAGGAAAATTCATATTAGATACTGATGCGAGCAACGATGGCATAGGAGCAGTACTCTCCCAAGTACAAGATGGAGAAGAACGGGTCATCGAATTTTTCAGCAAGAAGCTATCCAAACCAGAGAGAAATTATTGTGTTACTAGAAAGGAGCTCCTAGCCATAGTTAAATCCGTAGATCACTTTCACAAATATCTCTAAGGACAAGAGTATCTGATTAGAACGGATCATGCTGCGTTACAGTGGCTCATGAAAATGAAACAACCTGAGGGGCAAGTCGCGAGATGGATAGAAAAGCTACAACAATACCATTATCAAATTAAGCACCGAGCGGGAAGGGTGCATAATAATGCGGATGCATTGTCCAGAAGACCTTGCCCTGAGGATTGTAGACATTGCAGGAAAATTGACCAGAAAGAAGGAATTACCTACGTGCGCCAGATAAAGTTAGAACCAGATGAAGAATGGATGTCGGCTTCGATTAGAACCACACAACTTAACGACAAAGATATAGGACCTATCTTGCGATTGAAAGAAAATAACAAGCCACGACCATCATGGCAAGATATCGCAAACCAAGGGGTGATATTCAAATCACTGTGGGCACAATGGGATTCACTGATAGTAGAGGAAAACATCCTTAAACGAGCCTGGGAAAGTGCCGATGGCCTTTCTGTGGTTAATCAAGTAGTGGTTCCTAGGAGCATGGTAGACAATATAATGGCCGAATGCCGTGGTGGAAAATCAGGTGCGCACCTAGGCATAAATAAAACCATGGACAAAATTCGAAACCGATTTTATTGGGTCAATTACTTTCAAGATGTGAAAAACTGGTGCCGCCGATGTTCGACTTGTGCAGCCAGCCAAGGTCCCAAAACAAGGTCCAGAGGTCAAATGAAACAATATAACGTAGGTCTGCCATTCGAACGCATTGCTATTGATCTGGCCGGACCATTTCCAGAAACTAAAAGGGGCAACAAATACATCCTTGTTGTCATGGATTACTTTAGCAAATGGCCAGAAGTTTTTGCTTTGCCTAACCAAGAGGCCGCTACAGTTGCAGAAGTTCTGGTAAATGATGTTTTCAGCCGATTTGGTATTCCTTTGGAACTACATTCAGATCAAGGAAGAAACTTTGAATCAAAGCTCTTCCAGAATCTCTGTGACCTTTTAGGAATACATAAAACACGGACTACTGCTTTACATCCGCAGTCAGATAGCATGGTTGAAAGATTTAATAAAACAATAGAAGAACATCTTTGCAAAGTTGTTGATGAGCACCAAACAGATTGGGACCAATATATTCCATTGTTTTTGATGGCCTATAGAACCGCCATTCACAATACGACAGGAGCTACTCCATCTAGTATCCTGTTTGGTAGAGAACTGCGTTTACCATGTGATATCATGTTTGGTTCAACTGAAGAAGAACACTTAGAGGTTATTGACTATGTCGAACGTTTAAGGCAAAAGCTGCACGATATCCATGAAGTGGTTAGAGAGCGAATAGAAATAGCCAGTGACCGCATGAAAGCGAGGTATGACCTGAAAGCAAACTCTTCAGGGTTCAAAGATAATGATCAAGTCTGGCTATACAATCCTCAACGCAAGAAAGGAAGATCACCTAAGTTGACACCACCATGGGAAGGGCCTTATAAAGTTGTTAAAATAATTAATGATGTAGTCTACCGAATCCAGAAAAGCCCGAAGTCCAAGATGAAAGTTGTTCATCTAGACAGACTAAAACCTTACCTGGGAAATGTTGATCGAGACGATCAAACCTGAAGAGGAGGATAGTGGTACATATTTAAGTTATTTAAATTTTATAGTTAGAATTTATTTAGGTTTAGTGTAGTATTAGGTTGACGTATTTCATGGTTGTATTCTTAATCTAGGTTTTAGTTGCGTTATCTGTCACGAACTGGTATGTGAACGGTCCGGCTCCAAAAAAGGGCGGAATGATTCGGAATCGAACAAAGATGGAAAATTCTCGAATTGTAGGCAGCTCCTCATATATAAGGCCCGACGTCGTGCATCAGTCAGTCATTCACAGATAACGTACTGTAGTGGTCGTGAGATATTAACACGAAGGTAATAGACCGATTATAGTAGTGAATTATTAGCAAGTTATTAGTAAGTTATACATACATAATTTGTCGAAATAAATTGACGTATCTTTTTCAACAATTGCGAGTTTTAATTTGTCGTTGTGAACCCGTAACAGTATACTGAAAAGTTCTGGATTTTTTCAAGAGTTACCCAACATTTGTATTCATAAAAAGGTACAATTGGATATTTAGCGGTTAAGATGGCGGCCGTCGTTTGTATAAAAAGTTATTATTTATTCTTGTTTGACAGAACTAGTGTTGTCGTGTAGTATATTAATTTACACATAATAAATGACAAATGTCTAATAAAATCCATGGTTGAATATAAAAAGAGCCAGCAGCAATATTTTTTAGGTTTGGTAAAATTTTTTACTAAAAAATTTCATTTTGTATTAATCTAAGCTTGTTCCAAATTATTAAGTACTAAGAAAATACAGTGAAAATACACCCAAGTAAGATTTTTTGGGCGTTATCGCAAAAAAAAAATTCGTCGAAAATATAACCTTCTCTAGACATTGCTTTTTATTACCTTTTTCGTGGTCTACCTCATACTTACCATAGGTCAGCATGCATTTTATAGTTTTTATTAGTGTTCTTGTCTCATCCATATTATCTGGTTACTACCAAGCTTAAACCTTCTACTTTTACGATGTTTGCAGCATCTATTAGCTGTTCTAATTCATAATTTATCTGTATTCACCAATAATCATCTTCGTTCCCACTGGTCCAAAGATATTATGAAGAATTTTTCATTTAAATAATTTTAGTTTTTCATATGTCCCTTCTAGACTAATTATTGTAGTGTAGATCTTTTTTGTGGGAGATCTCGTTACAGCCCTTGACTTGAGCAGGTTGTGATGAGCGTAGAATACTTTATTTGTGGTGTTAATTATCTGGTTTATTTCCTCCGTAACAGAGTTTTCTTTGTTTATGTTTGGCCGTTGTATTTAACTTTTCCACTTGCTCGAAACTATTTCCATTTACCTGAAAATTGTAAGCATACCTATATTATTACCTCTTGGGGTTTTTTGAGAACTTAATGTATTTAGTGTTACTTAATTAGCACACATAAGGAGAAAGGATCTGAAACACATATTATTTTCAACTGCTAATGAGCTGTCCCAAGAAGAAGAAGTTTGTGGTCGTAAAAGCGTTCCCACGGTGCGCTTCGGATCGCCAACACGTTTGCGTTTGTTTTGTGAGATTGGCACTTGGCCCTGATTGGTTCAGTAAGCGTGCGTCCGCTTTGCAATCAGAAGGTGATGGGTCCAAATCTCATGCCTGCCACTACAAACTTAAATCAACTATCCGTTTGTTTGGACATTAACGAAGTAGGCAAAGTTGATGATTAATGCAAGGCCGCGGTTCGGAAGTCACGCTAAGCAAGTGGACCCATGTTAAAAGCGTAGACAGTGCTAGCACGATAAAGATCCCTGTGAATCCTTCTTGAGAAAAGAAAATTGCTTACCAGGGGGTGCTTAGCAGGCCGGTCTGCTGAGCCGTCATTGTGATTGTCGCTAGAAAAGCCAAACTTGGGTGGAAGTCTCAGGCAAGATGTGATCTGATTGAAACTAGAATGAAAGTGAAAGTGAATTGAAATTAGATTAGCAAATTCACTATTTAGTCTTATCAATACCGTACACGACTCAGTTCAATTGGTACACAAATGAATGAACAACAAATTGTTTCAGGGTCAAGCTGGCCCTCATTGAATCTTGACAAACTGCCACGAGTCTCATTAGATCGCTATGCAAGCATACATAGGAAGCTTGCTGATCAGCGTAAATATACCGATAAAAATTAGGAAATTGCGAATCAACCGCACCGCACCGAACTTAACATTCCCATTGCGTGTAGTTTGGCAAGTCACGAACCAACTTCGACAAAACGCACCGATGGATATATTTATAATATCCATATATATAAGCCCCTATGCCGCGGCGGAATACTTGCCATGTTACACTGAGTGTTTTCTAAAATTCCATTAAAAAACGTTGGCAACTTTGTAACCAACGTTTTTTGCTGTAATTTCACAGAGCCATAAAAATCACTGACCATTACAGGATAAGTAAAATTACATGATATATTTTGTAAATTTTTTATGGAAAATGAAATTTTACAAGAAAATTGCTTTTTTTTCCAAATCCAGTGGTTTAAAAACCCAATGTGGACTGAAATAAATGTTTTGTATAATTTCAGTAAAAAATATTGGCAACTTAGTAACCAACGTGTTTTACTGTAATTTTACAGGGCCATAAAAAATTACACTTATCTTCACACACAGAAAAAAAGAATTTTTAAATTTACATATTGCATAATGTTAACTTACACATTTTTAGATCAATTGAATTTTGATTATTTCAACATCAAAATTTTTAAATTGAAAAAACCATATTTTCGTAAGCAGCATACTTGAACAACAATATTGTTAAACTTACAATATGCATATTTTTAGCCTCTGTGTTTTTAGATTCACCATATTTTGGTTATCCCAGAAATGTTGAAAGTATTAATTAATTATGTTGGTGTTTTTAATTTTAAAATTTATAAAAAAGCCTTTAATTAAACAAACCACATTTTTAAATAATACCCACTTGTTTCATACCTGTAGTTGAACACTATATATTATTAAAAATACTAAATAAAATTGTAAAATTTAAAGCTTAAAAAGTATTGATCAATTTTATTCCTTTTAACAATATTCTCTTCAGTTTGCAACAATAAAATTTCGATAATATTAGCGTTTCACTTTAATATTTTAATTTTTATAAATCACCTACTATTCTGTTTATTTTTGGAAACATTCACTGACCACACAACAGGTAGAATGTGCTCTCTACGGCAAGGGACGTTGCGGAGAGATGCGGGGTAGTACAACGATGTCAGTTGGTGTCCAAATTCCTAAAATATCAGCAACGAGATTGATTCACATTTTCTTTCTATTAACTTATGGTTGCCTATTTTCTTATTCTCTATGTTTTAATGTTAATTATTGATGTATTCTATTTTATTAAATTACATTTGATTTAGTATAGATTTTCTCATTATATGAGTTTGGTTGTATATTACTTTATTGATTAGTATTGATTACGTAATTTTCTATTTTATTTTATTAAGGACACAAGGCAACGCTGTTTGCTGTCAGTATGTTTTACTCTTTCTCGCACATGGTTTTATACACTTCCATTGCTCTATCCCTGTCTTCCAAATATTTGGAAAAGCAGTATTGATTTTTAAAGGGAGATGAAGAGATGTGTTTCCTTGGTATTTGAGAAACATAGCATGAGTTTCTAAAACCCACTCCATCTTTCGCGCAGGAAAGCGCGCATGAGAAAAATGGTATGTGCCAGAGTGAGAAGAGGAGATATAGCTTAGAGGTGTTAGAGTGAAAAGTATTGTATGGTTGCTACTTCTTCCTCCACGTCCTATTCATTTTCTGCCATTTTTGGTGTTGTTAACACGGGAAAAGTTTTGGCATCCTTTTTAATTATGGCAATCAGCCATGTTTTCTGACAAAACTTATACTAAATTGTCTCGGGGTGTTCCTTTTGATTTTGCTTCGTTTATATTTTGTTGTTTGAAGTTAATTTACCTTACCTTCGCGACATAACTCCGTTTCAAAACGTGCAACATGCCATGTCTAAAATTCTGCTATCCACCTTTAAGCAGAATATTCTTGCTAGAGTCCACCCTCAGAAAGGTAATTACAAAATTTTTATTAGTTTCAGTAATATTTTTCCAGTTTTCTAGTTATTTGGCTTGTTTTACACATAGAATTTGATTTCATAAATTTTCTGAGGCTTTTTGCCTTACAGGGTCCTTGTACCAGGCACAAATCCATCTATTCATCAATGAAGCCACAACTGGTTCTAAATCTTCCTACTGATTGTCATGTTATTCCTTTGGCCATGGAGACCCTTTTTGATTGTCTGCATAGACCTTGCAATGTGCCTAGGTTGCTTTCCTGTTCGTTGATGGAGACACGGTGTACTTCCAGTAAAATCTACAATGCAGTAAAGTCGGTATTTTCTTTATTCCTTATATATATATATATATATATAAATTTAAATACCTATTTGTAAATTTGACTCAACTTAATTTTACTTTCTATTTAAATTAGTTTGATTACCTTTCCTTACGATGATAAGGGTTTTATTAGATAATTTGGTTATGGATTTGCTTTCTACTGAGTGAGGTCAATTTAACTATCTCACAGAGGTACTAAGGTTTCCTTGGTTTGTCACTTTAGTAATGGCAAATTTTTAGCATTACCTTAGGTTTTGTATATATCTTTACATACGCTGCCTGCGTATTAGTTTAATTTCACTAATTACTTTACGTTTGATTCAATAACTATGACATAAGATAATTAATTACTGATTATTTTTTTTTCCCTGTTGCGCCATAACATTGATGTAACCAAAAGTGCACTCTTGGGTCCGTTTTGGTGAACACTAATATACATAAAAATAATATTGACAATCATTTTTCCCTTTATTCCTTTTTAACTATAGGTTATTTTGATTTTGATTACTCCGGTGAATCTAATCAGTAGTTCGCTCCCGAAATCACGCTGTGAACTTTAATTAGTTTGACTTGAGATTATATTATCGATTATTTCTCTACCTTTATTATACACTGTAGTTTTCCAGTTATTTTATTAGCAGTTTACCTATTTTAATTATGGTCTCTGAACTCTAATAATTTTAAATACATGCCACTAGGTATTCGTGATCATTTATCTAGTGCTATTTTTACCTACTTGTACAAAGTGAATTGTAAATTTACCTTTGTAAAATTCCGATCATTTTGATCTTAAGTACAGAATTACATGATTAAAAAAAAACAACTTTCAGTGGCCTTAATTATTTATTTTCCCTTTTAATTAGTTATTTAATTAATTAATCAATCCAGAACTATTATTATTTAATATTATTAAATTTTCTATTTATTTCTTTATCTCATTTTCTTTTAATTAATCTATAAATAATAATTATTAATTAAAATTAATTGGTTCCGATTTAATTAATTACAAGTGGCTGGCGATTTTATAGAAAATGTCCCACTTATTTTACATTTTATTTATGTGAAATTGAGTTCTCAACGAGACCGAGGAATTGGAGAAGGTTCGCGACTTCCTGGCGCCTTTGTGACTTTGTATCTCAGTAACTGTGGCTTTTTAATTAAAACTTTGATAAAATATTTAACCCCTCCCACCAGCTCCGGAACTCTGAGCGTACGGGCAAACCCTATTGCAACTGCACTCGCAGCTCAATCTCACAAAATAAAATTATATTTCTTATTCAACTTAGCCGAATTGTTAAAATATATAAATTAAATATTGGAATTTTGACACCTCATATCTGGAAGACTACATACAATAGCCCCATGATGTTGGGTATTGTTTTGAATTTTTCAGCAAGAATATAAAAATAAACGAATTTTAAAGGCTACTGTTTTGCACCTGCCGTTTTTTACAATTTTCGTTTTTTGATATCAAAACAAATAAATAGCATTAACTGCAAAACAAAATTTTTCGCAAAAAATCCTTTAAAATGATATCCATAGGGCAGTCAATATCTTAAAAACTGGAAAGTGATCCCTATAAAAAAAAAAGCTCATCATGTCTTTTCGCATCTACGCCACTGGTTGGGGTTGAGGGGTACTGTCGTGTACTGTCGAGTACTGTTGGGTCCTGTTGCGAGGTACAAAGCGCGCGCGCAAAAAACCTGCGACCAAAAAAAAAAAAAAAACAAAAAACAAGCTCATCATGTCTTTTCGCATCTACGCCACTGGTTGGGGTTGGGGGTTACTGTCGAGTACTGTCGTGGACTGTTGGGTCCTATCGTGTACTGTCGAGTACTGTTGGCTACTGTCGAGCACTGTTGGGTCCTGTCGTGGTACTGTCGAGTACTGTTAGGTACTGTCGTGTACTGTCGAGTACTGTTGGGTACTGTCGTGTACTGTCGAGTACTGTTGGGTCCTGTCGTGGTACTGTCGAGTCCTGTTGTGAAATTTGTACAGTACTGTTGAAAGCTGATGACTCCTCGATTTGAGCACAATTTACCTCTAATATTAAAAAATTGTGCTTCTAAAAAAAATAGTTGACCTAACCTCAAAATTACATATTCATGAAAGGGCTCGGTGAAGGATTTTAATTTCATTTAGAGTCATACATGTAAGCATGTTAAAAATACATGTTGTAAGAAATGAATATTTTTTTTCCTTAAATTGGGGATTTTGCTAACTGTGCCTCTAAACCAACTGTGCTAGTGATTTATAGCTTTTTTTGAAAGGTTTTAAGAGCTAAATTAAACATTTTTATGTCGTCAAAACAAACATTTAAAATGGTTAAATTAACGATATTTCTCATTAGATTTGACAATGTGAGTTTATTAATAACGCGAAATTAGGTTCAGACGTTTTGCATTTTTGAAAAAGTATATTCTTAATTTAACAGGATGATTATGTTGTGTATGAACCATTTTATTGTCTATATGCAAAAATATAATTTGGTTAAGTTAAACAAGTTTTTTTAAGTTAACAATTTCTTTTTTTCTGTGCATTACAGGACAGGTAAAATTACATGATATATTTTGTACATTTTTAATGGAAAATAAAAATTTACAAGAAAATTGCTTTTTTACAAATACAGTTGGGTAAAAACCAAATCTCCTCTGTAAAAATGGAAAAATACATCTACAGTACTGAAAAAAACACATTTACAGTATACGTTCTGTAAAACATTACTTGATATATTGTGGCAAACTACTAAAAGTTTTTCAGTTATGTCATGTTGTTATTCAAACGCCTTGTATATACTGCAACAGCATGGGTTGTTCGTATCACCTTCAGATAAACCACAAACTAGATAAGCAGGCTTTTTAAATAAACTAGTTAATCTCATATTTTAAGATAAAATAATCATCATAGATAGGTTTTGAAAAAGCTTGGCAGGAGAGGGCAGGCAGCTCTGGATTTTCTATATTTCAAAAACATTATATAAACATGTATTTTTAAATAAAATCCAATAAGTTGTGTTAATTTGATATATTACAAAAATAAATGAATATATCGAAACATTTAACAAATTGTTTTTAAATAAAAACTTTACTCCAAAAACAATAGTTACTAACGTAAAAATACGTAACAGTGCAAGTCGAAGCCAGACCTAGCGCTTAAAGCGCCCCGTGCTGAAGAAAAAAATTAAATAAAATGTACGGTGAACATTTATTTTCAGCCAAGGACAAAAATCAACAAAATAACACATTAGTTAAGAAAATTTACTTAAAATACTTAACAACATTTAACAGTAATAACATATCTCATGTGAATTTCAATATAAATTAAATTCTGTGTTTACCCATTTCCTTTACTACCAAAGGAGGCGTGTTTCCTCTGATTAAGTCGACCGTCAGTTTGCACTCCTGTGTCGTTATTCTTGAAATCTCCCCGAACGAAAAGTCCTCGAAATTCGAACGATAGTGGGCGTTTCTTCACCAATCGTATTCTTGAAACTCTCACTCGAAAAACGAGTGATATTTTGACGCCTTCATACCAGTGGCGGATCCAGGGAGGGGCCAGAGGGGCCCGGCCACCCCCCATCCCTTCCTGACATAAACGTTTTTTAGTTCAAGGGAAGAAACGCCAAGGCATCAACCGCAAATTTAAACAAAATTAGGCACAACAACACTTTTTAATTTTTTTTATAAAAAATATTGAGTATTTCAAAAATTTTCGCCTGCGGCGCCTCTCGTCACCTGTCATTTTAAACTTCAGCCCTAAAAATTATTCAAAACGCACGCAAAGCAAGAAATATTTTAGTTTTTGCTTCCTTTGGCCCCTCCCCCCTGGAAATCCTGGGTCCGCCACTGCTTCATACCGAGGAAATCTCGATAGGTGCCGACGTGGTGACTTTTGTAAAAAACTGTGAGATAACCTAAATATTTTTGTTTTGGTGATGTGTGCGTTTCAGCTTTTTTTTTTTTTTTCTTCCAAATATAATTTTTTTTCTGCCTGTGTTAATATTTGGTGCGAGATATGAACAATCGAATTTTAGTGCACGATATTGTGCATAATAAAAAGAAAGATGCCGTGGAACTCATTTTTCACAATGTTAAAAATAAAAAATTAAGGAAAGGAAACTTGGGGTTATTTCCCTTCAACTACATAATTCTATTTGGTTAGTTGTCTGTCAAAATTTGACAATCATTTTTGACGTATTCCCCAAATCAAGAATAATGCATCCTATACATTCTATATATACTTCTATATATATATACTATATATTCTCAAACATTTTTGACTAAAAAGAAGCAGCTATTATTCAACCGATAACAACATTTGTAATCCCTGGAGGCAGCAAACATTATCCCGTGCGGGCTTGTTCTTTGTATTCTTTTTTCGTCATATTTACATCCATATTCAACTTTTTTCCAGGTGAAATAATAAATCCTTGGTTCCCAGAAGGGCGCAATTTTATACAGATATATACGCACTTCTGGTGTTATATTTCTTTTTTGGAAGAAAATACTGGTTTTAATAGAGAATATAAGATGCTTTATTGTCACTGTATATCACGATAAGGTTTGGCTGCCTGTGGTTAAAGCATAATGGGCATAACCTAGCGAACATGGGCTAAAAAATTTGACAAATTGTTTGTCATTATAACTTTTAAACTATACCATCATTTCAAACTGGCAAACAGAATCAAACTTAACCCTTCAAAGAGGCTCGTTTATTCATATGTTTCGGAAACTTTTGAGAATGCTTTTTGAATGCGTAAAAGAGCCAAATTTTAGCCATACACAACGAAGTATAAATCATTAAAATCGGTTTACTGGTTCCCGAACACTGTTTTTTTAATCGACCATTGTTTTACCAATTACTCGATTGTCTTCTCAATTTTTGCTGTACTTTAAAAATAATTATCAAGATTTGGTGCTATTTTGAAATCCCACAAGACAAACTTGATTTTACATAAGATTGATTTTCCTTGTAGTGGGCAACATTTTTCGACCCTTTTTAACATTTCTGTAAATGATCTAGGCTCGCCAAATTCAACGAGATACTAATCATTAAAATCATTCTAGAAGTTCTCGAAATATTAGTCAACTCGAAGTTGAAACGCTTTTATATCTGAATTAATTTCTTCAAAAAATCACTGTTACGAAACCGATTTTAATGAAATAAAAATATTTTTATTATGATTCTTTTTAGTCAATTAAAATAGGTACAAAAATTTGCAAGGAACTAATGCTAAAAGAATTGGCAAGGTAAACTGTATACGTCTGTAAAACAATGGAATGGTTACAAGAAAAATTATTATTTAGGTAATCATCAAACCGATATCTCCGATTCGCACCTCGTTTTTCTCCAAATTCATAAAATTATAAGAATAAGCGAGCCTATTTGAAGGATCAAATTTGACTTTGTCCGCCTTCTTGGGTTTTAAAAGGACGGCATATTTCGGTGATTTTTATTTTCCTAAAAGCAGTAAAATTTAATTTGATGCTTTTAACGCAGACAAAATTTAGAAGGCAATCATAAAATGTTTAAAAAATATATTTTTCTGGAACCACTACACCGATTTTAATAATTTAAAGCTCGTTGTGCATAGCAAAAATAAGGTTTTTTAGAGAGTTTAAAAAACATTGTCAAAGAATTCCAGAATACAAGAATAAACGAGCCTCTGATTCCCTCTTCTATCTTGGAAATGAAGATGTCAAAAAAACTATTTTTGTTCAAAAGACTGAAACTCAAACACTTGATTTGAAAACCAGTTTTTTGTTTTGAAATACCAGGCCTCTTTTCAAAACTAGATATCGAGAAAAGTAAGATTCGTTTATTTATCTATAATTAAATTCAATAGTATTTATTTCGGTTCGTATAGTAAACAAAATTAAAAATTAGCTGCCATATTCCAATGCAAAACTGTCAAAATACGGCTTGACCCTATTATTGCAAGGCTTTCTTTATTCCAATAGGTCCCTAATATTATCGAGAAAATACGTTCTATAGATTTTAATTTTTTGATTTCTGTTTACTCGAGCTATGAGCCGAACACTTTTTACAGATCAACGTCTTATCTCTTTTGTGGTCAGTCAAAAGGACTTTTAACACGTGATATGACGAACCGATGAAATGCCGCGTTGTCATATCTTCAGCGTACAGTTATAATCTTAGCTATAAGTGGGAGCAGGCGCATTTCTAGTAACAATGCCAGATGATCGTTGGTTAACAAAAACGATGAATAAAATGCTCATAGGGTTAAGGGACAGAAAATGAAAGAAGTTAAACAGCTTGGCTTATTGTTACTATAAATAGAAAATGAACCTGCAAAATCATCTAGCAGGAGATACTTTACTTGCTGGAGTACGCCAGGGCAGCATCAAAATAATTAATTATTTCAAAGAGATTAGTGCCTTTACTAATCCCTTAAATACTATCACGATGACACCGAGTTTCTTTAGATGAATAGTCTCATACATAAAGAGGTGACGCTTAGCTTAGCAAAAGTGACAATGAATGGAAAAAGTAGTTGTTTCTAAGTTCGCTACAAAAGAAATATTAAATAAATCATACAGTCTTCATATCATAAAAATAAAAGTATTATCAATTATAAATAGCTTATGTTTAACATATTGGGGAGTTTTCAGAACGATTAAAATTTTGACAACTTGGACCGCCCTTGTGGTAGTGGTGAATAGATGGTTTATTAGCTGAGCCCAAAACGGCCGATGGCTAGCTATTTGACACTATTGATATTTGAACGGCCCATTTTGTTAAGCCGCGTCCAGATAAATAAATTTGCGGCGCAAATATTTTAAATATTTGCGCAAATATTTTTATTTTTGTTTATTTGTGGCGCAAATATGTGCGCTGTGTTGGTATATTTACTGCGATCCATTTTCGTGCGTAGTTAGTTTACTGATGTGGTGGTGTTTGCATTTAGCAATAATTTTTGTCATTGTCTCTCTTATTATTATGTCGTAGGTCATTTAGTATTATATAAACTGCACCCTTTTTTTACAATAAGTTGGGAGGACATGATGGCACCTAAACAATAACTATATAACTCGACGGTCGTTCGGCGCAAATCTCTTTGATGTTGGCAGAAAAACCTACAGACCGGTGGATAGCGTGCGTTGTATCTGGCGCACAAATTTGCGTGTTTTTTTGTGCGGCGCACAGTCCACATCTATAAATATTGTTACGGGTTCACAACGACAAATTAAAACTCGTAATTGTTGAAAACGATACGTCAATTTATTTCGACAAATTATGTACAAAAACACGCACTTAAACTTACGAATAACTTGCTAATAATTCACTACTATAATCGGTCTATTAACTTCGTGTTAATATCTCACGACCACTACAGTACGATGTCTGTGACTGACTGACAGGTGCGCGACCCCGGCCCTATATATAGGATCGTCCATCTCTCTCGAACTTTCCGGCAGCCTTCGACGTCCGGAAAGTTCTCGTATTATTACGACCGCAAGTCACAGATAACGCAACTAAAACCTAGACTAAGAATACAACCTTAAGATAAATCAACCTAATACTACACTAAACCTAAATAAATTCCAATTATAAAATTTAAATAACTTAAATTTGTAACACTATCCTCCTCTTCAAGTTTGATCGTATCGATCAATATTTCCCAGGTAAGGTTTTAGTCTGTCTAGATGAACAACTTTCATCTTGGACTTCGGGCTTCTCTGGATTCGGTAGACTACATCATTAATTCTCTTAACAACTTTATAAGGCCCTTCCCATGGTGGTGTCAACTTAGGTGATCTTCCTTTCTTGCGTTGAGGATTGTATAGCCAGACTTGATCATTCTCTTTGAACCCTGAAGAGTTTGCTTTCAGGTCCTATCTCGCTTTCATGCGGTCACTGGCTATTTCTATATGCTCTCTAACCACTTCATGGATATCGTGCAGCTTTTGCCTTAAACGTTCGACATAGTCATTAACCTCTAAGTCTGCTTCTTCAGGTGAACCAAACATGATATCACATGGTAAACGCAGTTCTCTACCAAACAGGATACTAGATGGAGTAGCTCCTGTCGTATTGTGAATGGCGGTTATATAGGCCATCAAAAACAATGGAATATATTGGTCCCAATCTGTTTGGTGCTCATCAACAACTTTGCAAAGATGTTCTTCTATTGTTTTATTAAATCTTTCAACCATGCCATCTGACTGCGGATGTAAAGCAGTAGTCCGTGTTTTATGTATTCCTAAAAGGTCACAGAGATTCTGGAAGAGCTTTGATTCAAAGTTTCTTCCTTGATCTGAATGTAGTTCCAAAGGAATGCCAAATCGGCTGAAAACATCATTTACCAGAACTTCTGCAACTGCAGCGGCCTCTTGGTTAGGCAAAGCAAAAACTTCTGGCCATTTGCTAAAGTAATCCATGACAACAAGGATGTATTTGTTGCCCATTTAGTTTCTGGAAATGGTCCGGCCACATCAATAGCAATGCGTTCGAATGGCAGACCTACGTTATATTGTTTCATTTGACCTCTGGACCTTGTTTTGGGACCTTGGCTGGCTGCACAAGTCGAACATCGGCGGTACCAGTTTTTCACATCTTGAAAGTAATTGACCCAATAAAATCGGTTTCGAATTTTGTCCATGGTTTTATTTATGCCTAGGTGCGCGCCTGATTTTCCACCATGGCATTCGGCCATTATATTTTCTACCATGCTCCTAGGAACCACTACTTGATTAATCACAGTAAGGCCATCGGCACTTTTCCAGGCACGTTTAAGGATGTTTTCTTCTACTATCAGTGAATCCCATTGTGCACACAGTGATTTGAATATCACCCCTTGGTTTGCGATATCTTGCCATGATGGTCGTGGCTTGTTCTCTTCTTTCAATCGCAAGATAGGTCCTACATCTTTGTCGTTAAGTTGTGTGGTTCTAATCGAAGCCGACATCCATTCTTCATCTGGTTCTAACTTTATCTGGCGCACGTAGGTAATTCCTTCTTTCTGGTCAATTTTCCTGCAATGTTTACAATCCTCAGGGCAAGGTCTTCTGGACAATGCATCTGCATTATTATGCACCCTTCCCGCTCGGTGCTTAATTTGATAATGGTATTGTTGTAGCTTTTCTATCCATCTCGCGACTTTCCCCCCTGGTTGTTTCATTTTCATGAGCCTATGTAACGCAGCATGATCCGTTCTAATCAGAAACTCTTGTCCGTAGAGATATTTGTGAAAGTGATCTACGAATTTAACTATGGCTAGGAGCTCCTTTCTAGTAACACAATAATTTCTCTCTGGTTTGGATAGCTTCTTGCTGAAAAATTCGATGACCCGTTCTTCTCCATCTTGTACTTGGGAGAGTACTGCTCCTATGCCATCGTTGCTCGCATCAGTGTCTAATATGAATTTTCCTTTTGGAATAAGATATGCAAGAATCGGACTAGAACATAATGCTGCTTTTAGTCTTCTAAATGCTTGGTCACATTCGGTATTCCATTTGTAAGAAGCTTTATCTTCGGCAAGTCTATGTAATGGAGACGCTATTTTGGCGAATCCTTCTACAAATCGTCTGTAATATGTACACAGACCCAAAAAGCTTCTCAATTCATGTTTGTCACGAGATTGAGGCCATTCTTTTATTGCTTGTAACTTCTTTTCGTCGGTATGGATGCCTTCTCGGGAAACGACGTGACCCAGGAACTCAACTTTTTCTTGGAACAGAAAACATTTCTTTGAGTTCAATTTAAGATTTGCGTTCCTGATTCTTGAGAATACTTCTCGTAAATTATCTAGATGATCTTGAAATGATTTCCCCATTACTATGACATCGTCCAAATAGACTAGGCAGGTTTTCCAAGTAAGGCCTCGTAGAACGACTTCCATTAGTCTTTCAAATGTAGCTGGGGCATTGCACAGGCCAAATGGCATCACATTAAACTGATAAAGTCCACTTCCAGCAGAGAATGCAGTCTTCTCTTTATCTCTTTCAAAGATTCCTACTTGCCAATACCCACTTTTCAGGTCAAGAGTAGAAAACCAATATGATCCTGCCAATGTTGTTAATGTGTCGTCTATTCTTGGCAGTGGGTAACTATCTTTCTTGGTCACATCGTTAAGTTTCTTGTAGTCGACACAAAATCTAGTACTTCCATCCTTTTTAGTGACCAACACCACAGGAGATGACCAAGGACTTGATGACTCTTCAATAACACCGTCGCTGAGCATTTTATTAATGAGATTGTGAACTTCTTCTTGCTTGGCCATTGGTAGTCTTCTTGGGGGTTGTCTTATCGGTTGGGCATCGCCAGTGTTGATAGCATGTTCAACAAGGTTTGTGCGTCTCGAACTACTCCTAGTTTCGAAGATATTACTTTGTTCTTCTGTAAATTCTCTCGCTTTACTAAATTCTTCTGGAGTGAGATGTTGCCAAGTTGACTCAAATTGCTGAAGTACCTCCATTGGTAACTTGCTTGTATCCTCGGAAGTTGGCCCTTCACATCTTGTTACTTTCTGTACTGGTTCAAATAATGCTACCACCTCCCCCTTATTAATTTTGACACTATTTGGGAAAATATTGGCGACTCTAATCGGGATGTCTTTATCGGTTTTAACTAGTGATTTTGCAACGTGTTGGGTGTGCTTTGTTGGCTTATGAGTCCGACGCAGCTTGATGTTTTACTTTCCAGCCTCCCAAAAATAATGGTCTCACTGTTACCGACTAGTCTTGTTGTGCATACTGCCACCACCTTAATTGGTTCTTTATTGATGTGACTATTTGACAAAATGAACTCTTCGTTCCCAAATCTTAGGGTATTAAGTTTATTATCAAACGCAAATCCAGGTTTACTTATCAGGTCCATTCCCAAAATAAATTCGTCTTCTATGTCTGCAACTAATACCGAATGGCGAATCTTCAACCTCCCCAGCTGTAGGTCTATGTCCGTCTGCCCCAACACGTCGGCGGATTCTCCAGTCACAGTCTTAAGTGTTATTTTCTTTTCTGTTGGTCGAATTTTATATCTCGTTGCAATTTTGAACTTAAGCAATGATATGGCAGCACCAGTGTCTACTGTTATATTAACTTTTCTTCCATTAATAAGTCCGTCGATGACTGTCAGCAGTATGTTTCAAGCTCTTGATAGAGTAAATTTTGGGGGCTAAATTCTCATTAGCCAACACCCGCCCCTCTGCGTTGACTAGTTTTAGTTTTTCCTGATCTCTTCTTTGGTACTCTGTCCCACTAGATGGTGAGCGAGACCTCATTTGGACACGACAATCGCGTTGAATATGCCCTGTACGTCCGCATCTGACACACTTTACATTTGGAGGGGATCGTCTACTTTCTTTCAAAGAATCAATCTTCTCTATTAGTGATTGAAACAGTTGGTTTAGCGTTTTTAAGTTGACCTCATCTCCAGTGCTCATTTCTTCTCCTTCCTGAATTGAAACAGCTCTTACTTTTGGCCTGGACATATTATTTGATGATTCAATTTCAAGGGCTCGAATAAACACTTCACTACTGTTATGGAAGCATTCTCGACGAAGTAATTTTGGTAAGTCCGTGTCTCGCAAGCCGTTAATAAAGCGATCTACCGTGAAGGGATCTCTGTAATTTTCTGGCATATCTGGGTAAGCCAAGTACATCAGTCTCCTGATATCCGCTTCATACTATTGTAATGACTCCCCTGCTCTTTGTTGACGAACATTTAATTCTGACCAATGTAAATTTCGCAAGTGTTCGTCTCCATACCTTCTTTCTAGCGCTGCCACTAAAGCGTTATAATTCTGTTTTTGTTCGACTGGAATGGACCGTAAAAGTCCGAGTGCAGGTTCTCGTAGAGCTACTAACAACGCTCTAGCTTTTTCGTCCTCGTCCCAACCATTTGCAGCGGCGGCAGCTTCAAATTGTTGTTTGTAGGTGGACCAGGAGGACGTACCGTCAAAATTTGGAGGCTTAATGTTCTGGTTGGAATTCACGACACATCCCTGAGCTTTTATTTTGTTGTTTTCTTTCTGAAGCTGTATAAGCTGTTTCGACACGTCCTGGAATTTTTCTTCCATGGTTTGAAAAACTTCTTCCCTTACATTCTGTAGTTCGTTCTCCACTTTTTCTTCAACATGTTGTACCTTTTCTTCAACATTTTGTACCTTCTCTTTAACATTTTGTACCGTTTCTTCTACATTCTGCAAATTATTTTGTACCTTTTGTTCTACACTATGCATTCTTTGGGTTATTTCTTCCTTAAGATCTTCGGTTGCAGTCTTGAACTCTTCTCTCAGCTGTTCGGAGTTGCTCTTTATCTGATCGAAGTTTTCTTCCATGGTCTGTTTCATATCGTTCTGATTTTGAGCCATTTGAGCTACTAGAGCCTGTATCATTTTAGTTAGATCTTCCATCTTTGCCGATCCTTGTCTAGTAAGCATCAACTTCCTGATAAATCACTTAAAACGTCTATTTTAGGGCTATAAAGCGAATGTCGAAGTCGGTTTTTCAATATCTCTTCCAATTCTTAAATAGAACCTAATGGAATGTTCTGGAATATACTGGTAAATGCTACTCTTTCTGCTACTAGGCAAATGTAGAAGTCACTTTTTGATTATCTCTTTTGGTTCTCGAATAGACCGTCGTAGAATGTTATGGAATATTCTAGAAATAATTTCTAATTCTTACTTTTAAAATAACTAAGCTACTGTCGAAGTCGGTATTTGTATATCTCTTCTAGTTTTTGAATAGAACGTCGTAGAATGTTATGGAATCTTCTAGAAATTCTTTCTAATTCTTACTTTTGAAATAACTAAACTAATGTCGAAATCGGTATTTGTATATCTCTTCTAGTTTTTGAATAGAACGTCGTAGAATGTTATAGAATATTCTAGAAAATCTCTCTAGTTATCAATTTTTGGACTGTAAAGTTAATGTCGAAGTCGGTTCTTAAATATCTCTTTTAGTTTTTGAATAAAACAATATCGAACTTCTTCGAATATTCTGGAAAAATCACTTACTGTTTTTCTGTCCAGTTGTCCTATCCGGTGGTAATATGTAAGGGTAGTCTTTGCACTATTTATTTCTTTTAATCTCACTTCTGACACCAATTGTTACGGGTTCACAACGACAAATTAAAACTCGCAATTGTTGAAAACGATACGTCAATTTATTTCGACAAATTATGTACAAAAACACGCACTTAAACTTACGAATAACTTGCTAATAATTCACTACTATAATCGGTCTATTAACTTCGTGTTAATATCTCACGACCACTACAGTACGTTGTCTGTGACTGACTGACTGGTGCGCGACCCCGGCCCTATATATAGGATCGTCCATCTCTCTCGAACTTTCCGGCAGCCTTCGACGTCCGGAAAGTTCTCGTATTATTACGACCGCAAGTCGCAGATAACGCAACTAAAACCTAGACTAAGAATACAACCTTAAGATAAATCAACCTAATACTACACTAAACCTAAATAAATTCCAATTATAAAATTTAAATAACTTAAATTTGTAACAATATTTTTACGAACACGAACAAATTTGCATCAAATACAAGGCACAACACACAAATTTATTGATCTGGATGCGGCTTTAAGCATTTCCGTAATACGCCGCAAACTCACAAGCGGTTAACATAAGAATTGTGACGCACGAAAAACGTACGCAATTATGTTTTGACAAGCTTTTTTTATATTTCTTGCGATTTCGGACCGGTTGGCGCAATCTGACTATTCCCTTTGATGAATAACAAGCAACTCTTGATATTGATCATCCATTCCTTAAATTTTTTAACAGTTTATAAATGTAGGTACTAGGTACCTAAATCTAACAATCTAACTATATGTAAAATAGATAGGTTGTTAAGTACGTTTAAAGAAAAAAATACGTTTAGGTACTTACTAAAAATTCTTTTTTTAAGATAATAATTTTGTCCACAATAAACTATTCTACAGACTAACCCAAGTAACATATCATCTGTGAGTCTGCAATATCTACTTTACTGTATGTGACTCAATTTTAGAGGAGAGCAAAAAAACTGAAATTGTGTTTATTTTTCTGAAACTTTACATTGAAGAGTCCATTTCTAAAATTTGTTTAATTTTTTTCCTGTAGTTTGGGTGAAAGGTCATTGAACCTGACATCGGATTAAAACTCATTGGGTTGCCTTAAACCATTTGCTTACATTATGTTTACATGACTGGTCAAATTCTGTAGGCAATAGGAGTACAATTTTAAAATTTCATATATCACTACACTTTTCCAAATCACACTTTCTGCGGTGGTGCATTAATAGAGACTTAAAACTTTCAAAATAAGGCTTGAAGTAGACATATTTCAAACAAAAAGGATTGCAGTAATAATGCAACAACGTTATTTAAATAGTAGCCGATCTTAATGCGGCTAGGAAAAAAGAGTTATTGGAACATTATTTTTATACGATCATATCTTATTTATAACCTCACTTTATAATGTCAAATCATCGGGTTGATGAATGAGATTATGTGGGTTTTTATAAATTAAAATAAAATAAGAATTGTTGGGTACCATTTTGGTCAAGGCGGACGGTATACCTTAGAGCATAGATCCATATTATAATAGACCATTTGCTGGTAGACAGAGATGAGGTTAATGGGAAGATGCGAGAAATGCCTTTAACTTTGGTATTTATAAACTGCCAGAGGAGCAATATGTAGTCTTACAGAAACCATGGCCGGACTTTTTTATCATTATTTTTTCCTGTGTAAAACAATAATCATAGAATGCAAAATGGTACTGTTACTGTAACAGCTCAGCTGACAAATGAAAATAGTTATTTACCTAAGAAGCTTGGAAAGTGATCTTTACCACACGTGACGGTCAAGCCGTCAAGGGTGATAAAGATACTTTCCGCATGTAACTTTACCGCACGCGAGTAGGTAAAAACTCTTATAGTAAGGTCAACTGATATAAATATTGCATAAGTTTATTCATGCCGTAACAAAGTGTATCATAATTCTTCTTAAGGTCTGCCTTATTTCACGCTGCATCTACGATCTTTTTTAACTTTCAATAAGTCTCTAATGTTGTTTTTGCAACCCTTACAATAAAAAAATTAAATACATACACATTCCATTTGTTTTAAATTGGTCCATGCGTCTCGCCAACTTTGAGGATGAATAGACGCTCAGAGGCATAACGCATTGCCTGAGAAAAACTTTATAATGGCCCTGGTGTGACTTCTCCCACTTGTCTTTCTTATCGAGACGGTAGATGGCTGGCGCTCGTTTGCCTTCTGCTTGTGTTTAACTTTAGCGTTTTGCATCTTTTATAAGATACGACATGTTTACTTCTAAAAAAATTAAGAATGGCTAAGAAGTAAGAAGTAAAAGGAATGGCTCTTGTTAGTTCTTTTTTATTTTAACCAAAAAATTCATACGCACAGGCTGTCAATTCTGGGTCGTAGTCGTAGATTACCCTCTCTCCCTGCGCTCACGTTGAGATTCCTAGAGGTCCATTTTTACGTCTAAAGACGTCAGTACTGGCAGCCTATTCATTTATAACTAAGAAACGATGAATCACTGAAATGTTCGACGTGACCATCCACATCACACGGTTTGACCAATAGCGGTCGCGTGTTGTGAGAAATGACTTGTCTTGACCAATGGCATAGTCGCCCGCTCTTTAGAGTTAGTGTATTTTATGCGTTGGAAGGAAAATCTGTTCTACTGCCCCGTATCGACTGAACGTTTGTCGGTCCGATCGTAGGAGAAGCTCGCGCAATGGAGATCTTTTCGCATAGCACGTGACGGTTCGTAGCTAATTTAAAGTTTGCCATTGGCCAAAACATGTGATGGGAACTATTACATCGTTCAAATTCAAGAATAGCTACCCAGCTGGCTGCCTAAACTATCACCAGATGTACGATCGATCAGTTTCAGTAGACTACGCCTTCTGGTGTAGTTACATAAGAAGAAGTGATTCATGTCAATGGAATACTTTATTTTAGATTAAATAAAAACGATCGTGTTAACATTATTCTCCTAATAATTTTAGTTACTAAAAATTTAAGTATCTATTCCTTTAAAATCTTGTATTAGGCAAAAAGTTTAACGTTTTTGTCTTCTCTATTGGTCTTGGTATTGGAAAAGAATTCAGGGGACGTTAACCACAAACTGGCCGAATGACAGATCCCTATGGTGTCAATCAAATTCGGTTAATAGGAAGCTCTGAAATATCTCTGATTTGACACGTACATAATGCGAAAAGTTCCCTAATACGCAGGCTTCTTCTGTGGAACCCCCGAGGAATGTTCATTTGATTTGGGGAAGTGAAACAAATTTCAGCACAGCGTGCAACTATTTTCTTGAATCTCTTTGTTTGAAAGTTGTAGACAATAATTAAGTAGAAACCAAATTTCGGACTTCCATTGTCTTTATTGATTTTAAACACGACGTTTCGGTTTGTAAGTATCTCTAACCTTTTTCAAGTGTAAACTAAACAATCCAGTCGACAGGCTTCTGCACCTAAAACGTTTGTTTTTCATAAGGAGTGACGTTCATTTGTTTTGTATGTCTGTGCTTGGTTAAATAAAATCCGGTTTGTTCCTCATTATAAACGCACTTTCTTTCTCGCCATTGGACCCCTTAAGCAAAACTTTAACTTCAGACCATTGAATATTGTAATCCTTTGACCACGCATGATCCGCTAAACTGGATTCTTATTGGCTCCTAATTGGCTAAGTTTTTAATGTTCCTTTCCTCTAACCTGAAGAGGGCATTTCCTTTCACTTTGTTACCAAACTCCTTATCGTATTTCCCGATAAAGAAAGCAGTTTTCATAAGTGGCCTTAGGTTTTTTAAAATTCCTGAAACATATGGAATCTTTATAACACTTAACGGATTATTACTTTGGGAATTGCAACATTTGGTTTGTTTTTAATTTTACAGATCGTTGAGTTTATTAAATTTTTAATGTTGTAGATTTATGTGGTTATTTCTTCAATATTACTACAAAAAATATTAACAACTCTTAAATACAAACTTCTGATAACTCCTTGTTTTTTAGCAACCGAATGATTAGATTTAACCATTTCACTTCCAGGCTCTGCGAAATTTTTTTTATCCTCAAGTACTTTTCTCCCTCCCCATAAATATCACCTTTCAAAGCAGTTTATATTTCAATGTTGCATACTAGCATTAAATATTGAACGCACGCTAAGAAATAACTCTTTTTAGAAAGTTGAAATATTTTCTAGACCAATGGCTCTTATAATAATTAATCAAAAATCTGACATAAACTAGCTGTTTTACTACTGTGGCCAATTGAAATGCGTTGGGTGACATTTTGTGACACTGTAAATAGAACGGTACGACTGTGACAATTTGTGACACAAAAAAAAAACTGAATAACTAACAAATATCTGGAAGCAGAACTGTATTTTCCAGCTAGGTAAAACATTGATATGCCCGGTAACTTTTATACAGTGGAGAAGGGGGGTTCAGAAATAAGAAAATTTTAAGCGCCACAGTGTTTTAATATCCATGTTTTACAAAGAAGATCTTAATTAAAATACAGTTCAATCCAAACGTTGTAGCCAAACAATGAAACTCTACTTACTTCCGAGGCTTCCAGAGTAATTGTGTAATTAAGAATAACCAAAAAAAATTGACTAATAAACAAAATAAAATTCTAAAAGATTCCTAAATGCATCAAAATGACACAAATAGAAAGTTCCTTATAGGAAGATGCACATTTCCAACAGGTCACAGTGTACCTACATTTGAGTCAGTAGTGTAAGACTCACTTATATAAATGACTGAAAAAAAAACACTTCCAAAATCATTCTGTCATAGGGGAGATCTGGACCAAATATCTGCTGTCATCATTCTACATTGGGTAGAATGAGACAGACAGCAACCCAGTTCGAGATCTACCCCATGAGGCAAAACAATGTAAGGAAACACTAAAAAAAATATAACCTCATCTCTCTTTTGTCTCTGCAAAGTTGGTCATTGGGTTGTACAAATAATACAAAGATTTAGTTCATCTTGTTTATTTTAAAGGTGAAACTGGAAAATATTACCAAAAACATGAGATAGGGAAAAAAATGAATGAAATGAAATGGAACAAGTCAGGGCCAAAATAGCAAGACACTCCAATTGTACAGTAAAAAATTATAAATTAATAATTATGCCGCAAAATTTTGGTTATGACGTCATACCTTATCTTGCGTTCACAGGAAGTGCTAAAATTATATTTAATGAAAAAATTATATGGAAAATTATATGAAAAAAAAGTTATATCTAAAGCTTGCTCCTACCTTGGTCCTGGGTTATTGTATGAGTAAATAAAAAAAAAATATTTTATTTTGTAAACTTGGAGTTCTGTTGTCCAGACATCTCCTTACCACTGCACCGGGTCCTGTCCTGTTCACGCCCACCCTGAGGATCTCCTAGCACATGATGCTAGGGCAGCACATAGTCAAAAATGGTTGCTGGAATCTTGCCCGAGCGTAAAACCCTGTGGAAAATGAAATGTTTCAGTTTCCTGGAATTCGTCTATTTTGCACGAAGTTCCCCTACACCGAGTAATTTAAATCAAGAACCCCATGTCGACTCATTAAAATAAAGTAGATTTAAACAGATGAACTAAAATAATCCTAACGTACCTTTCCCAGGGTTACAGTGCTACACCCGGCTTCACACCAGCGTCTAGCACAACTGCCCCGTCGATGGAATGGACAGGGCTGTAGACAAAGGAGAAAAACAATATATAGTTTTTATCCAAAACGTGGTTTTAAAAAAAAAATAAAAAAAACTCCAAGAATTCCCCACGTCTCTTGTCGAAAAAGTACATTTCAGACAAAAACAATTACAATTTGGGAGGCAAATATTGTCTTGAAGAATTCAAAAAAAATAATCGAATCGAATAATCGATCGAACTCACCGCTCTTATTTCCCGTAGAAATGGCGTAGGCCGCCTTTTAATCCCTCTCAAAGGGTGTAAGCGTCACTTTAAGATTCGCCTAAACACGACGGACTCACTCTTCACAGTCTCTGGGACAGAACCTGCAGCCACTGCAGTGCCACTAACCAAAAAAAAACAATGGCGATCCCAGAGACTTGTTGCCGACCCAGCCAGTTCTTTTGAAAAGAGACAAGGCACTTTGTCGAGAACACAAAAAAAATGAAGTTGCCGGAAACCGTTTCGTAAATCTAGTGGGGACAGTACACACAGTACCAACCAAATTTTCCCGGTTAAATTCAAATAAGGATGCGAACCCATTTATAAAAAACTTTCTCGCCAAAAAAATCACTAAATCCGGTTTGCGAGCCTGGAGGAAAAAACCCGCGGTTTTCAAACTAACCAATGAGGAAATTCATTAATAATTCCATACCGGTATATAGGGGGCAGCATCGACCAAGGGGATATTGAAAATACGTAAAACGCACCTTGAGGTGTTGTCGGATCTATTTCCACGGTTGAAATTTTTATAACAAGGACGTCGAGACACCCTCCATACATAGACCGAACATTTGCCTACCGGACCCCTGCCAACATAGCAAGTAGGAGGAAAATAACCAGCAGGACTATAAGAAGCTCAGCATTGAAACCATCAACTGTAAAATCAATTACTGGAGATCAGAGCATGCAGCAAACCCAGGAATATTCGAACATTCAACCAATTCCCATATGGGTAAAGCTATACTAAGTTTAGAATTTAGTTGTATTTTAGTTACAGTTTTAGTCAAAGTTTCCTTTGCTCTTTATATATGTTTTCTCTAAGATTCATATGGTTTGACGCCATTCTTGTAAGACATTTCTACATTAATAAAGTTTCTGAACTTGAACCTAAAAAGACACATTGAACTACTGCTTAAACTCGGCACAAGAGTGTTCAGATGTTAAGTTTGCTCACCACTAGCTAGCCCTACAAAACCCTTCAATCCGACTAACTGAGCAAGTTATTAACTTTATTTAACTATGATCATATATAAATTTATATAATATAAAAATACGATTTTGTTTATTCTTTTAGTCCTGGTTTATATTCCTCGTCCATCTCCCATTTACAAAAGTGCATAACTCGTATTTATTTTATACTCTCCTTATCAAATTAATAAAGATATCAAAGTGGGCCAATATCCTCGCAAATAAACATAAGCGAATGAAATGTTCATCTAAATGTTTTCTTCTTGTTACTGAAACCATTTGTGATGCGGCAACGCCGCCATTCCCCAGCAGAACAGCTGTTTATTTTCATGAACGTCAAAGAAACCCACGAAATTCCACAGATAAACAAAACAATCAAAAGTTTTAATGTGATTTTTCCGAAACCTGTGATCCTAAATTCCAATTACGATGTCCAGATAATACGGTGTGCGCAATGTCCACAGTAATTCGATGGAATGTCTCCTTTATAAGGTAACTTTTTGGACACTATATAACCTCCAACCCTAGCTCTATAAAATACCCTTAATTTGTGTACAGAAAGACGAGTCGAAGAGCCTTGATTATTTACCTAAATAAACAAATATGTAGCGTTCCCTTAAACGTAAAAATGACACGTTACACTACCACCCTAATTTATCATTACTTTTTAATCATTTTTTGAAATTAAAGATGTGCTTTTGAGTCAGTAGGTTGTAGAAGTGTTACTTTTAACATTTCAAGCATAACATTTAATATTATTATTATTTTTCCCTTCACAGGGACATTGGCTCTTAAAAAAATTATTGCATCTGCTCATATCAGCTTCTTTAATAAGGCTGTATTAAAGGTTTTTGAGAATCTTACATGACCCTAAAATTCATTTCAAAACTGTCAAAGTACAAAAAACCTTTTAAATTTAGTTATTATATAATAAAGAGTGCTATTTTTTTAGTATAAAATTTCCAAAAAAAATTATGTTTTTCTCGGCTAATAAAGATCTGTACTGAAGGGGTATATTGGAACTTTTGGTCGTCTAAAGGGAAGCGGGTAGTAAAAGGGTTAAAATGTAGGTACTGTACCATGTGTTTAGGTTTGCTTACCACAGTGGTTTGAATTCGTTTAAAAAGGACAGCTACAAAAGGTAAGGCCAAATCTTTTTCAATTTCTATTGTGCATTTGATTGTTGGTCGAATACCATTAGATTGAGGTAGAAAATTCTGCAGTTCGTCATAATTCACCGGCCATATAATAAATATGTCATCCATGTATCATAGCGATGGTTTTGGCTTGACTCTTGCTGTGTTGATCGCATGGTCCTCGAACAACTTCATGTAGATATTTGCTGGTGAATGAAACGAACCCATTAGAAGTCCACCATTTTGCGCGTAAGACTTATCTTTCACTTAAAGGGAAGTTTAAGGCAGACAGAGCTCCAAAAAATCCTCAATCATTCCCTCCACCGATAGTGTTGTTTTCTTGTGAGGTGTACCATCAGTTTTTAATTTGTACGTTGGTATAAAGACCTTCTAAATAAAAATTTACGAATCTATCGTCGGGATCTGTTTTGATCCTGTTCCAAATCTGGACAAAATGTTTCGAGTTTTGACAAAAGATTCGGACGTACCCTGTAACAGATGAATTATATCCAACAAAGAAATTAAAAAGTGCTGGTCGGTAAGTTCCTGGTGCAGAAAATTGGTTGCAGTGTTTGTTCAGTAGCTCATAAAAATGTGGTGCCTTACTGTGGTGTGAAGTCAGGCGGGACCAAACAGTATCCAGGATATTGTCAGCATATTTATTCAACGTCATGTAGAGGCGTTCTTATATGGTTGTTGTTGAATCTTTTGATAGTAGTTTGTAGTATGCTTTCTCCAAATCTTCCTCGATCTTTTCGCGTTTTTTCTGTCAGTAGGTAGAATCTCGATTGATTTGTCATTCTGCAGGTTCTAGATTGTTTTGTTGCTTTTCTGTGCATAGTTGTTCTTATTTTATGGCGAAACCCATCAGCTTCGGATTGAGGTAGATTAAGGATCTCTATGTCCGCAATAATGTCTAATATTGGTATTGGTGTCGGTGCAATGACGAATCTAATTCCTTTGCTGGGTACCAATTCTTATTAATGCACAGATTCCTTTTAAAATATTTCCTATAGTTCTTGGTGTTGTTGAATTTGGTCTATCCTGGGTACGTGTTTGCAGATTCTTCAATTTTTCTCGGTGAGATTATCTACAATTCTATCGATATCTGTGGCACGTACTGTTAATTTTACTTAATATTGTCTCGTAGTCTTCAAAATAAAAGTGTCGGCCAATTTTCTACAAAACATTCTAGAATGTAGGTGTTGAAGTTTGATGTCCTCCATTGACGGTAACTGATTTGGGATCGGATAACTGCTTGGCTGGTCCTGTCTAAGATATTCTTTGCTTTCATTACCGGTTGACTTTTAGGCGAAAACCAACGGGAATGACACCAGTCGGGGGTTCCTCGCACAAGAACAAAATGTGTTCTTCTTCCTTTATCACTTTAATTTTGGTCTTTACATAGCCTCTGAATAGATTCCAACACGAGAGAACAACGCTATGGGTGCAGGAGGTAATGGATTTTTTGGAGCTTTGTCTTCACAATGCTTTCTTTCGATTTACGCGCAAAATTATAGACTTCCAATTATGGACACTCACCTTAAGGCAAGCTTTTTAGGAAGCAATGTCTCACATTGATTTTCTATTTTTTAGTTAATATTTCTGAAATGTAAATGAAATGAAAAAAAAAATCTTAGGATTAACAAAAGGCGGCTGGTTCCTCATATCTGCCTGCAAACCAAGCAGGATAAGTAGTAGCGTTTAGACTGAATTGTTTAGTTTACACTTGAAAACCGTTAGAGATACTTGCTTATCGAAATGGCGTGTTTAAAATAACTAAAGACGATAAATAACTGCTTGTTATTAGTTAAGTTGGGGTTTTTCGCATGATGTGACCTATGAGAATCACCTCTTAATAGTGGAGAGTATCATGTACACTTCACTACTTTTTTAATATCCTTTTATTTTTCAAATATTTGTATAGAATACAAAGAAACAGTGCGTTGTTTGGAACACCGCATGACCTAAACCAAGCATCATGATCTATTAAACTAGTTTCTTTAGCAGTTTTTAAAGCCCGCTGAAATTCCAGGCTTTCCAGACAAGTTTAGTTAACTTTAAGATGGCACAAAAAAGTGGAGAACCGTGCCTTCTGTCTGGCTCTGGTACAAAATGGCGCAGTACAAAATAACGCAGTACAAAATAGCGCAGGACAAAATAGCGCAAATAGCGCAAAATAACGCAGATCTCAAAAAGATACTAAAAAAAGAACCTAACCTTACTTGGTTAGTTTAATATACTAAAACCTTACCTGCAGACCTAACCTGACCTGATTAAGTTAGTATACTAAAAAATAAACTAACCTGTCTTGGTTAGGATGGGCCTAATATATTAAAACCTAATCTGCAGACCTTACCTGACCTGGTTAGGCTAGTTTTGTTTATGTTATTATTATTCTTACGGCAGTGGTACAAAATAGCGCAGGTCCAAATCGCGCGGACTAAATCGTGCAGGTAATAATAGTGCATGACCAAAATAGCGCAAGCCTTAAAAGCGCATTACTAAAATAGCGCATTACTGAAATAGTGAAGGCCTATGCTTATCAATCAAATTACCCCAGCCCAAGTGGACCAGGGGCCGAGGATAGGTTAGGTTAGTATCCCAATCTGAACCGGTTAGGTTTTTTTACAAAAAAAAAAAACTTACCTGATCTGTTTAGGCAAGTTTTTTTTTTGTAAAAAAATCTAACTGGGTCAGGTTGGGATACTAACCTAATCTATCCTCGGCCCCTGGTCCACTTTACCTGATCTGTTCAGGCAAGTTTTTTTTTGTAAAAAAATCTAACTGGGTCAGGTTAGGATACTAACCTAATCTATCCTCGGCTCCTGGTCCACTTCAGCTGGACAGGGCAAATCGGCAAGTCGACTTGGGATTTTTTAGCGTGCGCTAATTTGTCCTGTGCTATTTTGTCCTGCGTTATTTTGTTCTGCGCTATTTTGTCCTGCGCCATTTTTTCCTGCGATATTTTGTCCTGCGCTATTTTGTCCTGCGCTATTTTGTCCAGCGCTATTTTGTCCGCGCTATTTTGTACCAGAGCCCTTCTGTCTTACTCTACAATTTCTTCTAAAGAGCAAGATCAAGTTACAAACAAACAAACCAAAAAAAGCTATTTCCGGGCGATGGATGAAATATCGAAAGTAAAAAATGTCAAAAACAAAATATCGTTGGTGCAATAAAAGGATAATTCCGGCCGATGAAATGTGATAAAAAATTATCGATATTCAAAATGTCGAAACTAAAAAATATTGAAATTATTAAATGTTCAATTGCAAAATATCGAAGTAATAAAATGTCGAATTTACAAAATGTCGAAAGTATAAAATTCCAAATTACTAATTGTTAAAAACTGTTGATGTGCAAAACAGAAAAAATTAAAACCTAATCTAACCCGATATGATCAGTTTAGATATTTTTAGTTTAATAACCTAACCTTTTTGTTTACGTATATAGGTCAGGTTAGGATTTAAACCTGACTTGGTTTGGTTATTATTTAAAAAAAATAACCTGATCTAGTCTGGTTAGTTTTTTTGGTTTTATCAACCAGATCAGGTTACTTTTTCCGTATACCAACCTGACCAAGTCAGGTTAGGTTTAATTTCCTTTTTTTTTCATTTTCTCCTTTTGCGCCTACTTTAAAGAAACTTAAGAAAAGGTGAGAGTAACATTTGTGGTATAAAGAAAAATACTGTTTCTAAAATTCTTCTTAAATACTCTGATGACGCAGAAACTTAAGTTAATATTTTAAAAACATTTATGGTAAAAAATTTTAAAGCTCAAAGTAAAATGTCCCTCTCGTGTAGACAATATGTTTATAAAAATGCATAAATTAATATAGGCTTAACTTATTTTAACTTCATTTTGTTTACCTGCATGAGTTTCTCTATATTTACTATCAATTTACAAAGCTTCTCCTTCTCTAAGATATCTGTTTACTTCTGCCTTTCTATTTCTGCAGCCTCGGGGTTTAAAACATCGCGAAAAGCGCCATTTTCCTAAACGCTTTCGGCAAATTTCCCCTCGAATTTCCCGCTCCAATAACCGTAAACATCGAAGAAATGACAAAACAATATCTGTTTACAGTTTCTATAAAAGATAAAATGCAGACAAACATTTACTTTTCTGCTTTAGTGGCTTGCCTACGCTTTTTATGCCATCTTTGGTAGTTCATCAATTTTATTTAAAAAATAAGAATCTCTCTTACAACCTGGGTTCTTCTTTTTTATTATCTTATTATTAATCCGATATGTACTGTGCAAATGTCCGGCTACTGCACGTTTACGTTAAAAACTTTCGGTGGACCTCAAATTTGTTGTTTTTAGTCGCTGAGTATACATTATTAAAATAGGATGAATGCCATCTTCAGCACCAAAACATTATCAATAAATTTAAGGGTTCTTAGTTGTTAGTTTAAATATGCATATATGATTACATTAGTTATTTACAAGAAACTAATAACAATTCACTGAACATACCAATTTTTTAAAAATAGTTGATCAAATGTATAATTTTTTTTCATTTTAAAATATAAAATTTAATATGAAATCAAAAAAATCTTATATTTTAATTACTATTTTTAGAATTCGTTGTGTGATTTGTTATTAGTGTCTCGTCAGCTCTATTTAGCCTGCTTCGATCCATCTCTGGACATAGGCCTCCCTCAATATCTTCCACTCTTCCCTGTCGGTAGCCGTTTCGTCAATTACTGTAGTCAAATATGTATATTTTAACTAACACGAAAAAGCCATAGAATTTATTGCTGATGTTGCGTTGAGGAGAACGTTTTTATGTAGCCGAAAACGTTCCACTGCTGTTTAAAAATTGAAATAATTTACAAGGAATACCTCTTTAATTCAAAATCAAATCCATTTATAAAAATCAGTTGCAATTTGAATCATGTCGCTCTGCGTAGATATCCGGCTTTTAAAATTTACCATAGTGTTCTGCTTTATTTGGCTGTATTTTTATGTGTAAAAAATGTTTTGAAAAAATGCATTACTCGGCCAATAATAATTGTTTGCGCCATTTTTTTTTTGGAGAATAAAGTATTCTTTCTTGCCGCAGCTACCTGACTAGGAAAAAGGTATATAACAGATAACCAAAACAAATGAATACAAAAGTGAATGAGCCGTGATAAAAAATGTAAACTGAGCGCAACACTAGGCTTGTCAATTGCTCAAAAAAATACAAAATATTTCTAATAGTTTTCCCAAAAAAATACAAAAATTGCTGTGGCTCACAAGTGTTGCATTTTTGACAAAAGATTTGCTATAAGTAATGGGAGAAATTTTCGGCCTATATTGTTATTGCAAAAATTGTATCAGTTTAAGCTATATCATTTTAAAATGATGTAGTCAGTGTGCGTCGCTTCGCAGTGTAAAAAAAATTGCCTCAACCAAGGAAAATAGCTCATAGAATATTTATTTCCAATTTATTTAGGTCTGTTAAGTAAGTGTTTCTAAGCTTAACATAAAGTAAAAATAAACAAAAAATCTTCTTTAGGTTATAAATTTTTTTACTTTTTAAGGATATCTTTCAGATATCTCTTTGTAAATATGAGACGGGGTCTTTTTAAAATTGCACATTATATTAAAATTAACGATACCTTCGCACTAACGGCGATAAGTAACTAAATTGTCCACTTGTTCAAGACAATAACCATTTACAGGTAATGTTTTTTTTTCGGTGTTTCATACTATAAAAGTGATAATATAATTAAGCAGTAAGTAGATAACTTGGTTTACGTTAAGTTTTTTTATAAGTTTTCTTAGTAAAATAGATGATATACTTTACCAAGTTACTAAGCCTCTTTCGCATATCGATAAGCAACGTGAAGGAAATAATTTTTTTCTTTATAGTAACGTTCATTGGATCGCTTTCATTATGTTGGTTTTTGAGATGCCGGATTAACATCATTTTCAACGAAGCTATCTGAATCGGTACTCTGTAACGCTGATTCCAAAAAATCGCCAATACCTAAGGCAAATTTTAGCCACAGACCGTTTGGTTATTCGTTCTCTTCGTTTAAATGCAAGAATCAAACAGAGAACGTTTAACCAAGAAACGTCAAAATATCATGTGTTTTTATTGTTCTTTTAGCCAAAGAGATCCTACCTCCAGAGCAGGGTTAATATGGGTTGATATAATATAATTTTGACGTTTCTTGGTTTAACACTCTCTGTTTGATTCTCACATTTAAACGAAGAGAACGAATAACCAAACGGTTCGTCGCTTATATTTGCCTTTAATATTACTTTTGTAGATGGGTTTGTGTGATGTCAGCTTCATTATTCGATTTTTCTCAACTAATGGCAGATTTACAAGGTTCCAGTAGCTGAAAAAAATAGTAAAGCCGGGAACTCAAATTTAGTTAATTAAGGAATCGTATAGTCTTCTTCATGATTTAGTACGTGAGCAAGTAAGCATTTTAGCCCTATTTAGTCAGTAGTTTTGTCAAGTAATTAGAATCAGGCTTTACTTATTTTTGTTTTTCGATGATTTAAATATTTTAATGTGAGTTTAGTCAATATGCTCATGACCTATATAGAGTGAAAACCGGCGAGCCTTGCAACATTAAGGGGCAGATGGCGCTGAAATAAATTCAACTAGTATGCAATATTCAGAGAAAACCACTATGATCAATGAGTATACTCATTTATAATCTAATGGCATTTGTATGATAGCAATGAGTATATGACCAATATTATTACTCAGTTATGATAGGCATGAAACTCGAAACTCGAACATGCAACTAAATCTTACTAGTTGTCTCTGATTATTGCGTACCAGGAGAATTTATTTCAGCGCCATCTGCCCCTTAATGTTACAAGGCTCGCCGGTTGCCACTTTATATTTGTCAAACACTCATTAGTTCAGTTCAATACCTTTAATCTTTCAAATCGTTCCTATTAAAGTAAGTCATGCCCAATCAGTGAAAAACAAGCGCATATCAAGGTCTTCCTAATTATTTAAGTTTGTCCCTGTTTGACACGTGTCGTATATATTTTTCTATGTCTGTGTTAGAAACAGGTAGGTATTATAATTTGTCTAGGTTACATTTTTGTATGGCAGATATTTTCTTCTTTCTGTTTTTTTTTCCGTAATTTAAAAAATCTATTCCGGGACTTTCCTAAAAACCGTTAAACACTTTTCATCTGACCGAGACTCGCCGGGATTCGGACCGTCCGGTTTTCCTCTGGGAAATTTAAATTCAGCTCGCCAGGAAAGTGTTGGCAAATTCGTTTCTGTTCCTACTCGTTCTGCTTCTCCACATTCAAAACAAATGTCTGCTGTCAATAGGCGACGTGCCCAAGTATTTATTCTCTGGACGCGACCGTATATGTAGGGAGATTTTATGCATTTTTAAACAGATGTTTTAGGACTTATACTGCCAGCATTTTACAAAAAGCATAAATAAAACTATTATTTAAAGGGGCAAAATTAGCCCGAAAACTTACGATCTGACAACACTGATATCGCATTCTTGCCAAATCTTTATCCTAATACAAGTAGAAAACAAAAAAGATCATCAAAACTATGAGAGGTGCGTTTTTAAAGCATTCTTAACAAACGTATCTTTGCAGCTTTTTGGTATTTTATCTTATTCAAAAAATATGGCTAAAACACAACAAATATTTTTAAAATGTTTGGCATTTCAGTAGCCTAATTGTTTTATAGAAAACTGTAGCGAAATTAAAACTGGTTTTCACTATCTCCAACGTCGATCATAGGGATACGAGTGATCCCCGAATGGACCACGTCCTGATAGTCAGGAACAAGTGATCCATGCCAATCCACGATTGGACCGGTTTCGATTTTTGGGCCATCCTCAGGTGAATGTAGGCGATAGCTCCGTGTAGAGCATAAGTTTTGTGAAACCCACAGAAACAACTACTCCGAGGGAAATACCCCTACCGGCATTGAATTATACTGCTGGCTTGATGCTTTTGTTGGGAACTTCTTAAAACTGTTTGGTTTTCACTATCTCCAAAGTCGATCACAGGGATACGAGTGATCCCGGTCTGGAACACGTCCTGATAGTCAGGAACAAGTGATCCATGCCAATCCACGACCGGACCGGTTTCGACCTTTTGGGCCATCCTCAGGTGAATGTAGGTGATAGCTCCGTGTAGAGCATAAGTTGTGTGAAACCAACAGAAACAACTACTCCGAGGGAAATACCCCTACCGGCATTGAATTATACTGCTGGCTTGATGCTTTTGTTGGGAACTTCTTAAAACTGTTTGGTTTTCACTATCTCCAACGTGATCACAGGGAAACGAGTGATCCCCGTCTGGAACACGTCCTGATAATCAGGAACAAATGATCCATGCCAATCCACGACCGGACCGGCTTCGACCTTTTGGGCCATCATCAGGTGAATGTAGGCGATAGCTCCGTGTAGAGCATAAGTTTTGTGAAACCAACATAAACAACTACTCCGAGAGAAAATACCCCTACTGGCATTGAATTATACTGCTGGCTTGATGCTTTCGTTGGGAACTTGTTAAAACTGTTTGGTTTTCACTATCTCCAACGTCGATCATAGGGATACGAGTGATCCCCGTCTTTAACACGTCCTGATAGTCACGAACAAGTGATCTATGCCAATCCACGACCGGACCGGCTTCGACCTTTTGGGCTATCCTCAGGTGAATGTAGGCGATAGCTCCGTGTAGAGCATAAGTTTTGTAAAACCAACAGAAACAACTACTCCGAGAGAAAATACCCCTACCGGCATTGAATTATACTGCTGGCTTGATGCTTTCGTTGGGAACTTGTTAAAACTGTTAGGTTTTCACTATCTCCAACGTCAATTACAGGGAACCTTCTGACTGACGCGCCACTCCCCATATATTGGTGGTGAGTCAATTAGAATAAGAAATATTATTGAATGACCCCTTTAGCTCAAAGGATCAATAATTGTTGTAAAATAATATTGACGGCCTAAAAACTTCAATATTTTCGAACCTCTAAAAAGTAAAAAATATTGCTCGATAACAACTCCATACAACCTATTAAGAAAACATTGCAAAATAAAAATTAACTTCGTTCTTTGCTCAACCATTATGCAAACTTCCGTGCTAAGCCTAGACGGTCAATAATATTGTAAGTAGCTATTTGAATGCAATAATTTTTTTCTATTTGCAAAAAAGTTCTTTAAGACATGACCATCGAAAATATGTTTTCGATGCCATGACCTATAATTGAAAACCTCGGTGCAGGAACCGGGTAACTCCATCTAATACCCAAATTTTTTTGGATGTGCAATATAACTTAAAAGCAGTCTCGAGGTAAATGCAGTATATCTGATGTTCCTCTAGAAAAAATAATACCATTAAATCATGATTTTTGATTTCTCAGCAATCTAAAAAAGTGGAGTTATCCGGTTCTTGCACGGAGGTCTTCAATTTCTAATAATAGTAGTTTACTCTTAGAGTAATAAAAATATAAAGAGAAGTAATCAACCGCAGCCCTGTGTAAATTTTCCCTATTCGTGACGGTCATTCCTGAAAACTTAGAATTTACAGAATCCCCGGCGATGGCAACATAGCTGCCTCACTGGAATCATCTCGCTAAAACCAAATTGGGCTGAATTTTCACAATATTTTCATAAACATAGCACTTCTTGATTATTTTTACGTCCAACTAATTTTTTTCACAAAAATAAAACTCAACAAACAGTAAAAAAACACCAAAAATTCAATACACCGGGTCCGACGGCCAAGACAACACTGCATTTAATACAAACGCATGTTACAGTCAGTGTCGATCTTAGAGCTTAGGAATATCTGGGCTAACCGTTCAGAACCCACCTAATTAAACTTGTTGCCATTATATAAGTGAAAAAATAATCTTTTGTTTGAAACTCGTAGACAATGATTGAGTAGAAATAAAACTTTGGACTTCCATTGTCTTTATCTGAGGGCACGGCAGTGCCTCGCCAAGTTCGCGCTGCCGTAACATCTTTTCTTGAAACATTTCAACCCATATTTGACCTATCTAAAACTCCACTTCGGAAAGAGCTACGACTCTCATACTTTGCACAGTCGTAGCTCGTAGAGTTAAAAACCCCTCCAAGTTTCATGGACTTCTATAAAGTAGTAAAGTAGTTACGAAATTTCAAAAAACGTCGAAATTGCCACTCACTCACTGACTCACTCACTCATGAATAGATCATCAAAATTCTACTGTAATTCCAGACATGCTACATAGCTGAAATTTGGCAGACCGATAGAAGTTATGACCAAACCCCTGAAAAAAATCAAAAAGCCCCAAAATTCTAATTTACTCCCTTCCCCTATACATGTAAAATTATTTAAAATTAACAATACCCACTTCTAGAAATGCTAGAGAGCTGAGCTTTGGCAGCCTGATAGAAACTATGATAAAACTATAGGAAAAAACACCCCAAAATTCCAGTTTACTTACCTCCCATATAAATGTAAAGTTATGTAAAAGTAACACTGCCCACTTCCAGAAACGCTAGAGAGCTGAGTTTTTTAAGACTGAAAGACACTATGATAGGATATAGGAAAAATTTTTTAAAAACCAATATTTTCATTTACTCTCCTCCCCTATAAATGTCAAATTATGTAAAAGTAACATTACCCACTTCCAAAACCGCTAGAGAGTTGAGCATTGGAAGACTGATAGGAACTATGACAAAACTATACGAAAAAATGTAAAGACACGAAAATGTTAATTTACTTCCCTTCCCTTTACATGCAAACTGGTTTGGAAATGTTTTTCTTAACTTGGCTATTACGGCTGTAAATGATTCTTAGGCACAGTGCTAATATGAACATAAAGAAGTTTGGCTGTAATAGCAAAGTTTAGAAAAAAATTTCGTAAAAATCTTTTATTATGATATTTGTATTGGAGAACTTGGCCTTAGTTTTATCTCAATTCTTTTTACGGAATGCCATTTTCGCGTACTTGGCTCTTTTGTACATGAAATGTTTTTGTGTTAATTTATTTTAAACAGGACGTTTCAGTAAGTATATCCAACCGTTTTCAAGTGTAAACTAAACAATCCAGTCTAAAGGCTACTACTTATACTACTTGGTGTGCAGTCGGCCCGCCCCCTTTTTACTTCCTAGCCCGCACAGCAACGGCTAGAGAAAGTATTGTTTTCGACAAAAAATTTTTTTTAGAGATAACACCGAAATTGTGTTATTTGGGTTTATTTTGACCTACCCTAGCAATATCGTCGTAATATCTGTCTGTGGTGTGTGTGTATGTATGTATATCTGTCCGTAACGGGATAGCTCCTAAACCGCTTAACCGATTTAAATGAAATTTCCAGGTAAAATAGTACTCGATACTGCAATGAGCTCATTAAATTTTAAATCAAACAAGTTCAGTCGTTCTCCACTAGTTTAATTTTTTACAACTACATGTTTTAAAAGCATAAGCTCTCATCTTCAGTTTGTACACTGAAATAAAATAGGTGAGATAAATGCCCGGTTCCTACAATTATTTATAAAATTAGAACAACCCAAACTTAAGACCTAAAAGAATGAACCCTACCTTGATGGAGTTATTCCATCGCCATTGTCTACAGTTTGTAGGCTCAAAAAGTTTTTTGAGAAAAATAATATTACATTAGTTTTTTAAATTTTCGCTGCAAAAATACCGCCAAAAACCGGCCAGACCCGTCAAAACCTGAAATTTTTAGGTTTTATTCAAATATTCTCAAAAACTAAGTTGCCTAGGGAAAAACATGTAATTAATTGCCCATGTTGTAGACAATAAAATTTCCTTTTTAACGATATACAAGTCAGTGGGGTAACTAATGACAAACTCTAGCGGCGTCTGTTTATTGAGGTAATGTAAAAATTTTTTTTAAAAAGAAATTGTTTATTATATGTTTTACCTGATATTCTTAAATACCAAACTCTCTAACAACAATAATAATTGTGCTATATAGTAGATTGTAAGCAATTAAATTTCCTTTTAAATGATGTATGTATATTAAAGCAAGATTAGTTTTACTTATAACAATTTAGAAGCGTACCTAAATTAAATCAATTATGAAAAATCACTAAATTACCAATTTTTTTAAAGTTTTATTCAATTTTCTCAAAAACTAAGCTTTTTGGCAAAAAAAATATTCTACACTATTTTGTAGAAAATAAAATTACCTTTTTATCAATGTATAAGTCAGTGCAATCGGACTAATAACAAACTTTCCAGCGACGTCCGATTTTTGAGAAAATGTAAAACGCAAATATTTACACGCGCGCTGATTCGATTGGATTTACCTAACAGTAGGAGTAGTAAGTAATAAGTAGGTTTTTACCTTCCTAGCCCGCATAGCCATGGCTAGGGAAGGCATTATTTTCGACGAGAATTTTTTTTTGAGATAACGCCGAAAATGTGTTTTTTGGGTGTATTTTGACCTATCCTAGCAATATCGTCGTGATGTCTGTCTGTGTGTGTATACTATTTCTGTCCGTAACACGATAGCTCCTAAACCGCTAAATCAATTTTCATAAAATTTTCAGGTAAAATAGTCCTCGACACTCTTACGAGCTAATTAGATTTTGGTCAAAATCAATTAATAGCAAAAAAGCTAACTTTTTAACGGAGAATCGTATCAATATACAGTTTTCGGAATATAGTAGACTACATTTTGCTCAATAGTTCGTGTAATTCGTAAGAGCTTCATTTTTTCAGCTATTTACATAAAACTGTTTTCAAGGCTGATATATCATATATCATCACTTGAGGTGTGCTAATGGGTTTGCTAGGAAGGTATCAGATCCCTCATGGATCAATTTATTGTATTTTTAATTTATATAAAGGTCCTTTTATTAAAAATTATCTGGAAATTTTCTAGAATAGGAAAATAACCTTTTAAGGCACTCACATACACCAACAAATAATCCAAACTTATTACATTTTCCATTTTTGCATAATTAGATTTGAATCAAAACGGGGCAGGGCAGAATTAAAAAACCGCCGACTAAATTTTGCAAATAGTACAATATAAACCAAGAGGTTTACACTCTTTTCTTCGCACTTTTTAATTTCTTTTCTAAGACTTTTTTAAAAAAATTTTGATGTTTTTAGGTTTTGACATTCCCTTTTTGGATATTTACCGCTTATATCTGATCATTCATTTTCCATCCCGATTTTTACCTTTTATCCCTATCATGTCACTTTCTTCCCGATTTTTGTTTATATGTTTTATCCCTGATATAAAAAGTAACACTGTAAAGTGTGAAATAGTACCCAATAACATTTTAGGGCATATTGGCAAGCTGAAGGGTCCAAATTTCCAATCAGATGTCAAAACTTACTTTGCAGTTAAAGGTTTGTAGGATATGTCATAAACTGGAACAAACAACCGAAGAAATCGTCATTATAGACAAGAAACTTTGAAGAATTCTTTTAGGAAAAACTTTCCCATTTTTTCCCTCTTTCGAAGTCTTCAAACTTGTTTCAGCTGTAAAGGCAAGCCCAGTACACAATTTGTGCTAAGCCTGACCTTATATTCGACTTTGAGGTTCTCGATTTCCGTGGGCATTTTTAAGACCACAAAGCTTGTAAAACAGTGTTAATCTTGACCTTCAAGAATTCTTGAAAGTTAAGAACTTTTTTGGTTGGCTCTGCAAGTTAGAGTTACTTATTTTTGACCTCAAAGAGTTACTTCAAGGCAGGGCCGTTTTTAGTTAAGTTACATGTTGAAAAATGTTATTTTTGTTAAATAAGTATGACCTGAAACGCCTCGTTCAACTATATAGGAAAATCTGCCATTTTCTTTAACCATATGGAAACTTCGGCGTTGGCTAGGTTAAAACTTGCACTTTATTTTGTCCTAATAAAAAAAACGTAATAGTGGTTAAAAACAAGAAACCAAAACACAGCCATCCCTGCCAAGGCGTAGTGGAGGGAGGCGATGAGGGATGAGTGTTGACATAAC
>OY755043.1:59764431-59854431 GCA_963576565.1 Aspidapion aeneum | reverse complement strand
CTAAAATGTATTTTGTTGAACTCCTGACTTAATTACCTTTCGTTTGATATCACACACGCCATATTTTCACTTAAACTCTAATTTTTGGAATATACCCCCACCCTTTTTTTTAAATAAATTAAAATGTATTTTGTTTAACTCCAGACTTAATTACCTTTCGTTTGATATCACACACGCCAAATTTTCACAAAACTCTAATTTTTGAAATCTATCCCCACCCTTTTATTTGGTTTGTGTTCGTTGGATTTTGTTCATTTTTAAATGGGACTATCTTGACCGAAGACCCAGCCTAGGTACCAAATTTCATTGAAATCGGCCAAGCGGTTTTTGAGTTATGCGCGTTGGTCGGTACAGACAGACATACAGACAGACAGACAGACAGACAGACATACAGACAGACAGACGGCGCAACAAAAAAGTTTCAAAATCATCTGAAACGCAAAGATATATAAAAATTTTTAAAATCGGAGCAACTTTTTTTTTCTCGAAAAAATTAGGATCACCATAGCTCACACTACTATAGTATAGTATATGTTCATGAGTTTATTAATCGTACAAATTTATATCAAAATCACCACAACTTCGGAAATTCTGCCCAACCAATACTTTAATATCTGAGACATGGGCGGATTCGAAGTAATCGAATGCTTCGACGCCAAATACTCGTTACTCGAATCCCGAATGGGACCGAAACCGAAGTGAAGTAAAGTTCGTTCCATCAAAGCGTGGGACGGTTATAGAACGGTACGAAAAATCCTGTTTGCGTTCCAGGTCGACGTTGAACTGTTATGGGACAGTCAGTTTTCCGTTCCATCAAGCAACCTAAACTGGTTTCGTTATCCTCTGAAAGACAAGAATTGCAGACAGGCTCATTCGAAGGCGCGGAAAAATTGTATGTAAAACACACACATTTCTAGTTTACATCACCTGAGATAAAAATATACCATAAAATTACATTAAATTTACATTTGTCTAAGAAAATTCAAAAAACAGTAAATAACCCAAAAAATTAAAATTTTTGTCAAAATAAATTGTAAATATACAAATATTTTTTAAATTTCCAAAAAAATACTCTGCCAATATATGGGCCCCTAAGCTCACACTAGGTACTATAGTTATAGTGTACGTGTGAGCTAATATAACTAAAAACTGAAATATATTTTATTCAACTCCAGACTAAATTACCTTTTGTTTGATACCACACAAGCCATGTTTTGACTTAAACTCAAATTTTTGAAATCTACCCCCACCCTTACAAAAAAAAACAAAAACTAAAATGTATTTTGTTAAAGTCCGAACTCAATTACCTTTCGTTTGATATCACACATGCCATATTTTCACTTAAACTCTAATTTTTAAAATATACCCCCACCCTTTTTTTTTAAATAAATTAAAATGTATTTTGTTTAACTGCAGACTCAATTACCTTTCGTTTAATATCACACACGCCATATTTTCACATAAACTCTAATTTTTGAAATCTACCCCCACCCTTTTATTTGGTTTGTGTTCGGTGGATTTTGTTCATTTTTAAATGGGACCATCTCGACCCAAGACCCAGCCTAGGTACCAAATTTCATTAAAATCGGCCAAGCGGTTTTTGAGTTATGCGCGTTGGTCGTTACAGACAGACATACAGACACACAGACAGACAGACAGACAGACATACAGACAGACAGACAGACAGACAGACGGCGCAACAAAAAGGTTTCAAAATCATCTGAAACGCAAAGATATATAAAAATTTTTGAAATCGGAGCAACTTTTTTTTTCTCGGAAAAATTAGGATCACCATAGCTCACACTACTATAGTATAGTATATGTGTGAGCTAAAAACTCTGCCAATATATGGGCCCCTAAGCTCACACTAGGTACTATAGTTATAGTGTACGTGTGAGCTAATATAACTAAAAACTGAAATATATTTTATTCAACTCCAGACTAAATTACCTTTTGTTTGATACCACACAAGCCATGTTTTGACTTAAACTCAAATTTTTGAAATCTACCCCCCCCCCTTAAAAAAAACAAAAACTAAAATGTATTTTGTTAAACTCCGGACTCAATTACCTTTCGTTTGATCACACACGCCATATTTTCACTTAAACTCTAATTTTGAAAATATACCCCCACCCTTATTTTTTAAATAAATTAAAATGTATTTTGTTTAATTGCAGACTCAATTACCTTTCGTTTGATATCACACACGCCATATTTTCACATAAACTCTAATTTTGAAATCTACCCCCACCCTTTTATTTGGTTTGTGTTCGGTGGATTTTGTTCATTTTTAAATGGGACCATCTCGACCCAAGACCCAGCCTAGGTACCAAATTTTATTAATTTCGGCCAAGCGGTTTTTGAGTTATGCGCGTTGGTCGTTACAGACAGACATACAGACAAACAGACAGACAGACAGACGGCGCAACAAAAAAGTTTCAAAATCATCTGAAACGCAAAGATATATAAAAATTTTTGAAATCGGAGCAACTTTTTTTTTCTCGAAAAAATTAGGATTACCATAGCTCACACTACTATAGTATTACACTATACTATGTATGTGTGAGCTAAAATTGTGCAACATCTTGATTGTTGATTTTTTTGCAAGAGCCTCTGAATTTTTATTACTACGGGACTGCGGAATGCTGTAGGTAACCACATGGAAAAAAGCTATACTGAATAGGGTAGCCTGCTTAGAAAAAGAAAAACTAGTTTAGAGGGTGATAGAGATGTTGATTTTCGTTACTTTTGAGTACTCGTTACTAATCGTAACTCGACTTCTAAGTAATCATTTTATATATTCGTTACTATCGTTACTTCGATTACTTTAACAGTATTCAATTCAATCATTCAATTAGTGCAAAATTCTCGGACTGTCATTAATTCGAAGATGGTAGGTATATTTTTGTTTAATATTATGGAAATATTCAATTGAAATGTGGGCTAAAATTAAAAAAATAAAGGTAGGAATTACGTAAGAACTGTCTTGTGTACAACTCTGTTTTAAAAATCTAATGCCTTACATAAATCTAAAAATAAATAAAAATAGAGACAAATACTAAAATAACCGAAGGAATCAAAGTAATCATTTAATTTTCGGATCGGTATTCGTTACTCCGTTATTTCTGGCAGGTGCTTACCCTGATCGCAGCAAATCCCGGTGACCTGTGAACTAAAAGTTAAAAGAAGAGGGGTAACACCGGATATGAAACTTTACACCAGATTTGGCGGAAGAACAGCGAAGCTTTAAAGCATCGACATTAAGGTCATTATAACTATATACCTAACAAAGTACAAGTTACAAAATGTGATTTTCCTAACTTCTTAGAAGTATCACGATCTCTATTTCCTAAAAATTAATATAATAAAGTCACAAAAACCTTGTGAATATTATGGCTTTCTATAATATGTAGGTAATTTCACAAATATTTTGTAAAAATTAAATTACAAATAAATAAATATATAAATTTAACATAAAAATGCTAATGCAAGTTCGTTTTAATTTTTGGTATATTTAGTTTATTAGGCAGTTTGTAGTGGTTTATAGTTTGTGAATATAAATTAAATTAATTTAATTATTTTATCTGCATTTTAAAAAACTAAAATTAAAAATTTATTATGAGAATCCTATGTAATTGTGTAATCCTTTCTGTGTGCAACTTTTATTTCGTGTTCTCGAATTCATACGTTGCCTTCGATGTATCTTCACCTCCCCTTCTGTATCTTCACGCAAGGCGACGAAACCCACTCTTTCTTTTAGTCACGTGACTGAATTTAACCCACTCGCATATGATCACATGCCTGAAGTAAGTCGATCTCTCATTCGAACAGCATTCCTTTTTTGGACAGTTATTTGGTCGTTCCATCAAACCAAAACCGTTTTAAAATAGTCCATGCGCGCGCTTTAGGATTTTTCGGACCGTTCTAGGACCGTCGAAGGGCCTGATGGAACCCTGCTATAATCTGTTTCCACAAATACATGCCCACCCCGATTCAAAAAACGCATCAGGTGACACTGTATTTAAAACCGTTGGAAATCCATGGCCCATCACGTGATGCGTTTTCTGAATCGGGGTGGGCATCAGCCGTATGAGTAACGAGTTTGGGGTATAGTTTTTGCAAAGTCAGTTGAACAAAGGTTAAAGCCGACCATCGGCATATCCTTTAAAGAAAGTGACATGGGCGGCGGTAGATATACTCATGAAAATTATTTCATTTAATTATGGCGTAAAATAAAAATAGATAATAAAACTTTCTATTCCTACACCTACAGAGACGACACTGATTTATTTTTTAACGCTGCATACTGCCGAGTAAAGGGGTCCCGAAAAGCACACCCGAAAGCACTTAAAAGCGCATCTCAAAAAAATCTGCCAATCAGGTGCCGTCTATCCACTTGTGCTGGGTCGGTCAGAAAACAAATACTTTGTGCTCGGACCACAAAGAGCCGCGCCATTTCTCTGTCGGTAGGGTTGAAATTATACCAGGAAGATTTTATATGAATTTGGATAACTTTTGAAGGGCAGATTGAAGCAAAATTTCATGAAATCGATACAACCCCGTATTAGGAGCATTTCAGGTGACTTTACAAAAACTATACTTGTAATCATTTGGACCGATATTTATTTACTTAAATATTTGATTATTTGATTCAATAGCTGTTGATGTATTATGTCTAGCGTATACGATTGACAACATAGAAAATCTCAGTATTTATTGGATTTACCGATAATATAATGATTACTTAGTACCGAATACAAAATATCTGATACTCGAATAGGAATGATCAGTATCTACTCGATACTTGGAAAAGTAATCGTTGCACATCACTACTAATCGACGAATCGGTAGCCGCTAGGCTTTCTCGGGAAAAGGAGCGGGAGCGGAAGGGGTACACACTGCTGTTTTAATGGAGGGTAGAGTTTTAAAGGTTCAATTATTTTGCGGTCATTCTTAGGCATGGTTAACACAGCAAATTTTCGCCTGTCGTTACAATGACGCTGACACTGCTTGCTGTATCAAGGCAATGTGTCAGCACAATTGTGTCATGACACAGTGAGAGCGGTGAGCTATAAGTGACTCAATATTGTGCCAGCTTTGGGAACACTAATTTATATTTTATTTTGCGGCGCATCAACAGTGCTTTGTTTATCGTTGTTTGTTTTATTCATATACGTAACGTATATGGTTTTATTCTACGTTTCGGTATTCAATAATTCGGAGAGTCCCGGACTCTCGATTTAACTGTAAAGAGGGCACTGTTTTGTATTTTATTTTTAACAGTACCATGACACTCTATATCTCATGACACTCTGTGTCATGCAGTCGTGGTATATAATACGTATATCCTATCCACGAGCTTTTTACCAATCGTGACGGTACTATTAATTTTTTCAACAATACTGTGACATTGTTTCGACAATTAAAACAACGTAAATAGACTTGGACAAGATATAATGCCACGGATAACCAAACAAAGATGATCCGTGATAACGCGTCGAACATTCAGATAGCGCATTTACTTCAGTAACGTCCCCCAGCTCACAAACCTTCAACTTCCACGGTCTTGTAAAGTGTCATGATGTCATACAATTTGTTGTGGCTGTATCAACACTCATGACACCGAGAACGGTATTGATACAAAAGTGCCATTCAACACACTGTTACCCATGTCTAGCCAGTCTAGTAAATATAACAAGAGAATATGGTAGTTTCATAACTTTTTTGTTTCATATTGTTTGGCCTTTTAAGTCGTGTTATAATTTACCGCGAAATTTTATTATCAATCTTGATAATGAATTTCGTCTTTCGAAGATAAAATCAAAATTAAAGAAATGGGTAGGCCTTTACCGGACCTAAACCTAACTCAATTTAGCCAAAGAAGGGCACAAAACAGAAGTTTCAGGTGTCATTTTTCTAGAGATATCTATAAGTAAAATAACAGGATTTGCGGGTGTGACTTAACCAACCTGTTGTACTGTTTCCCGTGTGAGTTGTTTTATACTGCGGCATCAAGTATTGACCCCGACGTCCTTAAGAAGATGTCTGTAAAGACTTAGAATAAGATATCTTTAAGATGTTACAGCATAGCTAATATTTATTAAGTACACCTAGTAGGTAGGTAAGCAAAAAAAGTATACTTAAGAAATCAAAATAAAACTACCATATTTTTACTAAAAAAGTATTTAGAAATGAAAGTAGAGTTTTTTCAGTAGGTACTGAAAACATTAAGAAAATTTATTGCTTTAAAAGTACATGTTTTTTGTGTGTATATGTCCGTAAACGATAGCTCCTAGTCAAGTAAAATTGTGTTCAGCTGATTAGCACTTGGTCAAATCCATTAATGCTAATAACAGTCTTTGCCGGTTAAAAAATTAAAAAAATTCTAACTTTTTAACGGATCATTGCATCGATAAGCTGTTTCCTGAATAATTTTTGTTAAAAATGTGTGATAACAAAAGATTTCGTAGGAACTTTCGTTTCCCAGATATTTACAAAAAACATGGAGTTTAATTGGATGTGTGCTAATGGGCTAAGAAGGTATCAGATCTGATATGGATATATTTATTTTCTTCTGAAACGCTCACGGATCGTTCTACTGCTACAAGGCAAGAGAACTATTTTCGATGCAATTGTGTATTAATAGTTTAAAGTCAATGTTTTTGGGAAATGTGACTATTTCTCTGCTTGCTATTTGTCAAGATGACGTACTTCGCATGATCTTACAACTTGAGACTCAGGGCCGTACTGACGAGAAAAATGTGAGTTTAAAATAGAATTTTTGAAAATTTTCGTTTTTTGTTGGGTGTTCCGCGATATGTTTTTTTCTAGCATGTTTACCTAATTGTTGCTGACATTAGCTCTTTTAAAAACGCTAACAACCAACAAGGTCTGTAAATAATTTTGTCACTTTTGCACCATGTCTCTTGTGTCCTTTTATCAAGAATTAATAATAAATTAATTAAAATACGAAAATACTAAAATATTTAAACGGATCATAACGTATCTTATACGTTTCCAACTAAAAGATATTGCTGTAAAATTCAATTTCATTATATTTTGTGGTTTAAAAGTTATATTTGTTTTAGTTTTGTAGTCAGATATAATCAGTACTACTACTGTTTATTTTCTGTCTTATCTTAAAAAGGTATTTACTTACTACGTTACTTAATTATAAAAAGGACAACAACACACAACTCTGCGCAGGGCTATCAAAACGGACGGGCTCCACTTTGTTGACGTCACATCGGGGGCTGATTTTTTTTTTGATGGTCACGTCACCACACAGCGGATTGTCCTTAAAATATTGAAGTTGGAATGACGGTTCATGAATATTTGATTTGTTTTAAAGTAAAGCCGGTTTTGAGGTTGTTTTTACTATATTCTTGCAGAACAATTTTTTTTTAATGTATAGTAATCCATAATTTTACATTAGTTCACAAAAAAATTAAATTTAAAGCAGAACCGAATGTGACAAGCACAGATGACAAAGTCAAATACATGTCAAATGTAACAGTTGGCATGCGGTATACGGCGGGTAATTTGAATTCAAAATAAAAAATGCTAAATCTTGAAGATTTTAACCTTTTAAGCATCTTTACAAAAGTTTGGAGGAATATCGGGATGGTATCTGATAACATTTTGCTGAAATTTCGCGAAAATCTGTTGTGCCATTTTGAAAGTATCATAAAAAAACGTCTGACCTCCCATAAGAACCAATGTACAGCCCTCCTAGAACAGCTGATTTTTTCAGGGTCGTGGCCTCTATTTTTTTGTTGGCCTTGGTCTGTGTACGAAAAAATTGATGTTTGTGATTTACGCATTTTTTCAAATAAAAACGATCAAAATTAAAGTTATTTTTTTTTTATTAAACTCTTTATTTAACCAACTTATTGCCCAATTATCAAAGATCTGCGGCTTATTTTTTTTAAATTTTATTAAATTTCCCTGAAATAATGTTAGCTCACACTACTATATAGGTACATAGTGTGAGCTATGGCGATCCTAATTTTTGTGGCTCTGATTTTAAAAAAATTTCAATTTCTTTGCGTTTTAGATGATTTTGAAACTTTTTTGTCGTGTCGTCTGTCTGTCTGTCTGTCTGTAACGACCAACCCTCATAACTCAAGAACCGCTTGCCCGATTTGAATGAAATTTGGTACCTAGGCTGGGTCTTGGGTCGAGATCGTTCCACTTAAATATGAACAAATTCCACCAAACACAACTCAAATAAAAGGGTGCGGGTAGATTTCAAAAATTAGAGTTTATGTGAAAATATGGCGTGTGTGATATCAAACGAAAGATAATTGAGTCTGGAATTAAACAAAATACATTTTAGTTTATTTTAAAAAATTAGAGTTTATTTGAAAATATGGCGTATGTGATATCAAACGAATGGTAATTGAGTCTGGAGTTAAACAAAATACATTTTAGTTTTTGAAAAAAGGGTGGGGGTAGATTTCAAAAATTAGAGTTTAAGTGAAACTATGGCGTGGGTGATATCAAACGAAAGGTAATTGAGTCTGAAGTTAAACAAAATACATTTTAAGTTTAAAAAAAGGTGTGAGGGTTTTAGAGTTTAATTATAAACGTGGCTTGTGCAGTACCAAACTAAAGGTAATTGAGTCTGGAGTTAAATAAAATATATTTAAGTTTTTATTTATATTAGCTCACACGTGCACTATAACTATAGTACCGTCAAACGGGGTGGATCGGAACGATTTTCAGATATTTTCCAAAATAACTTTTTTCTAAAAAAGCTATAGACTTCAAACCACGGCCAAATGATAGCTTACCGTTGGAGCTTTAAAATGACATGTCACACATATCTGTCACTTTGACAGGTGAGTTATAAATAGTGGGTGTCCCGATTGACCCCGCATATGGGGTCAATCGGGACAGACAAGGTTAAATAAATTATTTTGCAAAAAAACCGGAAAAAACTTCAAAAATAAGCCAGGAAACAACAACAAAAAACCGCGAAAATTTTGTTGGTTTCTTTGCGTGCTGCTCCATTCAAAAAGCGAACTGGCCGGCGACTTGCAGAAACGCGTTCACTAAGATATCGCCTATGAGTTTTGAATATTATTGAACCTAAAAACATGGACCTTGAGATACAGGGACCATTTAAATAGTAAAAAACAGGTTTTGTCGCGATTGACCCCGCTGTTCCGATCCACCCCGTTTGACGGTACGTAGTGTGAACTTAGGTGCCCATATATTGGCAAAGTATTTTAATAGGAGTTATTAAAATGGAAAGGTCGGCAGTTAAATGAGTTATCGTGTCCCAGACAGACAGAAAAATTTTGGTAGTTCGGTCTTTTTGACCAAAATAACTTATTTGGAGTAAAAGTAAAACATGTTTTTTTTACGATCGCAACCGCCTTCCATATCTATCGATTGCTAAAAATGAACCAAGCATTATTTTTAGTCAAATTTTTATTTGCTAATCAACAGTGGCGGATCCAAGGGGGGATAGAGGGGCCCGGGCACCATCCCCACCTGACATAAAACTTTTTTTAGTTGAAGGGAAGAAAATGCCAATCCATCAACCGCAGGTTTGAATAAAATTTACCCCAACATCACTTTTTTCATGTTTTTTTTCTAAAAAATACTGAGTGTTTAAAAAATTTTCTCCTGCGGCGCATCTTGTCCTGTGATTTTGAATTTCAGTCCTAAGAATTATTAAAAACGAACGCAAACCAAGAAATATTTTGGTTTTTGCTTTCTTCTTAGCGCCTCCCCCCTGGCAATCCTGGATCCGCCACTGCTAAGCAAACACAATTATTGAGTGGACAGAAATTAATTTAAAAAAGACATGAAAAAAATTCAACTATTTTTAATTTTTTAGCATGCGCTCAAATCTTGTATTAATTTCGCAAGCCAAGTAATATTATTAACAACTGTTTATATAGTAATAAAATTATTGATATTATCATGCGATATGGGGTTTTTTAAAAATTGAAAGAAAAATGACTGAAAAAAAAAATATATTTCTCCACTTATTTAGGTATAAAATACGATTTTAGCCCTTTTGGAAAATAAAATACTCAACCAAACTTTATTTTAAGCAGATCAGTTATCGGAAAAACAAAATCAGAGGAAATTCTGCAATAAAAAAAATGAGAATTTACCATATTTCCACTAATTTGAAATTTCGGGGGCAGAATGATTCCCCTTGATCCCCCTAGGTACGGCCCTGTCACGACTACGAAAATAGAGCCACAGTATAATAAGTAGTTGCAAAACTCCCGCTGTTTTACCTAGGTAACGTCAATCTCTTTTACTTTTTTGTTTGGCCTTTTAAGTCGTGTTATAATTTACCGCGAAATTTTATTATCAATCTTGATAATGAATTTCGTCTTTCGAAGATAAAATCAAAATTAAAGAAATGGGTAGGCCTTTACCGGACCTAAACCTAACTCAATTTAGCCAAAGAAGGGCACAAAACAGAAGTTTCAGGTGTCATTTTTCTAGAGATATCTATAAGTAAAATAACAGGATTTGCGGGTGTGACTTAACCAACCTGTTGTACTGTTTCCCGTGTGAGTTGTTTTATACTGCGGCATCAAGTATTGACCCCGACGTCCTTAAGAAGATGTCTGTAAAGACTTAGAATAAGATATCTTTAAGATGTTACAGCATAGCTAATATTTATTAAGTACACCTAGTAGGTAGGTAAGCAAAAAAAGTATACTTAAGAAATCAAAATAAAACTACCATATTTTTACTAAAAAAGTATTTAGAAATGAAAGTAGAGTTTTTTCAGTAGGTACTGAAAACATTAAGAAAATTTATTGCTTTAAAAGTACATGTTTTTTGTGTGTATATGTCCGTAAACGATAGCTCCTAGTCAAGTAAAATTGTGTTCAGCTGATTAGCACTTGGTCAAATCCATTAATGCTAATAACAGTCTTTGCCGGTTAAAAAATTAAAAAAATTCTAACTTTTTAACGGATCATTGCATCGATAAGCTGTTTCCTGAATAATTTTTGTTAAAAATGTGTGATAACAAAAGATTTCGTAGGAACTTTCGTTTCCCAGATATTTACAAAAAACATGGAGTTTAATTGGATGTGTGCTAATGGGCTAAGAAGGTATCAGATCTGATATGGATATATTTATTTTCTTCTGAAACGCTCACGGATCGTTCTACTGCTACAAGGCAAGAGAACTATTTTCGATGCAATTGTGTATTAATAGTTTAAAGTCAATGTTTTTGGGAAATGTGACTATTTCTCTGCTTGCTATTTGTCAAGATGACGTACTTCGCATGATCTTACAACTTGAGACTCAGGGCCGTACTGACGAGAAAAATGTGAGTTTAAAATAGAATTTTTGAAAATTTTCGTTTTTTGTTGGGTGTTCCGCGATATGTTTTTTTCTAGCATGTTTACCTAATTGTTGCTGACATTAGCTCTTTTAAAAACGCTAACAACCAACAAGGTCTGTAAATAATTTTGTCACTTTTGCACCATGTCTCTTGTGTCCTTTTATCAAGAATTAATAATAAATTAATTAAAATACGAAAATACTAAAATATTTAAACGGATCATAACGTATCTTATACGTTTCCAACTAAAAGATATTGCTGTAAAATTCAATTTCATTATATTTTGTGGTTTAAAAGTTATATTTGTTTTAGTTTTGTAGTCAGATATAATCAGTACTACTACTGTTTATTTTCTGTCTTATCTTAAAAAGGTATTTACTTACTACGTTACTTAATTATAAAAAGGACAACAACACACAACTCTGCGCAGGGCTATCAAAACGGACGGGCTCCACTTTGTTGACGTCACATCGGGGGCTGATTTTTTTTTTGATGGTCACGTCACCACACAGCGGATTGTCCTTAAAATATTGAAGTTGGAATGACGGTTCATGAATATTTGATTTGTTTTAAAGTAAAGCCGGTTTTGAGGTTGTTTTTACTATATTCTTGCAGAACAATTTTTTTTTAATGTATAGTAATCCATAATTTTACATTAGTTCACAAAAAAATTAAATTTAAAGCAGAACCGAATGTGACAAGCACAGATGACAAAGTCAAATACATGTCAAATGTAACAGTTGGCATGCGGTATACGGCGGGTAATTTGAATTCAAAATAAAAAATGCTAAATCTTGAAGATTTTAACCTTTTAAGCATCTTTACAAAAGTTTGGAGGAATATCGGGATGGTATCTGATAACATTTTGCTGAAATTTCGCGAAAATCTGTTGTGCCATTTTGAAAGTATCATAAAAAAACGTCTGACCTCCCATAAGAACCAATGTACAGCCCTCCTAGAACAGCTGATTTTTTCAGGGTCGTGGCCTCTATTTTTTTGTTGGCCTTGGTCTGTGTACGAAAAAATTGATGTTTGTGATTTACGCATTTTTTCAAATAAAAACGATCAAAATTAAAGTTATTTTTTTTTTATTAAACTCTTTATTTAACCAACTTATTGCCCAATTATCAAAGATCTGCGGCTTATTTTTTTTAAATTTTATTAAATTTCCCTGAAATAATGTTAGCTCACACTACTATATAGGTACATAGTGTGAGCTATGGCGATCCTAATTTTTGTGGCTCTGATTTTAAAAAAATTTCAATTTCTTTGCGTTTTAGATGATTTTGAAACTTTTTTGTCGTGTCGTCTGTCTGTCTGTCTGTCTGTAACGACCAACCCTCATAACTCAAGAACCGCTTGCCCGATTTGAATGAAATTTGGTACCTAGGCTGGGTCTTGGGTCGAGATCGTTCGGTTCGGTTTAAATCACTTAAATATGAACAAATTCCACCAAACACAACTCAAATAAAAGGGTGCGGGTAGATTTCAAAAATTAGAGTTTATGTGAAAATATGGCGTGTGTGATATCAAACGAAAGATAATTGAGTCTGGAATTAAACAAAATACATTTTAGTTTATTTTAAAAAATTAGAGTTTATTTGAAAATATGGCGTATGTGATATCAAACGAATGGTAATTGAGTCTGGAGTTAAACAAAATACATTTTAGTTTTTGAAAAAAGGGTGGGGGTAGATTTCAAAAATTAGAGTTTAAGTGAAACTATGGCGTGGGTGATATCAAACGAAAGGTAATTGAGTCTGAAGTTAAACAAAATACATTTTAAGTTTAAAAAAAGGTGTGAGGGTTTTAGAGTTTAATTATAAACGTGGCTTGTGCAGTACCAAACTAAAGGTAATTGAGTCTGGAGTTAAATAAAATATATTTAAGTTTTTATTTATATTAGCTCACACGTGCACTATAACTATAGTACCGTCAAACGGGGTGGATCGGAACGATTTTCAGATATTTTCCAAAATAACTTTTTTCTAAAAAAGCTATAGACTTCAAACCACGGCCAAATGATAGCTTACCGTTGGAGCTTTAAAATGACATGTCACACATATCTGTCACTTTGACAGGTGAGTTATAAATAGTGGGTGTCCCGATTGACCCCGCATATGGGGTCAATCGGGACAGACAAGGTTAAATAAATTATTTTGCAAAAAAACCGGAAAAAACTTCAAAAATAAGCCAGGAAACAACAACAAAAAACCGCGAAAATTTTGTTGGTTTCTTTGCGTGCTGCTCCATTCAAAAAGCGAACTGGCCGGCGACTTGCAGAAACGCGTTCACTAAGATATCGCCTATGAGTTTTGAATATTATTGAACCTAAAAACATGGACCTTGAGATACAGGGACCATTTAAATAGTAAAAAACAGGTTTTGTCGCGATTGACCCCGCTGTTCCGATCCACCCCGTTTGACGGTACGTAGTGTGAACTTAGGTGCCCATATATTGGCAAAGTATTTTAATAGGAGTTATTAAAATGGAAAGGTCGGCAGTTAAATGAGTTATCGTGTCCCAGACAGACAGAAAAATTTTGGTAGTTCGGTCTTTTTGACCAAAATAACTTATTTGGAGTAAAAGTAAAACATGTTTTTTTTACGATCGCAACCGCCTTCCATATCTATCGATTGCTAAAAATGAACCAAGCATTATTTTTAGTCAAATTTTTATTTGCTAATCAACAGTGGCGGATCCAAGGGGGGATAGAGGGGCCCGGGCACCATCCCCACCTGACATAAAACTTTTTTTAGTTGAAGGGAAGAAAATGCCAATCCATCAACCGCAGGTTTGAATAAAATTTACCCCAACATCACTTTTTTCATGTTTTTTTTCTAAAAAATACTGAGTGTTTAAAAAATTTTCTCCTGCGGCGCATCTTGTCCTGTGATTTTGAATTTCAGTCCTAAGAATTATTAAAAACGAACGCAAACCAAGAAATATTTTGGTTTTTGCTTTCTTCTTAGCGCCTCCCCCCTGGCAATCCTGGATCCGCCACTGCTAAGCAAACACAATTATTGAGTGGACAGAAATTAATTTAAAAAAGACATGAAAAAAATTCAACTATTTTTAATTTTTTAGCATGCGCTCAAATCTTGTATTAATTTCGCAAGCCAAGTAATATTATTAACAACTGTTTATATAGTAATAAAATTATTGATATTATCATGCGATATGGGGTTTTTTAAAAATTGAAAGAAAAATGACTGAAAAAAAAAATATATTTCTCCACTTATTTAGGTATAAAATACGATTTTAGCCCTTTTGGAAAATAAAATACTCAACCAAACTTTATTTTAAGCAGATCAGTTATCGGAAAAACAAAATCAGAGGAAATTCTGCAATAAAAAAAATGAGAATTTACCATATTTCCACTAATTTGAAATTTCGGGGGCAGAATGATTCCCCTTGATCCCCCTAGGTACGGCCCTGTCACGACTACGAAAATAGAGCCACAGTATAATAAGTAGTTGCAAAACTCCCGCTGTTTTACCTAGGTAACGTCAATCTCTTTTACTTTGATCAAATGTCAAAAGCAATCGTTTGGATTCGCATGCATATGCATTATACCATTTTGCAAAGGAATGAAACAAATCCAATTTAAAATATCTTTCCAGAGAATAAAAGTATTTTCTCAGCAATGGTAAAAAGGAGACTGTATAAAAATATTTGCCAATAAATAGTAGGAGCCTTTTCGTGTGTTTTGGTGGATCTTTAAGCAATTAAAAAAATATATAATAATAAACTTAAAAAATGTTTATAATTTTAAAAAATATCGTTATTTTAACAAACGCTTAAGTGTTGATTAAATTTAACAAGCCATTTCAATTATTTAAAAATATTTTTGTGGAAACTTTTCTTGGGAAAAATTTACGCCAAAATATTATTTTTCTTCAAACTAAAAAGTTCTCTAGACTGAATATGGCTGAAAAAGGCGTTCAAATGAAACCAACGAAGGAGGCCGTTGGCAGATTAAATTTCTAGCCTGTGCAGCAATGGAATTGTTTTCGAGAATTTTTTTTTTCACATAACGCCGGTAATGTGTTATTTGAGTTTATTTGGACCTATCTTTACAGTGTAACGAGCAGATGAGGTTTGGTTCAAAATCCATTATTGCTAGTGACAGTTTTTTGACAGTTAAAATCTCTAAATTAGTTACTGGCAATTTTTTTTTCTGTAGCTTAAAAAATGTGTTTGATGTTAATGCTTGGTTTAGTCAGTCCGATGCTCGAGACATGTTTACGCCTGCGCACTCTGTTAGGAATCACTTTCAAGTATTTTCGTCGGGGGAAAAAGAAAAAATATAGCAATGTACGAAAACTCAGCATGCTAGTTTTATCACTTTAAAAGTTGATCGGTGTACTGCGGACTATTTGCGTTAGATTAATATTTTTGCAACTTGTCATTTTTAAAGCTGTACATTGGTGTTTTTATCTAATTTGAAGGCAACTTCACTACTCAAATCAATCTGCAACAAAAAATAATATATTTCTTATTGCCCCATTACGATGGAAAGGTTTGCTTGTCAAAAATATATTTAATAAAGAACACCAACTTCCCTTAAACTTAATCAAAGCTAAGTATTGTTATTACATAGTTAGAGTTAGGTGCCTTCTTTAAAAGTACCTAAATTTAAAAGCTGTTTAAAAAGTTAATAAACGGATCATCAACACTGCGGTCAGTGGACTGTGCGGATAGAGCCAGCAGATCCGAAATAGTGCGAAATGCACCTAGGTGATCCGTGGTTCTACGTCGTCAAAATTCTTATGCTAACCGTCCGTGAGTTTGCTGCGTTCCACAGAAGCCGTTAACTACATATGTCGTTCAAACGTCAACAGTGTCAAATAGCGTTAATTGGCGGCCGTTTTTGGCATGACTAAAAACTATATATTATAGCTTAGTACATCCAGTGTGTATGATCTATATATCTATCTATTTAGCCATCTTTGATCCATCTTTGGACATAGGCCTGCCCCAATATCTTGCACTCTTCCCTGTTGGTCGTTATGTTTATCCATCTACTTCCCGCATGTTTCTTCATTCGCCCATTTCTTTTGGCGTCTTCACCTACTGTGTTTTTTGATGGTTTTTCTAACTGATATTATGACCGGCAAATGTCCATTTTAATTTTGCTACCTCTACTGTAACATCCCTTACTTTTGTTTTATTTCTTATCCATCCATTCCTTTTTCTAACAGATATTATGATCGGCAAATTTCCATTTTAATTTTGCTACCTCTCCTGTAACATCCCTTACTTTTGTTTTATTTCTTATCCATCCATTCCTTTTGCTATCTGTTAGCTCACATGTAACATTTCTCGTTCTATTGATCTTTAGGCATTTGTCACCTAATTCATGTTTGATCTTCTTTATCTTTATCTTTATCTATCTGTGTTTGTTATTATTTTAGTTTTAGTGTAGTTCATACTCAAGCCTATATCTTTAGCTGCTGTATCCAGTTCTTTCAGCAATTTTGTCAGTTCATCTTTTTTATCTGTTATTAAGTAAATCTTAGGTGGTTCAAGTAGTGTCCGTTTATTTTGATGCCTATTTCTTCCCAATCTAAGTTTTTTAAAACATCTTCTAGGGCCTGGTTAAATAGTTTAATATACGATATATGATTTAATACCCCATGTAGATTATGCGTTTAAGAATTATCATAATGGATAAAAGATCGAGGGGCTCTAGTTGTTGCAGGGTTTTAAGGTCTTCCGCCACGCATATATTTGAATAACTCTAGAAACTCCATCATAGCTCAGTTTATGGAAAAGACGCATAATTTAATAATTTAAGCAATTAGGCGTCAAAACAAAAAGTCTAATTAGAGATGTCTGTTAAAATTACCGACATCTCTTATCCCTAAGAATTACATTTAATTTAGGTTAGCAGATGCAGAAGTCTGCAGATATTTGTCTAGGGCTGCTTTAGAACAAGTATTTAACTGGGGCACTATGTTTTGCAGTAGAGGCCCTAGAAACCTTTAAGTGAATTTTTTTTGCGGATTTGTGCTGGTCCCCTTTTTATACAGATATTCATCTCGTCTTCTGTGTTTTTGCCGTAGGTTTTTTCTTGACGATTATAGATATATAAAAGAAACAAATAAAAAGTGCACTTTTAATGTAAAAAAAAAAGTTTTTATTCTAATCTGACTTATAAGCCCAAAGGCAGAAAATGTTATCCGGTTCTGAGTTTAAACTCTTCAAATTAGAAAGAAAATAAAGTTTAATTTAAGTGGGTTAATGGGAATAACGTAATCCGTTTTATGCCTAACTTCAATTATTCTAGGTCAACTATTTAATGCGATCTTTTTCCTCTTCAAAAATAAGGGTTGGAAATTTGAAATTTTTGAATTTCTAAAAATTACCGATAACTTTTTTAAAGCTTGTTGTAAAATTGGACATTAAGCTTGATAAAAAAAATGTCTTGCCTATTTTATCAATAAAAAAAACTATGTTTGGGGAATTTTGTGTTTTTTTAACATATTATGTGCATTCCTTGTTCCCAAAAAACTTGAGATTGGTTGATGTTAAAGTTTCGGCTACCCAGCCATAACGTGGAATTTCTGCTGTAATTTTTAAATATGCTGTTATTTATTCGATACACGTAGATCGATAAACAATTTATTAGAGAAATATCAGTGGCACACTCAGGAATGTGTCTTGGGGAGGCCGAGAATCTTGAGGGCGTTAAACCCAATGATGCCATATTTTATACTAATAAATTTTTTATTCATGAAATATGTCAAAAATAATTTAAAAAATTTAGGCTAGGGGGGACCGGGCTCCGAGGCCCTGTCTAGGTGCGCTCATGGAAATATTCATATGTAAGTCGATTAGATAAAAGTGATATTTTGCTAAAAATATTTAGCGAAAGCTTTTCTTTCAAATTTCTTATTATTTTAACTTGACGTAGCTGTATAGTTGCTTTATGTTCAAATCTTTAAGTTTATAATAAATATTAAAAAAACAGATATAAGGTATGCGAATTTATACCCTATATTCAAAAAGGTAAGAAAAGACCGTTAAATAATTTTTCTTTAGATATCATAGGACTAAAAATTTTTTGTGAAATCTAAAAATCAAACATGAAGCTGCTTGCCATATGTAAAGCCACGACATTGTTTGTTCAAAGTGTCAGATAATCGTCTTCAAACAGCTTAAATGACTTTTTTATTCGACTGTCTTGTAAAAGGGGGTTTTGCGCACGGAGAACACGTTCTGAAAATTGCATTTTGCGCACGCTGTGTGCAAAACGTTTTGCACACGCTTATGTCATTTTTGCGCACGCCTATGTCATTTCTGCATACGGGTCTCCCGTCATTGTGATTTTTGTTGTTGTCACCCATCAATATAAGTTGGCTTAGTTCCGTAGCAACCGTCACTGCTCGTATGTTTTGTTGATTAGACACGTCAAAAAATTGTTGAATTTTTAAAGTTTTGTTGTAAAAATGTCGGAAATAAAAACAAGTTAAATTAAAATTTGATTTTTCTTTCTTTATTAGCAGTCGTATAAAAAATATTGTAAAAAACTCGTTTGAAAACCTCTTTGCATACTCCCTCGACTTGTAGACCTCGCCTTCGGCTCGGTCTACCAATCTGTCTCGATCGTGTGCAAAGAGTCGTTTTCAAACCTTGTTGTTTAAATAACTATTAAATCATTGATGGGGTATGTCTCTGGTGTAACTGAGCAGGTTCCAACTTGTTCCCGTGTATACTATAATAGAAAATGTTAAAAAATCTGTTTAATTTTGCAAAAAAAAATCTTACGTGATAGAAATACTGGAGTATTGGATATTGGATGCCATTTTTGGAATCAGCGCATCTTAAAACAGATAATAATATGTACTTTATTAAAAATATCTAATCTAATAAGTTTTTTTAGATTTTGACAATAAGGGTATGCTCTTATGTCAGGTATCATATACAGGGCGGATTTTGCTTAAGAGCCGCCACTGCACCTTCACACTTCAAAATTGTACATTGTGCAATGCTAGGTCGCTAGGTTACTTATAGCCCATCGCACCGACTTTTTTTTTCGTTACATCGCACCGACTTTTTTTTTCGTTATAGGTGGTAGACGCTTTTTACTCATTGGGCGTCGACCGTTGAGATACCACCATGCCAGAAGTGAGTAGCGCTAAGTGGTATCACCACGTTCCGCTACTGCGCTGGCAGTCCGGTTCCAACAATGAGTAACAGATAGCATGATGGCGCCTCCAGGATCAAAATATTCCGGAGGTAAAATACCCGACCACTCGGATTTCCGGGCGTCGGGTGATCCTGGGGGTCCTTCATGCAAAGATATTAAAAGAAGACCAAAAACTCAACTCAGAATTGATTTTAGCAATATAAGAGGATTAAGTACCAACATGAATTCAGTTCACCAACATCTTGAAGAACAAAGACCTGACATCCTTGTTCTCACCGAAACTAAAATCAGTTCTGCAACACCTATTGTGAACTATCTTTATCCCGGCTATGACCTACACCACCGATTTCGACATAATTTTGGGATTTGTGTGTACATTAAAAATGACCTTTCATGTCACCGAGAGGAGAAGCTAGAACCAGCGAACCTCGATATCATATGGCTGAAATTCACCTCAAAGTCATCGACCAAGTTCATTTGCTGCCTCTAACGACCGCCAAGTAACACCGAGTATCAAAACTTTTTTGCGACATTATCCGAAAACTGTGATAGTATACAGTCTAACTATCCACATGCGGAAATTGTGTTTTTAGGCGATTTCAACGTCCACAATATACCCTGGCTACCACAACAAAACAGATAATGAAGGCAGGGAAGCAGAAGCTTTTGCCATAAGTTGTGGTCTAACGCAGCTTGTCGATGAACCTACCCGTATCTCAGAAAGGGGTGAATTTGCAGCGCTTTTAGACTTGTTCCTAACTACAAATCCTGACTTGTACACAATTCAAGTAGATCCCCCACTTGGTTCATCCGATCATAAACTTATAAGAACAAAGTGCGAAATGTTCATACCGCCAAGCCAACAATCACTTCCTCGTAAAATGTGGCACTATAAATCGGCAAAATGGAATGACCTTAAACAGTTTTACCTGGATTTTCCATGGCAAGAGGTTTGCTTTAAAACAGCTGATCCCACTATTTGCTGTAATGAAATAACAAAAGTAATCTTATCTGGAATGGATGCATATATCCCACATACAATAAAACGCAGAGCTAATGCAAAACCTTGGTTCAACAGCCAGTGTCAAACGGCTGTACAGAAAAAACACAGAGCATATAACCTTTGGAAACGACAACAAACCACTCAAAAGCACACAGAATTTATAGAAGCCAGAAATAGTTGCAAAATTACTATTGACGCCGCCAAAGAAACTTATAATCAAAGAATAAAAAACAGGTTGCTGAATTGTCCAAGTAGTTCTAGGTCCTTTTGGTCTCTTGCAAAAGCCGTTGGATCAAACTTCACCAAGTCATCCATACCACCACTTACAGATAAAAATACTCACTTAGCCACAACATCAGAGGAAAAAGCCAATATGCTGGCCAAAATCTTTTCCTCCAACTCAAACCTAACAGTGCCAAATGGAAAAACTCCACCGTTCATTGAAAGGGTTTCCCACAGTATGCCAGAGGTACCCTTTTGTCACAGAGAAATACGAAAATCCCTTAAAAAGTTGGATACAAACAAAGCAATGGGTCCAGATGGCATTCCCGCGATAGTACTCAAAAATTGTGCTAGCGAACTCACCCCAACTTTCGCAAAATTATTCAATTTATCTTATAGGCAAGGAGTATATCCATCATCATGGAAGTCTGCCGCAGTACAACCCATTCCAAAGAAAGGAAAAAAGACAGATCCGTTAAACTATATACCAATTGCTCTACTTCCGGTGATATCAAAAGTAATGGAAAGAGTTGTGAACAATCACCTAACCAAGTACTTGGAAAAATACAAAATTATCAACGACAAGCAATACGGATTTCGAAAATATAGGTCAACTGGCGATTTACTTACATACGTCACTCACTTATGGCAAAAAGCGATTGAGTTGCGAGGTGAAACAAGAACAATTGCCTTAGATATATCTAAAGCATTCGATAAAGTCTGGCATGAAAATCTGCTCAACAAGCTCAAAGCAACGGGATTGTCGCCGAGACTTTGCACTTGGTTTGAAAGTTACCTTAAGGATAGATCCATTTATGTTGCACTGGATGGCCGGAACTCCAACTCTTACCAAATAAATGCTGGTGTGCCACAGGGAGCAATCCTTTCGCCAACACTTTTTCTGATTTACATAAATGACCTCATAGATAAAACAGTAAATCCACTTTATTGCTTTGCAGATGATGGCAATGTAGTCTCCTCAGTCATACCACCCACTCAGTGTCTATCCGCACGTGAATTCCATCATCTTAGACTAACTCAAATATCGCAGATAAATAACGACCTGGAGATAATAGAGGACTGGGGCAACAAAAACCTTGTACAGTTCAACGCGCAGAAAACCCAAGCAGCCCTGTTTTCAAAAAAGACCAGCACCGGTGAGCCAAACATCATGCTATCTGGAAGTGCTGTCACATTGCAGAGCCAGTTGAACATCTTAGGAGTCACTGCAGAGACCAACATGTCTTGGCACAGTCACGTGGCAGATATAGCTAAAAGGGCGTCCCAAAAGCTTGGGGTGCTATTTCGTACAAGATATCTGTATAAACCAAGCCAACTGCTGACACTCTACAAAGCCCAGATTCGACCAACTATGGAGTACTGCTCACATATATGGAGTGCGGCACCCAAACATACCTTAATGCTTTTGAACACCGTGCAAAAGCGAGCTATCAAGCTGATCAATGACCCCGCACTTACCCGTAGCTTGGATAGTCTCGAACATCGAAGAACTGTGGGCGATCTCTCTCTCTTCTACAGGTATTATCACGGAAAATGCTCTAAAGAGTTGGCACGTATGATCCCCCCGGGAGTAGCACCTACTAGGCGAACACGTCAAACAGACGGTAACCATCAATTTACTGTCAAAATAGAGGCACCAAGAACCTCATTATATCAGAATTCATATCTCTGGAGAACAGCATCGCTGTGGAATAAACTCCCTGCGACTGTTTTCCCTGCAGGTTACAACCCGAACCGTTTCAAAACCAACACACACCAACATTTCCGCGCACTTGCCGCTTGTCGAGCGTGATAGGGATCTCCTTGCGAGTGTGCATACCCGTAAAAAAAAAAAAAATAAAGTTACTTAGCCTTAAGTGTTCCTTATTACGTCATATTATGATTATATTAAGAAACGCTTTAAGCTAAGTAATGAAAATAAAGTCGGTGAGATGGGCCCTTATTGTGTTAGTTAGGACAAAGCTTAGAGATTTTTATACAAGGTTTATGAAGGAAAAATTAGTTCATATTAATTGTCACATTTTGGATTATACATCTTTTCAAGATACTTTTCACCATACCAGGTAGAACATACATTTTATGTTCCTGCGTAAACCCTTTTTCTAACAGTTGTTAGCTGTGGGTGGCTGTAAGGTCATATTGTGTGCAACGGCAGTTCTGGAGCTAAAGCGTACAGGAAAATAGCGCACACGTAAAAAAGCTCATGCAAAAAACGCATATTAAAAAAGCAAACTCGGAAAAAAACGCACATATTAAAACAGCGAACAGAAAAGTAGTAAGTAAAGTTAAGTTTTTAGAATTCAAATGTGTCAGGTAAAAAAGGAACTGGTTACGTTATTTGACATTTTAAACTTGGTCACAAAACGACGAGAGCATATATTTTAAAAAACTTAAAAAATTTGAGTTAAAAAAAAAAAATAGAAAATCCGTGAAAACTTGAGGGTTTTGAAAAAGCAACATTTTTTTTTTATGTTCTCCATGTATTATTATAGTATTATGATGAAGTTTTTTGCATTTTCTTCGAAATTTTTGAACTCTACGGGCAAAACAGACAACATATTCTTTGGTCAAATGTACAGACCACTGTTTGATTTTGTGTACCGGTGTTATTATTGTAAGTTTTTCTCTGAGTGCTTTTTTCGCGTGCAATTTATTCCGTATGCGCTTTGTTCTTGTGTGGATATTTCCTGTGCGCTTATTTTCGGTAATCTGATCAAGCCGATAGAAATATTATTTTTTTCCCTTTGACTATACACGTTTCTTTTGGGCTCTAGTGGGGGGGGGGGTAATTAAAGATAATTAAAATTTAATTATAGAATTTTTGCTTTGGTGAACACGGGCATTAATTTTTTAAATAATTGGAAAATATTAAGTGGGTAGAAGAAAATGGGAAAAGCCATCTAAAAGTGCTTTTTTAATGTACTTCCGTTAGTTAACCATAAGTCTTCAGGTAATATTTATTTTATGAACTTAAAATTTTGCAAAAATATTCTTTCATCTGTGATTACGAAACCTGTTATTTTTTCTCCGCCAGATCGGAAAAAAGACAAGTGACCGATTTAAATCAAATTTTGCACAATTATAGCCTTAATAAGGTGTTTGGCAACAATACAGGGTGTCAAAAATAAAAACAACCACATGAGGATTTCGGAAACGGTAAGAGGAACAAGTTTGTTTAAATGAGAAAAAAGTTGCGCTATTCTAGGTCCAATCAGATACCGTATCAAAATTAAAAATATCTACAGGGGTTTTTAAAATATAGAGCAAAAATTAAAAATGGTGTTTTTTGAATAATTGCAAACAAAATTAATTAAATTTGGTAGTTTTGTGTTAGCAACTAGGCCTTTTAGTTTTTTTGAAACCATAGCCAACTTTGTTACTTTTTATGACCGCCATATTGGATTTATACTTCAATCAATAGAGCATAAAAGGAGCTTTTCAACCGTAATAATAAGCATATCTTTGGATGACGAAAATGTGAATTTATTAAAAAAAATAGTTTTTCACTTAGTTGGCTGTGAAGCAAATGCCGTAGTTGTATTTGTTGTCATACCTACGTAACTACCTTTCAAAACTTTTCCATTTATTTGATTTATATGGAAATCTTTAAGGCCCTTATTTTTTTATTTTTTAAATAATACAATTTCTTAAAATCTATCTTTTATTTCTGAAACAAAAGTTAAGTTGTTATTCATGCAAATCCTGCATCGATGAATTAGAGACATGCATGCATCTTTAACCATTTGTTCAGGAATTTCTTCTATGGCTTGAACAACGGCTGCCTCAAGTTCATCTATCGTATTATGAGTAGTAGAATAAACTTTATCCTTTAAGTATCCCCAAATACAAAAATTAAGAGGCGTAAAATCCGGCGAACGTGCAGGCCAGGCAACTGGACCTCGATTTCCGATCCAGTTATTTCCATGTTGCTTATTCAAATAGTCGGTTATGATTCTTGTATTATATGGAGGTGCTCCATCTTGCTGGAAGCACATGTTTGCTACATCTTGAAGAGGCAAATTTTCTAGAATTTGGTCAACGTAATTTTGTATAATTTCTAGATATCGAGGTGCCGTCAATTTATTATGGAAAATGTTAAATAGTATGTTTGCACCTCACGATGTAAGAACGGATTTCCATTGGCCCAGTACACGTAGTTATGTCTGTTAAACACCCCGCAGTTTGTAAATCTGCTGTCATCGGACCACAGAACCTTTAGCAAAAATTGAGGGTTTTCTTGCGCTTTTTGTATGAACCAATTGCAAAACAAAGTTCTTCTTTCTAAGTCACCATCTCGAAGTGCTTGACTAATATGTGTTGCATATGAATGATACTTAATCATCATCATAGTACAGAATTTTAAAAATTATAATACTTTTAAATTACAGAATATATTGAAATTGGACGTTGAATAAAACCATTTTTTGCTAGCATTTTTTGATAACCAAAATTTCCGTCAGAACTTTGGTTTTCGAGATATTGAAAAGAAAGGCAAAATTCAATTCTACAATCTGATCTAAATGTATCTGTTTATGTGTTTTAAGCCAGGATCAACATTAGATTTCAACAAACCGCGAATATATTTTTGCTTATTCGTTTTTCTTACTTGATATCTTGATAAAGAGCGAGTTGTGCTGTCATTTGTAGTGACAAAATTATTTACAGACTTTGTTGAATAATAGCATTTTCGGAAGGTTTAATCAGTGGCGGATCCAGGGGGGGTGGGGGGGGGGCACTGGGGGCACTTGCCCCCCCCCCGAGAATTTTTTGAATATACAAAAAATGAGTAAAAAGTAATGCTTTTTGCTAAACTCAAAATTTTTGCCTGCGGCGCATGAAAGTGTCTTTTGTTGTTATCATCGAAATTACAACCACTGACTAATTCAATAAAATGCTGCTTAAAAAAATATATACCGTTTTTTACCAACAGAGAATGTCACCTAAAGTGCCCCCCCCCCAACAACAATTTTCTGCTTGAATAATAAATAATTCATGAATACTTACTTGTGTATACTGTGTTTACAAAATTCTCTTCAGTAGAAGTAGTAGAAGAGTACAAAGAATTTCTAAGCATGCTAAGTGCAGTGGTTGTATTAAAATTATTGTTTTCATCTTAGAACTTTACAAATGTTGTACCTTCCAGGTAAAATATTTTCTTACTTTGAACAAGGGTCTTCTTCAACTCTTCTCTTCTTGGGTGGTCTACAAGTTATGCTCGAGTCAGATGAAATTTCGGAACTAAAAATTTCAATTCGGAATGGGACAACTGGGCGCCGGGCCAACTCGGCGCCGCCAACTATTTTTTTTCGATAAAATGTGCAGATAAGAAACAAAATAAATATGTTATTTATACAAACATATCAATAATATCTATTAAGTCGAGTGTTGAAATTTGGTAGGTGTAGTGTTCTGCGACTTGAAACACCGCCAAGTTCCATATTCGATACATATCGATGCATAAATAAGAAAGTCCGCCATTTTGGATCCGTCATTTTAATTTTTTTAAGTTTGTTTTTCATCTGCACATTTTATCAAGAAAAAATATTTTAGTCCGGCGCCCAGTTGGCTCGGCGTCCAGTTGGCCCGGCGCCCAGTTGGCCTGCCGCCCAGTTGGTGGCGCCGAGTTGACCTAGTTGTCCTAGACTGCAACACATTTCAGGGGTCTGGTACGTTTCACCACCTTTCTTAAAACTATGAAGTTTTTTGAAAAATGATAATTTTAGACCATTTTATAGTGATTTAAAAAAAAATTGCGGAAAATCGTTGATTTTGTTAAAAAAATTGAAATTGAAAAATTCTTAAAAAATTCTACAAAAGAAGCATTTTCTCATTTCAAACTGAAACAAAACGGTCCCTGACGTCTATCAACTGTTAACAAAAACTTGAAATAACTAAGGTCACTGATCGAAATCGGGTCAGTTTTTTTGGTCTTTTTATGAAAATGCACAATTTTTAAAAAAGCATGACATTCAAAACAAAATCAAGAAAATTATGATTCCTACATTTTTACAATTAAAAATTAGTTTAATTGAACATTATATCAATTTTTATTCCTTAAAACACCAAAAATTAATAATTATTTACTTTTTTAAAATTTATCGAAGGTCTAACCGAACAAAACCAAACTGAACCGATCCGTATCGAAATGAACCAAATCAAACCGAATCTAACGGTTCGGTTTGGTTCGCTTCGATTTGGTTAAACTAAACCTGAACTGAATGTAGCTAAACCTATGTGGCCAATTAAAATGCGTTGGGTGACATTTGTGGCAACTAAAAGACGTTGCCGCCATTTTGTGACACTGTAAATAGAGCAATAACGCTGTGCCAATTTTTGACACAAAAAAACGACTGAATAATTAAACAAATATCTGGAAGCAGAACTGTATTTTCCAGCTGAGTAAAACATTGATATGCCCGGTAACTTTTATACAGTGGAGAAGGGGGGTTCAGAAATAAGAAAATTTTAAGCGCCACAGTGTTTTAATATCAATGTTTTACAAAGAAGATCTTATTTAAAATACAGTTCAACCAAAACGTTGTAGCTAAACAATGAAACTCTACTTACTTCCGAGGCTTCCAGAGTATTTGTGTAATTAAAAATAACCAGAAAAATTGCCTAATAAACAAAATAAAATTCTAAAAGATTCCTAAATGAATCAAAATGAGACAAATAGAAAGTTCCTTCTAGGTAGATGCACATTTCCAACAGGTCACAGTGTACCTACATTTGAGTCAGTAGTGTAAGACTCAATTATATACATGACTGTAAAAAAAAACAACACTTCCAAAATCATTCCATCATAGGGGAGATCTCGACCAAATATACGCTGTCATCATTCTACGTTGGGTAGAATGAGACAGACAGCAACCCAGTCCGAGATCCACCCCATGAGGTAAAACAATGTAAGGAAACCGCTAAAAAAATATAACCTCATCTCTCTTTTGTTTTTGCAAAGTTGGTCATTGGGTTGTACAAATAACGCAAAGATTTAGTTCATCTTGTTTATTCTAAAGGTTGAAGTTGAAGTTAATATTGGAAACATGCTTAAAATAAAGGAGTGTAACAAGGAAACCAAGTCAGAGCCAGAATGACACGCAATAGCAATTTAAACTTAGCTTAATTATGCCGCAAAATTGGGGTTATGACGTCATACCTTATCTTGCGTTTACAAAAATGTTGAAATTATATGGTGAAAATTATATATATATAAAAACAAATATTATATCTAAGGGGGTACTTGCTCCTACCTTGGTCTTCTTATTCTGTTATTTTGTTACTTGTAAACCGTATTGGTCCCAGACATTTTCCTCACTGCTGCACCGGTCCCAGTTCTTGTTCACGCCCACCCTAAGGATCTCCTAGCACATGATGCTAGGGCAGCACATAGTCAAAAATTGTTGCTGGATTTTTGCCCGAGCGTAAAACCCTGTGGAAAATGAAATGTTTCAGTTTCCTGGAATTCGTCTATTTTGCACGAAGTTCTCCTACACCGAGTAATTTAAGTCAAGAACCCCATGTCGACTCAATAAAATAAAGTAGATTTAAACAGATGAACTAAAATAATCCTAACGTACCTTTCCCAGGGTTACAGTGCTACACCCGGCTTCACACCAGCGTCCAGCACAACTGTCCCGTCGATGGAATGGACAGGGCTGTAGACAAAGGAGAAAAACAATATATAGTTTTTATCCAAAACGTGGTTTTAAAAAAAATAAAAAACTCCAAAAATTCCCCACGTCCTTTGTCTAAAAGTACATTTCACACGAAAAACAACTACAATTTGGGAGGCAAATATTGTCTTGAAGAATTCAAAAAAAATAATAAAAAAAATCGAACTTACCGCTCTTATTTCCCGTAGAAATGGCGTAGGCCGCCTTAAATCCCTCTCAAAGGGTGTAAGCGTCACTTTAAGATTCGCCTAAACACGACGGCTCACTCTTCACAGTCTCTGGGACAGAACCTGCAGCCACTGCAGTGCCACTAACCAAAAAAAAACAATGGCGATCCCAGAGACTTGTTGCCGACCCAGCCAGTTCTTTTGAAAAGAGACAAGGCACTTTGACGAGAACACAAAAAATGAAGTTGCCGAAAATCGTTAGTAGATCTGGTGGGGACAGTACACACAGTACCAACCAAATTTTCCCGGTTAAATTCAAATAAGGATGCAAACCTATTTATAAACAAAACGCTCTTACCAAAAAATCACTAAGTCCGGTTTGCGAGACTGGAGAAAAAAACCCTCGGTTTTCAATCTAACCAATGAGGAAATACATTAATACTTTCGTACCAGTATATAGGGGGCAGCATCGACCAAGGGGATATTGAAAATACGTAAATCGCACCTTGAGGTGTTGTCGGATCTATTTCCACTGTTGAAATTTTTATAACAAGGACCTCGAGACACCCTCCGTAAATAGACCGAGCATTTGCCTACCGGACCCCTGCCGACATAGCAAGTAGGAGGAAAATAACCAGCAGGACTGTAAGAAGCTCAGCATTAAAACCATCAACTGTAAAATCAATTACTGGAGATCAGAGCATGCATCAAACCCAGGAATATTCGAACACTCAACCAATTCCCATATGAGTAAAGCTATACTAAGTGTAGAATTTAGTTGTATTTTAGTTACAGTTTTAGTCAAAAGTTTCCTTTGCTCTTTATATATGTTTTCTCCAAGATTCATATGGTTTGACGCCATTTTTGTAAAACATTTCTACATTAATAAAGTTGTTTCTGAACTTGAACCTAAAAATACACATTGAACTACTGCTTAAACTCGGCACTAGAGTGCTCAGATGTTAAGTTTGTTCATCACTATCCAGCCCTACACAACCCTTCAATCCGACTGAGTTAGTTATTAACTTTATTTAACTATGATTATATATAAATTTATATAATATAAAAATACGATTTTGTTTATTCTTTTAGTCCTGGTTTTTATTCCTCGTTTATCTCCCATTTACAATAGTGCATAACTCGTATTTATTTTATCCTCTTCTTATCAAATTAATAAAGATATCAAAGTGGGCCAATATCCTCGAAAATAAACATAAGCGAATGAAATGTTCATCTAAATGTTTTCTTCCTGTTACTGAAACCATTTGTGATGCGGCAACGCCGCCATTCCCCAGCAGAACAGCTGTTTATTTTCATGAACGTCAAAGAAACCCACGAAATTCCACAGATAAACAAAACAATCAAAAGTTTTAATGTGATTTTTCCGAAACCTGTGATACTAAATTCCAATTACGATGTCCAGGTAATGCGATGTGCGTAGTGTCCACAGTAATTCGATGGAATGTCTCCTTTATAAGGTAACTTTTTGGACACTATATAACCTCCAAACCTAGCTCTATAAAATACCCTTAATTTGTGTACAGAAAGACGAGTCGAAGAGCCTTGATTATTTACCTAAATAAACAAATATGTAACGTTGCCTTAAACGTAAAAATGACACGTTACATATTCTCCCCCCCAACTTCAAGACGATTAACCTAAAAAGGTCGACTTAAGGTCTTTGGCATGCCAGCTCCCTGATAGTACTTTCCCCGATGGTTCCTGAAGCTCCAATATCCAAGGAGAAATTTTATTCCTAATCACATAAGGACCAACGAATTTCGGTGCTAACTTCTTTGAGAAAAACTTCGCAGCATCTGACAACACATAATTCTTCTTCCAAACACGCTGACCCACAACAAAGTTGGGTACCCTTGTACGCAAATTATACTGAACTACGTTTTTCTCTCCCGCCACCTCTAACCTTCTCTTAACATCAGCATAGAGCTTCCGGAAACCTTAGTTCTTACTTTCAGCTGCGGATTGTACACCATTCTCTTCAGATAACAAAACTGGGTTGGAGTAATCTTTTCCTGATAAACACATATTCCTACCAAAATTAACAAAGAAAGGAGACATCCTGGTTGTCCCATGGGTTGCAGTACGAATCGCGCAGGCAAGTTTATATATTTGTTCGTCCCACTTCCTGTGGTTGTCTTGCACATAACAACATAACATGGTTTTTAACGTATGATTCGTCCTTTCTGTTGGATTTGCTCTGGGGTGATAATACGGATTATACTGAATTTTAACCTGATAACTCTCAGCAAAACGCTTAAACTCGTTACTTTTGTACTGAGGGCCATTATCACAAATTATCAAACGGGGTACTCCGAAGATCATAAATACTTGCTCCTCAAGATGCTTGACAACAGCTTGAGTAGGGGCTGTTCGCATTGGAAAACCTAAGGAAAACTTACTCAAATAGTCCGTAACGACGAGAATCCAGCAATTACCCTTTGTCGAACGAGGTAGAGGTCCACATAAATCCGTCGAAATAATTTCCCAAGGACGAGTTGGTTTTGGGTGAGATATCATCTGATCAGATACACCTTGTGTATCACCTTTATGAGCTGCACAGACAAAGCATTTCTTTACAAAAGTTGCCACGTCCTGGCGCATTTTTGGCCAATAATATTTTTCTGCCAGTCTGTGGAAGGTTTTATACACACCCATATGTCCTGCGGTAAGAGGATCGTGAGCTTCTCCAATAATTCTACGCCTATGATCTTTGGGAACTACCTCTTTCCAATATTCGTTAGATGGTGAAAGTTAAGGGTATTCTTGTTTGACATATTTATACAACTTATTATCAGTGTATCTCCAATTCGTGAATTTTAGTGGTGATTCCACGACCCTCTTTCCCATCTTTTGGTACCATCGATCTTTAATTGCTGTTGAAACGTCTCTGGGCTGCGAAATTGTATCAATCATGGGTACTGTACGAGATAACATGTCCGGGACAACTAAATCTTTCCCTTTCCGATGGATTACTTCAAAGTCATATTGCTGCAGTTTTACAGACCAACGAGCAAGTCTTCCACTGGGCTCTTTCAAGCTATGAAGCCATTTTAAGCTAAAATGATCTGTTGTGACCTTAAATGAGATCCCCTCAATATAAGGCCGGAGCATCTCTATCGCCCAAACCAATGCAAAACATTCTCGCTCGGTGGTCGTGTAAACACGTTCTTGCTTAGTCAAAGATCGACTCAAATAGCATATGACTTTGTCTCCTTCAGGATAAGGTTGCGTTAAACATGCTCCTATTCCATATCCTGATGCGTCTGTTTAAATAACAAATTCTTTGGTATAATCTGGACATGTAAGAATCGGTGCAGTCACTAAAAATTCCTTAATCTTAATAAATGCCTTTTCGCAGTCTGGAGTCCAATCGAACTTTTGATTTTTCTTAGTTAGAGCTGTAATTGGAGCTATTATCGCTGAAAAATTCTCTATGAAACGTCTATACCATGCTTTAATTTTATTAGGGTCAACTCGGATGCCTCGACGGTCCACTACGAATCCTAAATAAGTCATTTCTGGCCTACACAGTTGGCATTTCTCCCAACTTACCGTTATCTTTGCATTCTGCAATCTTCGTAGGACTTCTTCAAGAATTCTAAGATGTTCAGAAAAGCTCCGTGTGACAATTACGAGGTCATCGAGATATACGTACACGTAGGGGTCTAAATCGTTTCCTATGATGCTATCCATGAGTCTCTGCCAAGTTGCAGGTGCATTATGAAGACCAAAAGGTAAACGCTTAAATTGGAAGAGACCTCGTCGACAGATGAATGCTGTTAGTGGCTTCGATGATTCTGCCATTGGTACTTGCCAATAGGCGCTTTTGATATCTAAAGTTGACAAGTACTTAGCATCTTTCAACTTGTCAAGAGTCTCGGATACGAGTGGTAAAGGATAACTATCACGCGCCGTCACTGAGTTCAATTTGCGGTAGTCTACGCAGAAACGATATTTCTTTGTGTTTTTCTTTTGTACTATTACCACTGGTGAAGCCCATGAACTACTGCTCCGTTCTATTACATCTAGTTTCAGAATTTCGTCGATTTCGTCATCAATAAGTTTTTGAATGACCGGTGAGACCTTATATGTACGTTGTCTTATCGGTGCTGCATCTGATGTAATCTTATGCTCTACCCTGTCTGTACATCCCAGAGAGTCACCCTTAATAGTCTTATATTTATCGACCAATTCCTCTAGTCGTTCTGATTCATAAGGCGTAAGAGTAGTTTGTTGGTCTGATGTTTCCAAAGAACAAATCTCGTCTTTATTATCGGCAAAGTGCCACTCATTAACACTTAAGTTCGGTACTATACCCATCGAAATCCAAAAATCTAATCCTAAAATCAAAGTGTGCGGCAACTCAGGAACGACGACGACCTCTATTAACCTAAATTTATCTTGAATTTGCATAGGAAGCTGCACTGTCCCAATACTACTCGTGCTTTGACCATTTGCCACAATACAACTCGTCTTCTTCGTCGTATCAAGTGAAAAACCAAACCTCTCGATGATTGATCAACCATGATTCCCTAAAAAGGTACGTGAAGCCCCGGAATCCAACAAACCTAATAACTTATTTCCGAGCACATCCACTTCTAAATAAGGCCTCTCATCTTTACGAGCCTGACTTATCACATAATCTAAAACGTACGTTAGCCTATCGGTCGATAGTTGTTCAGGCTGACTCGAAGCTGACGAGCGCCTGGGTCCGTTTCCCTGACGATTATAATTACGACATTCTCTTACTGTTACCTCTGCCTGACCACACGAATAACACTGCTTACCTCTAGGTAATGCGCACCCGATTGCCATGTGCCCTGTTTGGTTGCATCTATAACAAACAACGTCCCTGTTCGCCCTACCAGATCCAACACCCTGTGGTGGTTGGACATCCCTGTCACTTACGCTAGACTGACCACTAGGTGGTTGTTGTCTCTCTCTATCAGCTCTAGCAGAGAAACTGCCTGCTGGCTGCTGCCTATTTCTGTCGAATCTATTAGCAGGATGATTTAAATTCTGTTGGTTCGATATCCCGGCACCTGATAATTGAATTGCATCAACCCCTGTTGGGAAATCATCAATATCGCTCTCTACGTCAACGTAGGACAAGTCAGGTTCAATAGATTGGTTTCTTCTAGGAGTAAAATTCTCCTCCTCTAACCCATATCTCTGGTATCAATCATCGACACAAATCTTTTAGATGTGATAGGCTATTGACCTCAGTAGCAATCAACCCATTCTTATAGATGTCTGCTATATTTCTGAAGACGATTGCTAATTTTGCCTCTTCAGAAACAGGACAGCCAAGTCTTTGGAAGTATGTGTTCATGACAGCAATATAGGTCCCTATAGACTCTCTAGGGCCTTGTCTACGATTTTGGATTTCCTTTAACAGCTTCTCGCCATATGAAGAAGGAAGATATTCTGCCATGAACCTCTGTTCCAGCTGTTCCCATGTATGGACTTCTCTTCGAACATCTTTATAAAAAGTATAGGCTGACTTGTCAAAAAGATCAATGCCCGAGTTCAGTAGAACCTTTTTACTAACTCCTCTCGCCTGACTTAACTCGTCCACTCTCTCAAAAAATGCGGTGACGGAGATTGTACCCCTCTCGCCTGTAAACTTTAAGTTCCATTTATGCGGAGGTACAGGTGCAACGTGATATGAGGTACCAGGATCACTTGACATTGGTACTGGCGACGAACATGAAAATGGTCGTGACTGAGCAATTGGTGCAATGCTACTTTGGAGGGCAGCTAAACTCAAAGGAACGGTAGACGGTTATTGATACTGAAGAGCTGTTGTACCGTAATTCTCAATCGGCATAGGGAGTGGTGCTTGTACTGAAGTTTGAGTTGGGTTCGTTAGCATTTGCATGTGCTCTGGAGCAATGACCGACGGTTGGTTCTTAGGCTGTTAAGCTGTTCTTTGTGTGCTCGAGTGCGGTGGTTGCGGGAAATGAGACTGGTTAGGTATGTTGCCAGCATTTGTTGAGTGGTCTGAGCCTCGACTCGTTGAATGGGTTTCAGATGCTTCATCATCATCTGAGGTCACGCCAACTCTCAATAAATCTGTTGCTTGGCTCTGCAACCTCCCAATCAAACTCAAGGTTTCCGCAACCAGTACGCCTTTCGTTTGACTTTCTTCAAAGTTGGACGGTTTCATGTTGTTAATCCTGGCTAACACGTGTTCCAACCTTACAGCGATTTTCCTAAACTCTCCCCCTTTACTCGTACCAGAGAACTTTTCTACCAGCGTTACCAGACTATCAAGCTTCTTCATGCAGCTTAAAGCATCTTGGCCAAATTTAAAGGTATACGGAGGGTATCTCATACTTGCATCAGTCTTTTCTCTTTGTTTGATCAGTATAAGCTGTTGTTTCATCTCTTCCACCGATCCAATAGCTATGCCTTGTTAACTCATAGATTAATTCGTCCTTGACTAAGTACCTTATGTCAGACAACCGACTTACAGAAACAGCCATGGTGCCTTTTATATATATTAAAACTTTAAACTTTAAAACTCTTAATTATACCTCCTAATTAAAAAAACTAAACCACGTAATAACAAACACAAAGTTCACTTTAAATTCACTAGTGAAAATCGAAAATCACTATAAATTTTCTCACAAATGTAGAAAATATAAAACTTAAATACGGGCAGACGCGAACAAAATCGAAGAACACCGGAGCAGTAAGAAAATAAAATTTATTTGCATTTAAAAATGTAATCATAGTTTATATTAATTATTTGTACAACCAACTATGACGTCCAACCTTGCAGAGAGAGATAACTACTTAAATCCTAAATTAGAATTAACAAGTAGCCATAAAAAAAAATTAAAAAAAATAAAAAAAAGACAAGAACTTTGGCAGTGTTTAGGTTTTATGTTCCACTCCTGCGTGAATAAAACCAAAAAAAAATAATTGCGCTTATCCTAGCGGAACTGGATTAAAATTAAAGTTAAGTGATGTTTGTTGACCTCAGCAACCGAATAGGTAAATTTATCCCTAAATGGAACGTACAACAGACTACCTATAACAAAAAAAATCCCAAAGCTGTTGTACGCAGTTAACGCTAGGGTATACTATTGCTATTGCAGAACGGCTCCACTAATAAATTCCTCAAAAAAAAAACCCAAATCGCCGTATACAATGATTTTTCTCGAAAGAATAAATCAAAACCCACTTTAACCTGCTTACCTGTCCTGAGGTTACACGAACCATGCATTGCTTAAGGCAACATCATCCCTTAATATATAAGTGAACGCAATAAACATCGGAACAGATGTTCATGTTATAGAAATCGTAAAATATGCTCAATAAAAAAAAAATCCGCTCGCTAAACTTGCGTCGAATTAGCCTAGTAAGGATGTTGTGTGTAATTAAAAAAAAATTTTTAAAAATTTACCGATGATATAAAAAAAAATGTATACAAATAACGTCTTGGTAGGACTGCAACTCTCTAATAATCGTTAAAATGAAATTCCCAAAATTTTAACTAAATTGATGCAAACCATGGTCAAGAAGACCCTAGGACCGTACCGGATGGTGTCCAAAAAAATTTAAAAATTTTTTTTTTGGTGTCGAACACAGTAGCCCAATAATCAAAAAAAATTAATTAGTGGCTCACTAAAGTTTTCAAAATATTACTCTACCCTGGTTTGGAGTAGGGAGAAAAAAAAATTAAAACAAATGATGATAGGTTGTTAAAACGCGAGGGTTCGAAATGAAATTATATTTTAATTAAAAAAAAAAAATATATTTAAATAAACTGGTAAAAGAATTGTAGGGCAAGGTACTACTACGCACCAAGAAAAAATTTCCAAAAAAAAATATTAAAAAAAAATATTTTCAAAAAAAAATTAAAAATGTTTAAGTGGGGTTGCAGCTCCTATTAACGATTTTAAAAGAATTAAAATAAAATTAGCACTAGAAAAATCTTAATAGAGTAATGTCATGCAACAGTTTTTGTTATTTTCCTTTAAAAACAGTTGTAGATTTCCTTTCCTCTCCCAAAACTGTGTGAATGTGAAAAGTGAATGAGCTAGAAAAATTAATTTATTATCCGGAAGAAAAAATTGTTGGAAATTAAATTTACTTAAAAATCATAAGGTATAAAAATCGTAATTGCAAAAAAAACAATCAGTTTAGGAAAAGAAAAAAAAATATTTATGTTCCAGAAAACAAACGATGTTAGTATATTTGTTTAAAATTATTACTTAAGAAATAAGCAAGGTTAGTACTTATTTACTGTACCACTATAATAATGTGAACCTAAGTTTTAAACTTTGCACTCAACCCCGTAAAGAATTATCTTGTGTGCACTTTCAGAAAAACAACTATGAAAACAATTCCAAGGTTCACCTATAAGAACGTTGTAAAACTAAATCTGCCTACTCAAGTGTCTTTACACACAACATCTAATCAAAAAAAATTTACTGCTTAATGCATTCTCAGATCCTTATTCCTGGTGTTCACGAGATATAAAATTAAGTTGGGCCCTTCCCACAACTATTAGTTAAAGCAAAATTACCAAATATCCAAGGGCTAATAAGACTCTATCCCTACAAATGACATTTTGAAATGAAACAGCTGGGAATAATCCTGCGTAAATACCAGAAAACAAAATCAAGAACCAAAAACTATTACATTAATTTTAAAAGAGCCTAATAACCTCCCGGCCCCGAATAAACTTTTGTTATATCATCAAAACTCGGCCTAAAACCAAAAAAATCTTTTTATTAAACATTTCCCCTATTTCCTAAGTATAATAATTCCAATCCCATCTGCACCCTATATATATTTTAACCGGTTAAACGCCCACAGGCGAAACAATATCTTATTTCAAAGAAAGGGTGAAGATATTTTGAAGCACCCTGTGAAAATAGGACACTATTATGGAAAATTGTTCAGATCAGTGTTCTTACTAATTTTTAACCTAAATATATCTAGTTCCCTCATGTGCATGTTACTATTTTAATTCCTATCATAATTAAATAGATCACAAAATTTGTCTTTCTCCGCGAATCTGCAAGGTCCTGGAAAATGCGAGATTCAGCCTGAAGGCCAAATTTGGATGTATTTTAATTTAGCGAAAACCGAAGTTGTGAAATCCTAAAAAGATTAGCAGGAAGTCCTCGTTCCTCGATTTCTACACTCCGAACCAAACATTCCTTCCATTTCAACCCAGCTCGCGGGAGGAAAACCCCTAATTATTGCAATACAAAAGGTACTACTATCATATTATGCATAACAAAAAAAAATATATGCCCTCTTCATTGTTTAGTCGCATCAAAGAAAACCTATTGTTTTTAAATTTATTCTTAGGTTGATTTTTTTTTTTAAATCAATCATCTTAAATTTATTTCATTATTTGAGGTCATCTGTATAAAATTATTTTAAAATTAAAAAAAAATTATTTCCCAATTGTCCACAACTTCCAAATCTTCATCCCTAAATAGGTACTTTCTTAGTCTAACACCATCCATCTTTATCCAACATAACGCTTTAATTTCAGAAGCAGCAAAACAAAGATGAAGTGAAAAAGCTAAGAAAGTAAGTTGGAAGTTGCTTTACAATGGGCGCAGGTGACAGGCCCCTTTAGGTACACGCCACTGTCCTGGAATGCAAACTATCAAAAAACTGAAGACTAGCATATCTGCCGTCAAACAACATTTGGCATGAAATAAAAATAATTCCATATCATACCAGTATCCTCAAAAACAAAACGTTTTTCATTATAAGACTCAAACACCTAACCAATAAATCTTGTTATTTAAAATTATGATTTGGAAGTAAAAGATTTATTTATTCCTGCCTGATCAACTAAGACAAAAAAAGTTCACCTTTTGTAACTCAAGAAGTTCCCGTTTGGTCCCCTAAAAAAATATTACCTGCCTGGTCCCCCGTTAAAACTACGACCATTATACAAACCATTTTGACCAAAACAAGAATTCGAGAAGTTATGTTTACAGAAAGAAATAATTTTCTAAGAAAAATAAAATTATTTAAGAAAAGAAGTCAAATTTTGAAATATTTTTACCAATTACCCCCGCCTAGCATTTATATCTAGTTGAAAGTCTTTCTTAAATTCACTGACCAATTTTACGGCCTCAAAATGACATTACTTAAAAAAATTACTGAACTTTACAAATGAACTAAAAAAAATCAAAAAAACTTATATCTATATCTGTCTCAGTTAAACATTTCTTTTGTGGTACTATATCTAGTTGGGCCCCAAATTCATCTTCTCTGTATTCAATCCGGAGCAGGCAAAACTTCTCAAGGCTCAAACATAAATGTTTGCTCTCCATTGGCCATGACCAAGCTATGACCTGAACGCAGAAAAAAAATACAGAAAGAAACAATTGTGAACCAGAAAAACTTTAATTGATAGAAATACCCGTAGGTCATTTTTAAAAAAAATGCACTCCAAAGCCCAACGCTGTATTTTCTACCAAAAAAAATTTTGACCAGTCACGAAAACACAACTAGACAACTAAACTGGCAACCAAAGACCTAAAAAAAAACTGCCCCAATAAAAATAACCAAAAAAAAATGTTAACTGGACTCTTGGCATTGATCTTCAGCCAATGTGTTGCTCTAGGAATTTTAGCCTTGTGCTCCCTAAAGTTCCGAGCTGACACTATGTAGTAGTAGTACCATCCTCTGACCCGATGTAACTGAGTGACGTAAGATCTTAATTGTCATCAACAGTTACCACCAAAAACAAGAAAAGAAAATGACAACGCAAAACAAACTCATTTTTCTTTTCTTTTATTACTAATTAATACTTTCAACTAAACAAAGCTACCAGCTGTTAAGCTATATTTACTTTAAAACAACCTAGCCAAGAAAAATTTGTGTGAAACCCTGTAAAAATATTCCAATATCCAAGTGGTGATATCCCACAAAAAATTAAAATCACCAAAAAAAATAACTTGTTGGCCTAAATAAATTGACTGCACTAAAAAATAATCGGTGAAATAATTTCTATCTTATTACAAGCAGGAACTAATAACATATTAGTAGTAGGCAACCTGCAAAAAAAAATTGTCAGAAAAACACACTACATCTGTCATATATTTAAAACTAAAAAGACCATGTCTGGAGGTCCATCCACCTATAAATCAACAAAAAAATTGAAGTAAATTTACATTACTTTTACAAAAAATTAAAATGTTTTTCCTACAAAAAAGCTTTAAAGAATTAAGACCTGAGTTGGACTCCGTTCATAATAAATAAAAACTCCCATGTTTTTTATCCACTTATTCTTCCTTAATAAATAAAAATGAATCTTTTATTTTCCAAGAAAAAACTTGTGAAGATAAGTTAATAAAAAACTATGAGAACTACTAAAATAACAAACCGAATTCCAAATTAACGCTTAAATATTACCAAAAAAATGTTTAAATAATTTTATCAAAACCAGCGATGATGAAAAGTCTTGTTTTTTATTAAAAAAAAGTGATTGGGTGTCAAAAACACCGACAGCCACTTAAAGTCTTTAACCTGGCTTTGGTTGTGACACAAAAAAATTTTTCTCTAAAAAATTGTTGGAAATTAAATTTACTTAAAAATCATAAGGTATAAAAAATCGTAATTGCAAAAAAAACAATCAGTTTAGGAAAAGAAAAAAAAAATTTTCAAATTCAAAAAAAAACCAAAAAAAATTACATGAGATGTTAAAAAACTAGCCAAAACTCACGTAGGGCGCCATTTGTGGCCAATTAAAATGCTTTGGGTGACATTTGTGGCAACTAAGAGACGTTGCCGCCATTTTGTGACACTGTAAATAGAGGAATAACGCTGTGCCAATTTTTGACATCAAAAAACTACTGAATAATTAAACAAATATCTGGAAGCAGAACTGTATTTTCCAGCTAGGTAAAACATTGATATGCCCGGTAACTTTTATACAGTGGAGAAGGGGGGTTCAGAAATAAGAAAATTTTAAGCGCCACAGTGTTTTAATATCAATGTTTTACAAAGAAGATCTTATTTAAAATACAGTTCAACCCAAACGTTGTAGCCAAACAATGAAACTTTACTTACTTCCGAGGCTTCCAGAGTATTTGTGTAATTAAGAATAACCAGAAAAATTGACTAATAAACAAAATAAAATTCTAAAAGATTCCTAAATGAATCAAAATGACACAAATAGAAAGTTCCTTCTAGGAGTCAGTAGTGTAAGACTCAATTATATACATGACTGTAAAAAAAACAACACTTCCAAAATCATTCCATTATAGGGGAGATCTGGACCAAATATCCGCTGTCATCATTCTACGTTGGGTAGAATGAGACAGACAGCAACCCAGTCCGAGATCCACCCCATGAGGTAAAACAATGTAAGGAAACCGCTAAAAAAAATATAACCTCATCTCTCTTTTGTTTTTGCAAAGTTGGTCATTGGGTTGTACAAATAACGCAAAGATTTAGTTCATCTTGTTTATTCTAAAGGTTGAAGTTGAAGTTCATATTGGAAACATGCTTAAAATAAATGAGTGTAACAAGGAAACCAAGTCAGAGCCAGAATGGCACGCAATAGCAATTTAAACTAAGCTTAATTATGCCGCAAAATTGGGGTTATGACGTCATACCTTATCTTGCGTTTACAAAAATGTTGAAATTATATGGCGAAAATTATATATATATAAAAACAAATATTATATCTAAGGGGGTACTTGCTCCTACCTTGGTCTTCTTATTCTGTTATTTTGTTACTTGTAAACCGTATTGGTCCCAGACATTTTCCTCACTGCTGCACCGGTCCCAGTTCTTGTTCACGCCCACCCTGAGGATCTCCTAGCACATGATGCTAGGGCAGCACATAGTCAAAAATTGTTGCTGGATTTTTGCCCGAGCGTAAAACCCTGTGGAAAATAAAATGTTTCAGTTTCCTGGAATTCGTCTATTTTGCACGAAGTTCCCCTACACCGAGTAATTTAAATCAAGAACCCCATGTCGACTCAATAAAATAAAGTAGATTTAAACAGATGAACTAAAATAATCCTAACCTTAGAGTAATAATAATATAAAGAGAAGAAGTCAACCGCGGCCCCGTGTAAATTTTCCCTCTTCGTGGCGGTCATTCCTGGAAATTTAGAATTTGCAGAATCCCCGGCGATGGCAACATAGCTGCGTCACTGGAATCATCTCGAAAAAACCACACTGGGCTGAATTTTCACAATATTTTCATTATTTTTTTTCATATTAACATAGCACTTCTTGTTTATTTTTACGTCCAACTAAGTTCTTTTTTACAAAAATAAAACTCAGCACACAGAAAAAAACACCAAAAATTCAATATTCCGAGTCCCACGGCCAAGACAACACTGCATTTAATACAAACACATGTTACTGTCAGTGTCGACCTTAGAGCTTATGAATATCTGGACTAACCGTTCACGACTTGAGGACCCACCTAATTAAACTTGTTGCCATTATATAAGTGAAAAAATAATCTTTTGTTTGAAACTCGCAGACAATGATTGAGTAGAAATAAAATTTTGGACTTCCATTATCTTTATCTGAGGGCACGGCAGTGCCTCGCCAAGTTCGCGCTGCCGTACCATCTTTTCTTGAAACATTTCAGCCCATATTTGACCTATCTCAAACTCTACTTTGGAAAGAGCTACGAATCTCATACTTTGCACAGTCGTAGACCTTCATAAAGTTAACAACCCCTCCAAGTTTCATGGATTTCTATAAAGTAGTAAAGTAGTTACGAAATTTCAAAAAACGTCGAAATTGCCACTCACTCACTGACTTACTCACTCATGTATAGATCATCAAAATTCTACTGTACTTCCAGACACGCTACAGAGCTGAAATTTGGCAGACTGATAGAAATTATGACCAAACCCCTGGAAAAAATCAAAAAGCCCCAAAATTCTAATTTTCTCCCCTCCCCTTTACATGTAAAATTATTTAAAAGTAACATTACCCACATCTAGAAATGCTAGAGAGCTGAGCTTTGGCAGCCTAATAGGAACTATGATAAAACTATAGGAACAAACACCCCAAAATTCTAATATACTTCCCTCCCATATAAATGTAAAGTTATGTAAAAGTAAAACTGCCCACTTCCAGAAACGCTAGAGAGCTGAGCTTTTTAAGACTGAAAGACACTATGATAAAACTATAGGAAAAAATTTTAAAACACCAATATTTTAATTTACTTCCTTCTCCTATACATGTAAATTTAAATAAAAGTAATATTGCCCACTTCCAGAAACGCTAAAGAGCTGAGCTTTGGAAGGCTGATAGAAACTATGATAAAACTATGGGAAAAAATTTTAAAACCCCAAAAATAAATTTTCATTTACTCTCCTTCCCTATAAATGTCAAGTTATGTAAAAGTAACATTACCCACTTCCAAAAACGTTAGAGACCTGAGCATTGGAAGACTGATAGGAACTATGATAAAACTATAGGAAAAAATTTAAAAACACGAAAATTTTAGTTTACTTCCCTCCCTATACATGTAAAATTATGCAAAAGTAACATTGTCCACTTTCAGAAACGCTAGAGAGCTAAGCTTTTTAAGACTGAAAGCAACTATGATAAAACTATGGGAAAAAATTTTAAAACACCAATATTATAATTTACTTCCCTCTCCTCTAAATGTAAATTTATATAAAAGTAACATTGCCCACTTCCAGAAACGCTAGAGAGCTGAGCTTTGGAAGGCTGATAGAAACTACGATAAAACCATGGGAAAAAATTTAAAAACCCCAAAAATTTTCATTTACTCTTCTCCCCTATAAATGTGAAGTTATGTAAAAGCAACATTACCCACTTCCAAAACCGCTAGAGAGCTGAGCTTTGGAAGGCTGATAGCAGCTATGATAAAACCATGGGAAAAAATTAAAAGACCTGAAAATTTTAAGTGAGGCATTGCAAAATTTTGATCAATATTCCGCATATTTTACTATTTTAAAAATTAAATATTATCCAATTCCTTTAAAAAAGAAGTGAAATCATAACAAAAACATTTCATGTAAAAATAACCAAGTACGCGGCATTCCGTAAAAAGAATTGAGATAAAAGTAAAGTCAAGTTCTCCAATACAAATTTCAAAAGGAAAGTAAGAAACTAGTTTGGAAATGTTTTTCTAAACTTGGCTATTACGGCTGTAAATGACTCAGGCACAGTGCTTAATTGAACATAAAGAAGATTGGCTGTAAAGTTTAGAAAAACATTCCCAACTAGTAAAAATCTTTCATTTTGAAATTTGTATTGGAGAACTTGGCCTTACTTTTATCTCAATTCTTTTTACGGAATGCCATTTTCGCGTACTTGGCTCTTTTTTACATGAAATGTTTTCAAGTGTAAACTAAACAATCCAGTCTAAAGGCTTCTACTTATACCACTTGGTGTGCAGTCGGCCCGCTCCCTTTTTACCATCCTAGCCCGCACAGCAACGGCTAGAGAAGGTATTGTTTTCGACAAAAAATTTTTTTTCAGATAACACCGAAAATGTGTTATTTGGGTGTATTTTGACCTACCCTAGCAATATCGTCGTGATATCTGTCTGTGTTTTGTGTGTATGTATGTATATCTGTCCGTAACGCGATAGCTCCTAAACCGCTTAACCGATTTACATGAAATTTTCAACTAAAATAGTACTCGATACTGAAACGAGCTGATTAGATTTTAGTCAAAATTCGTGAATGCTAATGACAATTTTTTGACAGTTAAAAAGTTTTAAAAATGCTAACTTTTTAATGGAACGTCGCATCAATACAAATTTCGGTTTTCCAAATATAGTAGCGCGCGTTTTTTGAAAAAAGTTATGCTATAACCGAAAAGTTCGTAGGAGCTTTTATTTCGGAGATATTTAGAAAAAACTGTTTTCAAGGTTGATATAACGTGGGGTGTGCTAATGGGCTAGGAAGGTATCAGATCCGTCATGGACCCATTTATTTAATTCCAAGACGCTTGTTTCCCTTAAGGTGTGGTTTCACACAAAAAAACTACAAAACTACTAAATACTTAGAGAAAATTAAAACAATCCTATGAAATTTTCGCTTGAATGGTTAATAGTGCTTTAACTCTCCAAACAGAAAAGCCGCATTTTAAAATAATAAAATAGAATATCCTTAATACCGGTTAAAACTGTTGGAACAATGACTAATAGTTAATCGTCCTCTACAATAGGAAAAAGGATTCCCTTTTTAACTGGGGATATAGTCCAAGTAGCTCAAAACGAAACCCAACCCGGCCCTGCTAAAACGAAATCCGTAATATGATTTCATACACCTGTTGCCACGTCCTGAAAAAATTGTGGGAAAAGAGGTCGTTCATAAATTATGTTGTCTAAATGAGTTTTTAACGCAGATTGTAATAAGAAATACACAGCATAAAACGACGCGACGCCGGCTAATAAGCGCATGACAAATTATCGCACGGTTTGAATAGCCTAACCAACTCAAAGCACTATATATTTTGGTAAGGTAAGAAGTTGAACCTTACTTATTATTTATAAAATTTTACAGAGGCAGAGGAGGCGGCAACAGCGGAAAAGCTACATTGTTTACCAACAAATGAATGAATGACCGCCGAAACCGGGGCTACTACTTCTCTTGATATGTTAACCTTTCCCAGGGTTACAGTGCTACACCCGGCTTCACACCAGCGTCCAGCACAACTGTCCCGTCGATGGAATGGACAGGGCTGTAGACAAAGGAGAAAAACAATATATAGTGTTTATCCAAAACGTGGTTTTAAAAAAAAATAAAAAACTCCAAAAATTCCCCACGTCCTTTGTCGAAAAAGTACATTTCACACGAAAAACAAGTACAATTTGGGAGGCAAATATTGTCTTGAAGATTTCAAAAAAAAATTAAAAAAGAAATTGAACTTACCGGTTTTATTTCCCGTAGAAATGACGTAGGCCGCCTTAAATCCCTCTTAAAGGGTGTGAGCGTCACTTTAAGATTCGCCTAAACACGACGGCTCACTCTTCACAGTCTCTGGGACAGAACCTGCAGCCACTGCAGTGCCACTAACCAAAAAAAAACCATGGCGATCCCAGAGACTTGTTGCCGACCCAGCCAGTTCTTTTGAAAAGAGACAAGGCACTTTGACGAGAACACAAAAAATGAAGTTGCCGGAAACCGTTATTAGATCTGGTGGGGACAGTACACACAGTACCAACCAAATTTTCCCGGTTAAATTCAAATAAGGATGCAAACCTATTTATAAAAAAAACGCTCTCACCAAAAAATCACTAAGTCCGGTTTGCGAGACTGGAGAAAAAACCCCGCCGTTTTCAAACTAACCAATGAGGAAATACATTAATACTTTCGTACCGGTATATAGGGGGCAGCATCGACCAAGGGGATATTGAAAATACGTAAATCGCACCTTGAGGTGTTGTCGGATCTATTTCCACGGTTGAAATTTTTATAACAAGGACGTCGAGACACCCTTCATACATAGACCGAACATTTGCCTACCGGACCCCTGCCGACATAGCAAGTAGGAGGAAAATAACCAGCAGGACTGTAAGAAGCTCAGCATTGAAACCATCAACTATAAAATCAATTACTGGAGATCAGAGCATGCATCAAACCCAGGAATATTCGAACACTCAACCAAATCCCATATGAGTAAAGCTATACTAAGCGTAGAATTTAGTTGTATTTTAGTTACAGTTTTAGTCAAAAGTTTCCTTTGCTCTTTATATATGTTTTCTCTAAGATTCATATGGTTTGACGCCATTTTTGTAAAACATTTCTACATTAATAAAGTTGTTTCTGAACTTGAATCTAAAAATACACATTGAACTACTGCTTAAACTCGGCACAAGAGTGCTCAGATGTTAAGTTTGTTCATCACTATCCAGCCCTACACAACCCTTCAATCCGACTGAGTTAGTTATTAACTTTATTTAACTATGATTATATATAAATTTATATAATATAAAAATACGATATTGTTTATTCTTTTAGTCCTGGTTTTTATTCCTCGTTTATCTCCCATTTACAAAAGTGCATAACTCGTATTTATTTTATCCTTTCCTTATCAAATTAATAAAGATATCAAAGTGGGCCAATATCCTCGAAAATAAACATAAGCGAATGAAATGTTCATCTAAATGTTTTCTTCCTGTTACTGAAACCATTTGTGATGCAGAAACGCCGCCATTCCCCAGCAGAACAGCTGTTTATTTTCGTGAACGTCAAAAAAAATTACAAAATTTTACAGATAAACAAAACAATCAAAAGTTTTAATGTGGTTTTTCCGAAACCTGTGATCCTAAATTCCAATTACGATGTCCAGATAATGCGATGTGCGTAGTGTCCACAGTAATTCGATGGAATGTCTCCTTTATAAGGTAACTTTTTGGACACTATATAACCTCCAAACCTAGCTCTATAAAATATCCTTAATTTGTGTACAGAAAGACGAGTCGAAAGAGCCTTGATTATTTACCTAAATAAACAAATATGTAACGTTGCCTTAAACGTAAAAATGACACGTTACACCTAACCGAAACAAACTGAACCTAGCGGAACCTAACCAAACATAATCAAACTGAACCAAACCTACCCGAACCAAACCTAACCGAACCGAGTCGAACCAACCAAACCAAACCAAACCGAACCGTTAGATTCGGTTTGGTTCGGTTCGATTTGGTTAAAATAAACCGAACCTAACCGAATATAGCTAAACCTAACCTAAACAATCCTAGCGGAACCTAATCAAACTGAACCAACCTAACCCAACCTAACCCAACCTAACCGAACCTAACCGAACCTAACCCAACCTAACCCAACCTAACCCAACCTAACCCAACCTAACCCAACCTAACCCAACCTAACCCAACCTAACCCAACCTAACCCAACCTAACCCAACCTAACCCAACCTAACCCAACCTAACCCAACCTAACCCAACCTAACCCAACCTAACCCAACCTAACCCAACCTAACCCAACCTAACCCAACCTAACCCAACCTAACCCAACCTAACCCAACCTAACCGAACCTAACCCAACCTAACCCAACCTAACCCAACCTAACCCAACCTAACCCAACCTAACCCAACCTAATCCAACCTAACCCAACCTAATCCAACCTAACCCAACCTAACCCAACCTAACCCAACCTAACCCAACCTAACCCAACCTAACCCAACCTAACCCAACCTAACCCAACCTAACCCAACCTAACCCAACCTAACCCAACCTAACCCAACCTAACCCAACCTAACCCAACCTAACCCAACCTAACCCAACCTAACCCAACCTAACCCAACCTAACCCAACCTAACCCAACCTAACCCAACCTAACCCAACCTAACCCAACCTAACCCAACCTAACCCAACCTAACCCAACCTAACCCAACCTAACCCAACCTAACCCAACCTAACCCAACCTAACCCAACCTAACCCAACCTAACCCAACCTAACCCAACCTAACCCAACCTAACCCAACCTAACCCAACCTAACCCAACCTAACCCAACCTAACCCAACCTAACCCAACCTAACCCAACCTAACCCAACCTAACCCAACCTAACCCAACCTAACCCAACCTAACCCAACCTAACCCAACCTAACCCAACCTAACCCAACCTAACCCAACCTAACCCAACCTAACCCAACCTAACCCAACCTAACCCAACCTAACCCAACCTAACCCAACCTAACCCAACCTAACCCAACCTAACCCAACCTAACCCAACCTAACCCAACCTAACCCAACCTAACCCAACCTAACCCAACCTAACCCAACCTAACCCAACCTAACCCAACCTAACCCAACCTAACCCAACCTAACCCAACCTAACCCAACCTAACCCAACCTAACCCAACCTAACCCAACCTAACCCAACCTAACCCAACCTAACCCAACCTAACCCAACCTAACCCAACCTAACCCAACCTAACCCAACCTAACCCAACCTAACCCAACCTAACCCAACCTAACCCAACCTAACCCAACCTAACCCAACCTAACCCAACCTAACCCAACCTAACCCAACCTAACCCAACCTAACCCAACCTAACCCAACCTAACCCAACCTAACCCAACCTAACCCAACCTAACCCAACCTAACCCAACCTAACCCAACCTAACCCAACCTAACCCAACCTAACCCAACCTAACCCAACCTAACCCAACCTAACCCAACCTAACCCAACCTAACCCAACCTAACCCAACCTAACCCAACCTAACCCAACCTAACCCAACCTAACCCAACCTAACCCAACCTAACCCAACCTAACCCAACCTAACCCAACCTAACCCAACCTAACCCAACCTAACCCAACCTAACCCAACCTAACCCAACCTAACCCAACCTAACCCAACCTAACCCAACCTAACCCAACCTAACCCAACCTAACCCAACCTAACCCAACCTAACCCAACCTAACCCAACCTAACCCAACCTAACCCAACCTAACCCAACCTAACCCAACCTAACCCAACCTAACCCAACCTAACCCAACCTAACCCAACCTAACCCAACCTAACCCAACCTAACCCAACCTAACCCAACCTAACCCAACCTAACCCAACCTAACCCAACCTAACCCAACCTAACCCAACCTAACCCAACCTAACCCAACCTAACCCAACCTAACCCAACCTAACCCAACCTAACCCAACCTAACCCAACCTAACCCAACCTAACCCAACCTAACCCAACCTAACCCAACCTAACCCAACCTAACCCAACCTAACCCAACCTAACCCAACCTAACCCAACCTAACCCAACCTAACCCAACCTAACCCAACCTAACCCAACCTAACCCAACCTAACCCAACCTAACCCAACCTAACCCAACCTAACCCAACCTAACCCAACCTAACCCAACCTAACCCAACCTAACCCAACCTAACCCAACCTAACCCAACCTAACCTAACCTAACCCAACCTAACCCAACCTAACCCAACCTAACCCAACCTAACCCAACTTAACCCAACCTAACCCAACCTAACCCAACCTAACCCAACCTAACCCAATCTAACCCAACCTAACCCAACCTAACCCAACCTAACCCAACCTAACCCAACCTAACCCAACCTAACCCAACCTAACCCAACCTAACCCAACCTAACCCAACCTAACCCAACCTAACCCAACCTAATAGTAAAAGTGGTTAGGTTTATGTCCAGGGGGTAACCATTGTCCATAATCGTCGGAAATCGAGTTAGAATTAGTGTATGCGACCATAAACATTGAGTGGCGCGTGAGTGTTTGGTCTTCAAATTTTTTTAGGGAAATTTTTCAAAATCTTTTTTTCCGCACTCTGGGCACCCTAATAAACTATAATCTGGTCACCCTAATCCATCGCAATCAAAGAAAATCGGTAATCGAAGTGTCACAAATTTTTTGTTAGTTTCTATTCTTCTTTTATATTATGTAAGACAAAATTATTAATTAAACTAAGTGACCTTATTAAGTAAGACAGCATGATGGTCAAATGACATTAGAAGGACATACACATATGATACCGGCCTGTAGACCGGTCGCGGTGGTCATATAATAATAAATATATACTTTCGCGATGAAAGACCAAAATTTAACTTAAAATTACTGTAAAGTGCGCAAAAAATATTAAATTTATCGAAATTTATAAAAACATAGATCAGTGCGTGTAACAATTCATCAAGATGTATGAAACTCGACCGTGACATGTCAAACGTTTGGTTCGAAAAAACAAAAACAACTGGATAAAAATCGGTATGTAAGCATTTAAAAAAAATCATTTTTAAGGAAATCAAATACTTTTTGTTAATTTTCATGCATTGCAAAAAAAAGTGCGGGGAAGTGACACTTTCTGAATCAAAATGTGTGAGCGTAAAATCGCACGGTCGCAGAAAAAACTATCTATCGTGACGCTACTGAACTTTCTCGTGTTTTACCATAAACTATCCGTCAAGACGACTTACCCTTGAAATGTTGTTTTTTTATGGATTTTTTTTCTTCTTTTGCACAAAAAACAATTTTGGACCATGTTTGAACTCAAATAGTTATTTCTTTTTTAAACGTTTGAAGATTTTTTTTTGTAATATTCCCACACAAAATTCAAAAAAATTCATTTCCGTACTTAGACAACATTGTCTATCAGTTTTCCCTGTATAAACTGACTAGCAGGTAGAATCACTCAAAATGCGGCAGGTGGATTAAAGGTAGCCTTGCTTTTCTGTCGCACTTATGCCGTCAGTCACAACTCAATGGTTTAATGTCAGCAATAATTAGGTAAAAATATAAAAATTTTGGGCAACTTCCACCACAAAACGCAATTTTTCGAAAATCCTATTTTAAGCTTCTTACACGCAAAAATTTTTTGTCTACAATGAAAACACGTACTTGAATAAATTGCCTCTCCTTAAAATCATTTGTTTTGAATTAAAATATTTTTTTTAGTTCATCGCAGCGTTTATTGAAATTAAACTTTATTTTTCTTCTTTAATTGTTTTGTTTCAGTATACTCCATTTTGTAACAACGCAAATTGTCTTCATTGAAGTAATATTCTGCTTCCAGATAAAACCGTGCCTTAGATTAATTTAGTTCCAATTTATAATAAAACAATTTCTGTTTCACATTAAAATAAAAGGGCAAGACATTTTTTGCGCAATACCATGAGACTATTCTCTTGGTGAATAGGAAAGCACAAATTATTTGACTTCAAAGCAATTTGCTTTGATTTACCATGTATCCCCCCAATTTTTTTCTGGGTACGGCCCTGCCATGGACTACACCTAAATCACAATTAACAAGACAATTAACTTATTGAAATTAAGCAAAATATCTCGGTGTGACAACTAATGTCAAATTCTTTGTTTGAAACTCATAGACAATGATTGAGTTGAAACAAAATTTCGGACTTCCATTGCTTTTATTTATTTTAAACACGACATTTCGGCTAGTAAGTATCTTTAACCAGTTTACACTTAAAAAGGGTTAGAGATACTTACTAACCGAAAAGTCGTGGGTAACATAAATAATGATAATGGAAGTCCGAAATTTAATTGGGAAGAACTTGGGAAAAAGTATATCCAGAAAAATTAACTGGTAAATTGGAAGGAAGTGTAATATAACCATTTATAACAAATTACTGACTTTATAGACAAATACTAAAACCATATTATGGTATTCAACTTTGGGGTTGTACTAAAGAAAGTAACAATTTAGTTGTTTTAAAATAAAGGACTCAAATATATTGTTAACGTACAATAATACGCTCGAAATAGTGACCTTCCTCGAGAACTTAAAATCGAAACTGCTTTATGCAGATGCTATAAAAAGTCTGCAAAAAGCTAAGACTGCATCAACATGTGAATGTGGCAGCGATTGAACTTTTAGACAATTAACTATACTACTTAGTTCATAAACTAAAAAGAGTAAAACCATTTTAGTCCAATCATTAGAGATATAAAAATGTCGTTTTGATGTCACAAGGCCGAAACTTTTGAAACTTGGCAGTCCAGTGGCGTATATACGCCCCCTCCCCCCCGAAGCTAAGATTTTTTTAGATATTTTCCACATATTTTATGAATACAAACATAAAATAGCATAAAATACGGCCTTATGAGGTCTCGCCCCCCCCACGAAACTGTCTCGCCCCCCCCCCCGAAACTTTTTTCTATATACGCCACTGCTTGGCACGATTTTAGGGTCGATGGTCCCCATTTACGTATTATATGTGAATGGTGCTCCCTAATATTCCAGTTTGCGAATTCGATTGATGTTTCTTCGCGCCGCCATCTTGGTAAAATGGCACTCGATTCAGTTTTTCTAAAATAACTTGGTTTCTGAAGGTTTACGAAAAAAGTTTTGGACGAAAATTTCTACTTTTGTCAGACTAATTCTTTTCGAGCTATGCTATTAACCAATTTGCCGCCATTTTCGATTTTGCCCACTTTTCTTTATGGTCTTTAACTTAAAAACGACTACATTTTTGAGAATGATTGCAACTTAAAATAAAGACTTATAAACTGCCTACAAAACAAGATATTAGAGACTTATTTGACAGATTTGGCATGCAACGACACTATAATAGTGTCGTTGCATGGCTTTATTCAAATAAGTCTCTATTTTGACAGATTTGGCATGCCAAAGTCGAATTTCAAACTAGGTCGTTTATTTATCTATAACGATACCCTAATTCTGATACGTCGTAACCCACATAAAAAGGTTAGTAATTATGCATAGCTATAGTCTGCTATATCCTCGCATCAAAAAAAATATATAAAACGATCATTCCCGCGCGATTTCTATGTAATTTGCTTCTAACTTTTCTTATTCCTGTAAAATTTTGTTGAGCTGGGTTACAACGTGTCAGAATTAGGGTGACGAAGTCGACAGCATTTATTTTGGTTCTTATAGTAAACGAAATCCTTGAATTGAAAGATTAGTTGTCATATTCCAATGCAAAACTGTCAAAATACGACCTAACACTATTATTGAATGACTTTATTTGAAGTCCCTACTAACTTATTGCCCGGGTGGTGTCCTTGCTGAGATAATACCCTAATGTGTTAAAGATACCCCCATTGATTTCGTTTTCATATAAATAAAACTTACTAACCGGAAAATGGACATTTATTTTTCTTGTGTCTTAGAATCCTCAAAGCTTAATATTTTTTGTATTTTGTTTTTCTTTTTTCTGACTGATTTTTTTTTCTAATTATCCCACTGAGTTGACTGACTTTTCTTCCATCACAACTAGGGTGTCTTGCGATGTAGGTAGTAAGGTATAGTATTTTATATTAAATTTAAGAAATACTGTTACCATTGCCTACGTATTTCTATAAAATATGCAAAATAAACTTTATTTATTTTTAACGCATTTATTAGGTTTTATCTCGTTTTCCTCGAAAATAAGCGATCTAGAGAAAATGGATAATAAACTTTAGTGTAGGTATGGTAATCGTTGGCACTCTATCGGCGTCCCAATGTTGGGGATCTTTTTAAAGATCACGTGAGAAAGACGTATTTTTTATAAATTTTATTCAGTTTTCTGAGAAAGTAAGTATTTTAGACAAAAATAATAAAACACTATTTTTATGTCACAAAGTAACGTTAAAACCAAGGTTGTTACTTCATGGCGTCCGAACATTAATGGTATTTTTAAAATAAACCGAAATTATAAGGTTTAATTTTCCCAAAAACTAAGCTTTCTTCAAAAACATGTAAAAAATTCAAGGTTATCTTTCCATTGGCATCCTAAATTGAGTTATTTGTAATCCTAAAACATAATGCCCTTTTGCGGACGCCCAAGATATAGATCATTTGCAAGTAAATTTTATAGCCTATAACGCAGTGTATATTTTTTTTTGTAACTCTCATGTTAACAAGTTGTTCACGTTTTTAACAAAAATTATTTTTGTTCTACAATCATTTGTCGTTTGTTACAGAAAGCTCAGTTTATATATATATATATATATATATATATATATATATATATATATATATATATATATATATATATATATATATATATATATATATATTGATAAAGGGTACGTAGCCACCTCAAAACAAAGTATATAAACTACGGTGTCACCTCATATATAACGCTGCCACCTCGCTTTTTTGAGGTGCCAACGTTTTTCAATAAAAATTTCAGGGATGACTACTGACACACTCAGCAAGCTGTGTGCAAAATTTTGTTCTGAGGTCACGAAATGGTATATATAGCTACTTTTTGGCCGTGTAGTTCACGTATCTACCGGTGGCGCTAGCGTCACTTTTACTGAAACCAAACGGTCTACTAAGTCACCTCGGTGGTATAAAACGTATTCTGCGTATTAAAACTGCGTTGCCGCGACATCAGAAACTTGGCAACATTACAGTTTAGATTTTAGACGCTACGGGTTTCTTTGTTATATGTGATTTGTACCTGCTTCGCTTACCCTTGGAATATTTAATAGAATGTGTGTCTGGGTCTGATATTTTAAGAGGGGCTTTGTAGAGAATTATTATTGTATTTTTTATCTTATTAAAATAAATTGACCAATTTTGTTAGTCTTCTTACATTTTTTTGATTATTTTGGTAGTTTTTAAGGGTTTTATTTAACTTGACTTGTTCAACGATTTTATTTAACTTGACTTGATTGATTTTGTAATACATTAAATCTTTGCGACAGCTATTCAGACACTTTCCTATGGGCTTTGGACTTGAAATTAGTTAAGTAGTTAATCATATAAAATGACGTTTTGGTGCAAAAGGTCTCAAACTTGGCACGCTAGCGAGCTGAGCTTTGGAAGGCTGATAGGACCTATGATAAAACCATTAGAAAATTCCAAAATTTTAATTTGCTTCCCTCCCCTATAAATGTAAAGTTATGTAAAAGTAACATTGCTCACTTCAAGAAACACTAGAGAGCTGAGCTTTGGAAGGCCGATAGGAACTATGATAAAACTAAAAGAATATTAAAAACCTCAAATTTTAATTAACTTCCCTCCCCTATAAATGTAAAGTTATGTAAAAGTAATATTCTCCACTTCCAGAAACGCTAGAGAGCTAAGCTTTGAATGACTGATGATAGAAACTATAATAAAACTATAGAAAAAAATTTAAAAACCACAAAGTTCTAATTACTTCCCTCCCCCATAAATGTAAAGTTATGTAAAAGTAACATTGCTCATTTCCAGAAACGCTAGAGAGCTGAGCTTTGGATGGCTGATAGGAACTATAATCAAAATAATAGAAAGAATTTTAAAAACGCCAAATCTGGGGCACGGCTGTACCATCTTTTCTTGAAACATTTCAGCCCATATTTGACCTATCTAAAACTCTACTTCGGAATGAGCTACAAAACTCAAACTTTGCACAGTCGTAGACCTTTATAGAATTAACAATCTCTCCAAGTTTCATGGAATTTCATAAAATAGTAGAGTAGTTACGAAATTTCAAAATTCTTCGAAATTGCCACTCACTCACTCATGTATAGATCATCAAAATTCTACTGTACTTCCAGACAAGCTACAAAGCTGAAATTTGGCACACTGTTGGAAATTGTGACCAAACCAATGGCAGAAATCAAAAAACTCGAAATTTCTAATTCACTCTTCTCCCTTATACATGTATATTTATGTAAAAGTAACATTGCTCACTTCCAGAGGCGCTAGAGAGCTGAGCTTTGGCAGACTGATAGGAAATATTGCAAAACTATAGGAAAAAACCCCAAAATTTTAATTTGCTTCCCTCCCATATAAATGTAAAGTTATGTAAAAGTAACATAGCCCACTTCCAGATACGCTAGAGAGCTGAGCTTTGGAAGGCCGATAGGAACTATGATAAAACTATAAAAGAAAATCAAAAATCTCCAAATTTTATTTTTCCTTTCCACCTTTTTAAATGTAAAGTTATTTAAATGTAACATTCTCCACTTCCAGAAACGCTAGACAGCTGAGCTTTGGAAGACTGATAGGAACTATGATAAAACTAATTATAGTAAAAAATTTAAATACACCAAAATTTTAATTTACTTTCCTCTCCCATAAATGTAAAGTTATGTAAAATTAACATTGCCTATTTCCAGAAACACTAGAGAGCTGAGCTATAGAAGGCTGATAGGAACTATGATAAAACCATAGGAAAATATAAAAAAAACCTCAACATTTTTAATAAGGCTTCGCAAAAATTTTGAATATTATTCCGCATATTTTACTACTTTAAAACTTAAATATTATCCAAATCCTTTAAGAAAGGAGTGAAATCATAACAAAAACATTTCATGTAAAAAAAAGCCAAGTACGCCAGAGTGGTATTCCGTAAAAAGAATTGAGATAAAAGTAAAGCAAAGTTCTCAAATACAAATTTTAAAATGAAAGGTACCACACTAGTTTGGAAATGTTTTTGTAAACTTGGCTATTACGGCTGCAAATGATTCTTTCTTTACATAAAGAAGTTTGGCTGGAATAGCAAAGTTTAAAATAACATTTAAAACTAGTGAGAACCTTTCATTTTAAAATTTGTATTGGAGAACTTGGCTTTACTTTTAAATCAATTATTTTTACGGAATACCACTCTCGCGTACTTGGCTTGTTTTACATGAAATGTTTTTGTTATTATAGGCTATATTCCAAACTCCTGTTGGAGTGCACTAATAATACGAGTTGACCCATGATTACGTATAAGTAATACTTTAGTGCAAATTTAAAAAACTCAAAACGAACTCAGAGAAATTCGTTTTGAAAGAATATGTAACTACAAATACTATAAACTCAAGAAAGTTGCTGTCAACATGTGGCAATTTTGCAAAGCAGAATAATAGGAACATATGCAAATTTTTCATTACATTAACCCTCATAAAGGTCAGGAAAATATTAATAATGAAGCTGTTCATACAGGGTGATGCGCTTGCAACATAGCAAATAAACATTATAATTTTCATATGACTTTCTTGGTCTCTCCTCAGTAAACACCATATTTCATATTTCTTTTTCAGATACCCACATCATCATTTCATCTCCTTCTATTTTATGGTTATGCTCGGGCTCAATAAGGCTTAATGAGCCGGAAACGCGTCCCCGAGCTACCTTTACCTCTGAGGGCTTGCCCGTAAAACTTTTTTGTTAAGATTTTTTACCTGACCGAAGCTGCAAATTGACAGTTGGTCTCTCCTCAGTAAACACCATATTTCATATTTCTTTTTCAGATACCCACGTCATCATTTCATCTCCTTCCATTTTATGGTTATGCTCGGGCTGAATGAGGCCTAGTGAGGCCGAAACGTATCCCCGAGCTACCTTTACCTGTAAGGACTTGCCCGTGAAACTTTTTTGATAAAGAATGTCATTTACAAATTCTGACATCACTTCAACATTTGAGCCTTGTGATTGCTGGTGGTTTTTATTAGATTCAGAATATTCGCGATGGGCTGTGGCGTGCGCAAACACATCATCCCTGCATATGTTTTTCCTGTTTTAAACGGCTTAACTAATTATCACTATTCCTTTTTTATTACATTTACTGTTACGGATAAATAAAAAAAAATTCAAAATCATGACATTATCATTGCAAACCAACAAATATATAAATTCAGATAAACTATTAAATTTTTTTGCATTTCAAAAACCGTATTTTTGACAGTTTCCTTTTAATATTTATCGGATCTATGTGTAGAATTTTTGACAGTAAATAAACCAATTTTTCAACAAAAAATGTATTTAGGACTTTCAAGCCATGTAACGTTTCTGAGAACACAAAACCTCAAAATGTGTATTTAAAAAAAAAATAACAGCAAGTTTTTCCATAATGAAAGTATAAATGTTCGGTTTTTTATATAAAGACAGTACGTTGTCACCATTAATATTTTCTTACAAACTCTTGCAACGTTTTAAAGTTGTAATATTTCCTAAAGTGTCCCTAAATAAAAGTAAAACGTTGTTACATTATATATGATATTTAAATTTAGTTAGATAATACTAATACATTGCTTATAGACTTAGGTAGATATACGCCATACGTTATCACTTTAATAAAAGCGGCAACAGTGCCTGAGGTGGCAGGAGATAGCACATATCCAAAGGTTGTATATCGACCTGAGGTCCAAACGTATTCCACGTATTTATCAAATATTTGAAAAAAAAATCTTTACCCCTCTTTTGAAATTCTGGTAAAGGAAGTTCCCTTCATCTCATATATGTACCTATATATGGGGTAACACCACTAGAAATAGGTGAGATCAGGTCGTCATAGCCTTAACGCCGAGGGGACAACGCCGATTGCATCAATATATATATATATATATATATATATATATATATATATATATATATATATATATATATATATATATATATATATATATATATATAGATAAAGGATACTTAGCCACCTCAAAACAAAGTATATAAACTACGGTGTCACCTCATATATAACTTTAGTACCTCACTTTTTTGAGGTGACAACGTTTTTCAATAAAAATTTCAGGGACGATTCCTAACACACTCAGCAAGCTGTGTGCAAAATTTTGTTCTGAGGTCACAAAATGGTATATATAGCTACTTTTTGGCCGTGTAGCTCACGTATCTACCGGTGGCGCTAGCGTCGCTTTTACTGTAACTAAACGGTCCACTGAGTCACCTGGGTGGTATAAAACGTATTCTGCCACAGCCTTCGTAAACTAACGAGCCACGAACCAGAAGAAACGGCAACACAGCGTGGAGGCCGGTCATTTTCGTCCACGTGCGTCGCCCACCATGCTAGTTACTGGCCGTTTCCGCGCAGATAATGTTTTTTTTAACTTTTAGTATATTTCAAATCGCGTTACCAAATAAAACAACTGTTCTGGTTTTAGTGAGATGTGTGGTGAACTTAAAATTATATTACCTACTTAATAAAAGCTGTGTAAAAAAGACCTTTTGTACACCGGTAATAAGTGAGGTTAGATGTTTGTTTTTGTTTGGAATTTTTGGTCTGTTTTTCTTTTTAAATTTTAAACATACCGCGAAAGTGTTGGGTACCCGGTTGCAAAAGTAATGATGCATCTATGATTAATGAAGAGGGTCACGAAACAACCTTTAGCTTCCCAAAAGAAAATGACCTAAAAAATGCTAGGCTTCAGGCCATACACAGAGAAGATTATGTTGTGACTGCATCTTCAGTGGTTTGTAGGAAACATTTTGACATAAGTGGCGTTGTTAGAACCGTGATAATTAGGGATAAAGAGGGAGTACAAAAGGAGGTGCCACTAACATTCCCTAAGTTAAACAATGGGGCAATACCTCGGCTATTTGAATCTCAACCCGAGTATATGTCAAACCCCAAACCTCCAGTAAGAGAAAATCCTGACGACAGGCGAAAAAAAATTGAAGAAAGGGAGGGTATGGAAATATACATAAATCTATATTGCGTTTATAGACTTCGAAAAAGCTTTGCATAGCATTGAGCACTGGGCAGTAAAAGATCTTTAGTTAATAGCCGAATAGATCACAGATATACAGACTTAATAGCCAATATATATAGTGAAGCAACAACATTAATCAAAATCCACAGAGGAACCGAGCCAATCCGCATAAAAAGAGGTGTCAGCGTGACACAATATTCCCTAAATTATTTAACCAGGCCCTAGAAGATGTTTTTAAAAGCTTAGATTGGGAAGAAATAGGCATCAAAGTAAACGGACAATTCTGAATCACCAAGATATGCTGATAATATCAATCAATCTAAAAGAAAATAGAACAAGTAGAGAAATATATAGGACCTGGGACAAATTATTAAACTGAAAAAGAAAAGCAAACAGCTAAAATCAAGAGACGAGTAAGATTGGCCTGGGCAGCATTCGGTAAATTAAGCAACATATTAAAAAATAAAAAATATCCTCAGTACCTCAAAACGGAAGTGTATAACCAATGTATCCTTCCTGTACTTACCTATAAATCCCAGACCTGGACACTTACAAAATCAAACATGGATAAGGTAACAAAAGCCCAAAGATCAATGAAAGACAAATGTTACATGTAAAGCTAACAGGTAGAAAAAGGAATGAATTGATAAGAAATAAAACAAAAGTAAGGGATGTCAGAGCAGAAGTAGCAAAATTAAAATGGAAATTTGCCGGTCATATTATCAGACAGAAAGACGATTGATGGAACAAATGTATTGTAAACTGGAGAACTTGGCCAAAGATGGATTGACGAAGGCTAAATAGAATAGATAGAAAAAAAGGTAAGTTCATTTAAAGTTTAAATTAACATGTTACCACTTAAACTAGATTCATAGTTCTGTAAAGTAAGCAGTCATACATAAGAAACTATCCCACAAACATCCTGTTGTTCAAACTTGACAGTAATAACTTAGCAGTAAGAAAGGAACCATTTTTATTTCTTACTGCTCACTTCATACTGCTTACTTTACGGTACTATGAATCGAACTTTAGGGTTGTTCTCACAAATTGTTTAAAAGTAATTTCTCTTCTGTTTATTCTAGGTTTTGTTACATATTTTTTAACATAATTAATGGCCACTGATATTTATTTCCAAATGTTTTGTTTGTTTTAAAAATTAAATGTAACACGCCTAAACACAGTTTATTAGTTTTTACAAAAAAAAAATACAAAATCGCCAAACTACAATCAAAACAAATAGCAGATGTTTATATCTCCCATGTATATATCGGCCCACCAGCCGGCCAATTTGCGATGTTGCCTTTTCTGGTTCGTGGCTCGTTAGTTTACGAAGGCTGCGATTCTGCGTATTAAAACCGCGTCGCAGCGGCCTCAGAAATTTGGCAACATTGCAGATTAGATTTTAGACGCTACGGGTTTCTTTGTTATATGTAATTTGTACCTGCTTTTTTTACCCTTGATGCCCGAGTGCCTGGGTCTGATATTTTAAGAGGGGCTTTGTAAAGGAATATTATTGTAATTTTTTCTTATTGAAATAATTTGACTAATTTTGCTAGTCTTCTTACATTTTTTTGCTTATTCTGGCTATTAGTTTTTAACGGTTTTATTTCACTTGACTTGATTGATTTGGTAATATAATAAATTTTTGCGACAGCTATTCAGACACTTTCCTATGGACAAGACTTGAAATTAGTTAAGTAGTTTAACCATATAATATGATGTTTTGGTGCAAAAGGTCGGAAGCTTGGCACAATTATAGACCGATGCCTGCTCTCGCCGCTTTTTTTAAAAAATGGCGCCCGAATTCTCTTTTTTTTTAAATAACTTGGTTTTTGTACAAAGTTTGAAACAAAAATTATAGCCAACAAAATTTTATACGAAAATGATAAACTGTGTTTTTTGTTAGACTAAAAACAAGGTTCGAGGTATGATACTAACCATTTTTTCATTTTGGAATTTGTCCAATTTGTTTTTTTGGTGGCCTTTAAATTAAAAGTTACTCATTTTTGAGAATGATTGAAATGACATATCATGAAAGATAGATAAATATTCTACAAAAATTATTAATCAGTTGCATGGGTAATATTCTTGGTAAGATACAAACCATAAAGTTTTAGGTCTACCCACATATATGTATTTCTATGTTATATGCAAAATAAATTGAAATAATTAGGTTTTATCTAATTTTCTAAAAACTAAGTACCTAAGACTTCATGGGCTATTTTTAAAAATCAGAAAAAAACCTGTATTATTTTTATAGGTTTCTTTTATTAGGTTCGCGCGCCGTATACCATCTTTTCTTGAAACATTTCAGCCGATATTTGACCTATCTAAAACTCTACTTCGGAATGAGTAAGGAAGAATTTCAAACTTTGCACAGTCGTAGATCTTCATGGAGTTAACAACCCCTCCAAGTTTCATGGAATTCCATAAGTAGTAAAGTAGTTACGAAATTTCAAAAAACGTCGAAATTGCCACTCACTCACTCATGTATAGATCATCAATATTCTACTGTACTTCTAGACATGCTACAAAGCTGAAATTTGGCAGACTTATAGAAATTATGACCAAACCCCTGGAAGAAATCAAAAAACCCCAAAATTATAATTTACTCCCCTCCCCCACACATGTAAAATTATGTAAAAGTAACATTGCGCACTTCCAGAAATGACAGACTGATAGGAACTATGATAAAACTATAGAAAAAAAAAATAAAAACCTTAAAATTATAATTTACTTTCCTCCCCTATAAATGTAAAGTAATGTAAAAGTAACATTGCCCACTTCCGGATACGCTAGAGAACTGAGCTTTGGAAGGCCGATAGTAACTATGATAAGACTAGAGAAAAAAATTAAAACACCCCAAAATTCTAATTTACTTCCTTCCCCTATAAATGTAAAAGTGTGTAAAAGTAACATTGCCCACTTCCAGAAACGCTCGAGAGCTGAGCTTTGGAAGGCTGGTAGGAATCATGATAAAACTATAAAATTAAATTAAAAAACCCCAAAGTTTAATTAACTTCCCTCTCCTATAAATGTAAAGTTATGTAAATTAGCATTGTCCACTTCTAGAAACGCTAGAGAGCTGAGCTTTGGAAGACTATAGGAAAAAATTTAAAAACACAAAAATTTTAATTTACTTTTCTCCCCTATAAATGTAAAGTTATGTAAAATTAACTTTGCCTACTTCCAGGGACACTAGAGAGCTGAGCTTTAAAAGGCTGATAGGAACTATGATAAAACCATAGGAAAATATAAAAAACCTCAACATTTTTAATATGCATTTCAAAAGTTTTGAACAATTTCCATATTAACTACTTTAAAACTTAAATATTATCCAAATCCTTTAAACAAGCAGTGAGATCATAACAAAAACATTTCATCTAAAAACAGCCAAGTACGCGAAAGTGGTATTTCCTAAAAAGAATTGAGATAAATGTAAAGCCAAGTTCTCCAAAACATATTTTAAAATGAATGGTTCTTACTAGTTTCGAAATATTTTTCTAAACTTGGCTATTACGGCTGCAAATGACTCTTGGGCACAGTGCTAAGTTGAATGTAAAGAAGTTTGACTGGAATAGCAAAGTTTTAAAAAATATTTCTAAACTAGTAAGAACCATTCATTTCGAAATTTGTATTGGAGAACTTGGCTTTACTTTTATCTCAATTCTTTTGCGGAATACCACTTTCGTGTACTTGGCTTTTTTTACATGAAATGTTTTTGTTATAATTCAGTTTTCTAAAAAATCATTTAAAAAGACAATATTGAAAACATTTTTTTTAGAAATTTTTTTTTATTTTAATCGGTATATTATATATAGTAGTGTGAAAGCTAAATATACTCCTGGGTCGTACGAAAATTAAGATATTTTTATAATAAACCGAAAATATTAGGTTTCATATGATTTTCTCAAAAAATAAGCTTTCTACATCAAATGTGTTCAAAACTTTATTGTAGGAATTTAAAGTATAATTTTAAAAATCTATAACTAAAACGGCTTTAATTGACAGTTACTCTCCACCGGCGTCCTTACATTGGGAATATTTGTAATCCTAAAAAATTGTCGCCTTTTTCGGACGCCTCTGGTGTGTAACTGGAAATTTAAACATTGTCAGATATACATTAGTGAACAATATATATGGCCTTATAACACAGGGCATAACATATTTCCCTAAAAGATTATTTAAAAAAAAATACAGTGAAAAAATTTGTTGCTTTCATAAAGACCTCCGACTTTGGGACGCCACTAAAATTTTATATATTACCCTACCCTTAACAAATAGTAAACTTTGTAAAATAATATTTTACTGCTTATTATATAGTATACCGCCCAAAATTCTTATCTCTTATTTCTTATTAAAGCCTAGTTTTTTTAAAATTAATAAAACGAATATATTTTATTTCATTAAAAAAAATTATCTTTTTGTGCATTGCAGGCGCTCCTGGAGTGTTAACCTTAGCTATGACATCACTTTGTATAACATCATTTAAAAGAAAAGCTGTATTTCCTACCAAAAAGTATTCTCAACATTTTTGTCTAAATTGCTATCTTTTTCATAAAACTTAAGAAAACTTATAAAAACACGTACTTTTTTTCGTGATAAAATCACCCCAACAATATTAGGAATCATCAAACCTATACTCGTGCCAAGTTTCAAAACTTTGGAAACTTTAAGCACTCTCATATATACATAGGGTCCTCGTGACAATACATTTTAACGTTTTTGTTAATACAAAAAAGTGTCACGGGCAAAACCTCAGAGGTAAAGGTAGCTCGGGGACGCGTTTCTGCCACATTAGGCTTCATTCAGCCCGAGCATAAACATGAAATGAAATGATCATGTCGGTATCTGAAATGCTTAATGAGGCAGAAACGCGTGCCCGAGCTACCTTTACCTCTGAGGTCTTGCCCGTGAAACTTTTTTGTAAAAACTTTTTACCTCGTGAACTTCCTTCAAATTTAAAAAATCCAGGGCTCAGGCTGTTTTCTGGGAGAAGATTATATCTGTCTCCGTCGCGACGTCAAAATTAGCCTCAAAACTGAGGCAACCCTGACCGAAGCTGCAAATTGACAGTTGGTCTCTCCTCAGTAAACACCATATTTCATATTCCTTTTCAGATATCCACATCATCATTTCATCTCCTTCCATTTTATGGTTATGCTCGGGCTGAATGAAGCCTAATGAGGCAGAAACGCGTCCCCGAGCTACCTTTACCTCTGAGGTCTTGCCCGTGAAACTTTTTTGTAAAAACTTTTTACCTCGTGAACTTCCTTCAAATTTAAAAAATCCAGGGCTCAGGCTGTTTTTGTTAATCACAATATATCTATAATGGCGGACTTTCATATTAATTATAAACCGATTTATCTTAAATTTTTAACTTTGAGGTAACTTCAGGCGCTGACTATAATTATTTAACTTAAAAAATCAATATGGTGAATCTATCTATACAATCCTTGTAACAATGATTTTTGTTTAAATTGAAACCATTAAATTATAAAAATATAAAAATTTGTAAACTTAATGCGTTTTGATCCATCACTGTGTGAAATGTTTTTTGTTGTTATCGATATCGAACAACGTACATATTACCTTAATCTAAATAAATTTAAATAAAATAACTACTTCCACTGAAAAAACTTAAGTTGTAGTTGATAGGCCTATTATGTTATCTCGTGGAATTATTTTTATTCACCCGGTGTTTGCCTCCTTGAGTAGGAGGGCCGGTGTGATGTTAAAAATCCAAGATGGCAGGTTTTTCCATGTTATTTCAAAAACTTTGGCTTGTAACTTTTGCCACATCGACTTTGCAAAAATATTATATAGGTTATGATGTGTGTGCGTGCAAGGGCTGAAAAATAACGGAATTTCCTTCGATAGGTCGCCGGTATTGGCTTCACAAGCACATTTAAAAATAAATGTCGGTATTGACGATTGAAAATGGAAAGTTACGATACATATGGAATTTTATATGAAAAGGCACCTACCTCGGACTCTCTTGCAGCTCCAGTCGACGTTTAAACGTCCAGTTTTTTCACCTCAAATTCACTTTTTTCGGGAACGTGATTTTGCTAGTGTCTTGTTGTGACGGTGGTTCTTTGCGCACTCATTGCGGCGCTGCTTCTCTTCCACGTGTCCGGTGCCGTGAAACCCCATATGCATATTTTAGAGCGCGAAAATTTAAATTATTTTAAACACGCAGAAAAGGAAAAGAAAATGAAAATTAGGAAATTTCTTGCTTGCACCAACATTTTCCGGCCGCCAAAACACGTGTGTTTTTACTTAGTTAAGAAAAGGAAAGGAGAAAAAAAAAATTAAATAGTATTCGCCTATTAGCTATTAAACGATACAATTTAACATTAACCCAAATATGCATTAAATTATGCATGTAAATTAAAATTAAAAGAAAAGAAAAAATACTTAGAAAAAATTAAGAAAGAAAAAGAAAATTTTGCCTTATGCGTCGGGCATAGGCAAAGGACATAGTTTCACTACTGGTCGACGATATGTTCCTGTAGCTGTTTTAACGGTCACAACACGAATATGACCGTCTGAGCCAGGGTGTACGTCGACAATTCGCCCAACAGCCCATTGCAATGGCGGTTTTTGTTCATTCTTTACCACGACTAAAGTATTTAGTTTAATATTGTTAGAAGCCTCTGTCCATTTAGAACGCTGTTGCAAGGTGTTTAGGTACTCCAAGTTCCAGCGTTTCCAAAAATCGGACTGGAGCCTTTGCACCAGCTGCCAGCGGGACAGGGTGTTCAACTTGGAATCCGAAAATTCGGGTTCTGGTACGGAATTCAACGGTTCCAGGGTAAGAAAATGACCAGGGGTCAGTGGAAGAAAGTCATTCGGATCCATACTTTGGGCATACAGAGGCCGGCTGTTTAGTATGGATTCGACCTGACACAAAAAAGTAAAAAACTCTTCATAGGTTAACCGTTGCTCACCTATTACACGTTTCAAATTTGCCTTGGTGGATTTAACTCCTGCCTCGGCTAGTCCGTTTAGGTGCGGACTACCAGGACTTGAAAAATGCCAGGTAATTTTTAGACTGTGACATGCTTCCTGGGAGTACTGTTTGAGTAAACGATCAGCTCCCAAGAACGCGCTACCACAATCTGAGTAAATGTCAGAGATTCTTCCTCTTCTTGCCACAAATCTCTTAAAAGCCGCAAGAAAGGTAGGGGTGGAAATATCGGAGGTAAGTTCTAGGTGAACTGCCTTTGTTGCGGAGCAGACTAAGACAAGAATATAACCTTTGGATACCTTTGCACCTCGGTACTTTCCCATTGTAATTGGAAAGGGACCACAATAATCTATGGCAACATGTGAAAATGCCTTTACTTGAGAGATGCGTTGAGCAGGCAAGTTGCCCATGATTTGTACGGAAGGTTTAGGATTTAATCGATAGCATAAAATGCAATGAGAAGTTACGCTCTCGATTGCATAGCGAGGGGAAAGGATCCAAAATTGTTGTCTCAAGAGGTAATGCAACGTTTTTTGACCGGGATGACAGTACCTTTTGTGAGTGTACTCAATGACAAGTTGAGTAAGACGGTGAGAACGTGGTAAAAGTAAAGGGTGTTTTGCTGAATAAGAGAGTTCGGAAGAATGTGGTAATCGACCCCCCACTCTTAAGCAGCCTTGTGTATCTAGAAAAAGTGAAAGTTTACGAAATTGTTTAGGAAGTAGCTTTGCGTCATTCAAACGTGAAATGAGATCAGCAAAGATGGAACGTTGAACATGCCGAACGAGAACAATAAGAGAATGTTGAAGTTCTACTTCGGTAATATTTTCGTTAGGATATTTAGATTTCTTTTCGGTAAGGCGAAAAATATAGGAAATTATGCGTTGAATTTTCTCTAGGGAAGAGTAACGAGAAAGAAAAGTATCAAGCATGTGTGGTTCAACTGTGCATGTTTGAAATACTGATTTTCGTTCTTCCAGAATAACCTCGTTTTCCGGAGGGTCTGGACAGCGAAAATCATCAGGCCAGCTCTCTTTTGGTAGCCTAAGAAAACAAGGACCTTCCCAATACAAGTCATGTTTGACAAGTTGATTAGGCATAAGACCGCGCGAAGCACAGTCGGCTGGATTTAGCGCTGATGGAATATATTTCCAGGCCGTAGGAGAAATGGTTTCTTGAATGTGACAGATACGGTTTGCCACAAACGTTTTAAACCTGTGAGGTGAAGCCGCCAACCAGCATAGAACCACTTGGGAATCACACCATGCACAGATTTGGTTGAAGTTAAGAATATCTGAATAAGTGTTTCGAATAAAGGAAATTAGGTCGCAAAGTAAAGTGGCACCAAGAAGCTCCAGTCGCGGAAGACTGACTGTTTTCACTGGTGCGACCTTAGATTTGGCCATTACAAGAAAGGTATGGATTTCTCCGGATACTGACTCCATTCTGAAATAGACCGTAGCCGCGTAACCTATCATAGAGGCGTCTGAAAAGCCGTGAAGTTCAATGCTACGTGGTTGATCAATGGAAAGGCGTCTAGGTAAATGAATATTTGAAAGATTTGGAAGTTCGGTTCGAAATTGATTCCAAACATTTACGATATGCGGAGGAGGCTGAGAATCCCAGTCCAGCTTCTCCTTCCACAGATCTTGCATGAGATGCTTAGCAAGTAAAGAAACGGGAGAACAGAAACCTAAGGGATCAAAAATTTTCATGATTTGAGATAAGATACCTCGCTTGGTGCATGGTTTATCTTCTGGTACGACCAAGTAGGTAAACGAATCTGAGATAGGATTCCATTGGAGACCTAATATTTTTACAAAATTAGGTTCGGATTTGTCGAAACGAATGGACATTTGTGTTTCTGATTCTGAGAATGAGGAGAGAAGTTCCGGACTGTTGCTCGCCCATTTTTTAAGTTCAAACCCTCCTAGGCGCAACAGGGAGATTAACTCCGACTGAAGTTCTTTGGCAGAGGCCACAGAATCCTGCCCAGTGAGCACGTCGTCGACGTAAATGTCTTTAAGAAGCACCTTGGAAGCATTAGGATACCTTTCAGACTCAAGTTTAGCTAGTTCTTGTATAGTACGAATAGCTAAGTAAGGTGATGACTTAAGTCCATAAACAACTGTTCTTAAGGAGTAGGTTTGGACAGGATCATCCTCAGAAAATCTCCATAGAATATTTTGATAACGCGTGTGCTCAGGAATAATTAAAATCTGTCGGAACATTTTTACTATGTCAGTAACAAAGGCTACAGCATGAATTCGAAAATTAAGTAGAATTTCACGGACATCATTTTGCAGTTTAGGACCTGCGCACAACGTCTCGTTGAGTGAGACACCTCTGGGACTACGTTGAGACCCATCAAAGACCACTCTTATCTTCCCAGTGTTCCAGACACTGTGATGAGGGATAAAGTAGGAATTATCCAAGACATCTTTAGATATAGGCGTAGGAATAGGTATCATGTGACCAGTGTCTAAATAATCTTGCATAAAATCTTTGTAAGCTTGATAATTAGCTGAGTCTTTGAGAAGTCTAGCTTCCTGAAGCTTGAAACGTTTTAAAGCGATTGGATAGGTGTCACCCAACTGGGGTTCTAAGTTTATGAAAGGTAATGGAACGACGAATCTACCTGATTCGTTGCGTGAAACTGATTGTGAAAATAATTTTTCGCACATAATATCCTCAGGACTGTGATGAACCTTATGTGGAACCTGCTCTATCTCCCAGAAGCGCTCTAGGCAGATATCCAGAGATGGTTCGATGGAAGTGTAACAGCTTATGAGTGATTGTGGATTTTGTTGCTTTGAAGTTTCAACTTTACCAATCAGCACATAGCCAAAGATGATATTAAAAGCACTAGGTTCTCCACGCTCTCCGTGGATAACTCCCTCTTGTAAGAGATGCGGAAAAAGTTCACAACCTACTAGGACATCAATGGAACTTGGTATATGGAAGTTTTGATCAGAAAGTTTGATATTGCGAATGTGATTCCACTTGCTCGAGTCGACAGCGCAAGAAGGAATCTCTGTACAAAGTTTTGGAAGTACTAAAGCCTCAAAATCAAAGGTAGGTCCCGCTTGACCTTGAGGTTTGATAAGACATTTCGTCTTACCTTTGGTATTGGAAGATGTCATTTGATTTAAGCCTTGAATAGAAGTAGAAAAGAAGCTTTTCGAAAGACCTAAACGATTTAGACATTTTTCTGAAATAAAGTTTGCCTCTGAGGCAGAATCGAGTAAGATACGAACTGGTTGGTAATGTCCCCTTGAGTCTAACATGTCAGCTACAACGGTAGAAAGTAGAAAAGTGGAATTTTTGGAAATCATTGTCGCATGACAGTTTGTGGAATGGCTTCCTGACATAGGGGTGCTATTGGAATTGGAAAGTGGAATATTAACGTTCTCTGGAGGATAAGAATCAACACTCACAGAGGGCGCTACTGGTTGTGGAACGTGAAGAAGACTGTGGTGCCTAGCTCCACACGTAAAGCAGTTGTAGGAAGAGGGGCAATTCACGGTCTGGTGAGCAAAATGTAAGCAATTTTGACATAGATTCACCTGCCGAACATAACCCATCCTTTCCTGTGGACTTTTGTTTTGAAATTCGATACATTTCGATAATGCGTGATTCGAAGAACATAGGTATCATTTTATTTTTGGATTAAAAGTTCTGTTCTGATTATTTTGTATTTGAGGGTTGCTGCGTTGATTGCTATTTTGTAAAGTATTTTAGTAGTGTAGTAGTGGAGGTTCTATATATATTGGTAACATGCCATCCAGTTCTGTCTGTCTGTATGTCTGTCTGTCTGTTGCTGAAGAAGTGAACTTGGTATGACCTTGGGACTAAAAGAAGTGTGTAAGAAGTTGTGAGCAATGACGTAACAACCAGAGGCTGTTGAAAGGCCCTATTGGTCAATGAGTTAGGTGCCAATGCGCGAGTAGGTAAAATGGTGTGTTTTTTTAGTTTGAGCTTCACTAGGTTAGCCTGGTCTAGGTAAGTCTTAATGTGAAAAAGGCCTTAGGTAATTGTTGGTTAAAAAATAAAATAATTTCTAAAAATATTTGTTAAAATTAATCGGGATTGTCTGTGTATCTCTTATCATTGTTTATGCAGTTATAGTATAACCTTATGACCCACACACGTTCCTGTTTTATCTAATACAGCTGGTTACTTATGCTGTACAGGATGTCTCAAAGTAAATAATGCTAAAATAAAAAACTCAAAGTATGTTTTAATTATATATTTTTATTCATATATATCATATAAACCACACTCATCTCGACCATCAAATTTAAAAATAATTGATTGAAGATGTTTTTTCGCGTTATAGTTTGGATAAATTTTCGTATATTCCAGCGCTGCCTCTGTTAATTTACGTTTCCATATTGTAGGTAATAATGGGTATAATGTTGGTAGTTTTTCCTCAATGATGTATCTGCACGACTCAAACCCAAAATATATCCATTCTGCTAACCATTTATAAAAATTTTCATAACTTTTCTCTTCTAAAAGTTCTTCTAGTTCAAAGTCAATTTTAGTTGACCAATAATTATATTGAAGGTCCATCTTACTGTGTTCTAAATTTTAATTTACCACGTCTCGTTGTTGTATTTCGGAAAATATTTCCTTGGTTTTTTCCTGGACTTGTATTTCTACAAATATCACACAAATATGAAGAAATTTTGTTGCCTGTGCTTATTTTAACTATGTCTACTCTTCCACATTTATCACAGCGAAAATTATGATAAATTGATGGTGGTTGAGAACATTTTCTCATTTCACACGCACAACCTATCGCTACGACAGACACAGAAAAACTGATTTATCTAAAACTGTAGATGTAGATAAAGGATTATTTCATCTATGCTAAAACGATTGAACTTACTGCGTTGGTTATTTTATAGTCAACCGTTGAACAGTGTAGATCAGCAAAACTTGGTGTTTTTTGAAGTCAACCAAATACAATGTTACCAACCTATGAGTGGATTAAACCAAGAATAAAAAAACCCCGTTGCATCTATTGTACCAAAGGAAATCCACATCGACCTGCTGATTGGATTGTAACAAAACACAGTTCTTGTGAACAGAAGAAAAACGAAGAAGTTAAGAAATATATTCAACAAGGCTATCGTGGTTAAAAAGAAGTATCAAAGGTCAAAGGTTACTTTTACTTCAACCTATAAATAGGGGGATTTATAAGTTGAAACTCTTACTTTCAGAAAGAACGCTTTTAAAGATGGTTGAAAATAATAGTATTAATAAAGTGTGGGATGAGATCTCTGCGTCACCAGTTATTACAGAGGACTTTATTGGATGGTTTTGTGACCATGTGAACTGGGAAGTAATTTGTCGCAAACAAAGATTATCTGATATGTTTATGGCGACCTATATTAATAAGATGCATTGGCCCAATGTGTCTAGATATCAAAATTTAAGCGAAGCTTTTATGCATATGTTTAAAAGCGAACTCTATTGGCCTTTTCTTTGTCGTTATCAACGGATGTCTGAAAATTTTATAAGAGAAAATGAATGGCGCATCGACTGGGAATACTTATTAAAGTATCAAACACATCTCTCTCCAGAGTTTTTTGAAGAGATGCGTCAAAAACATATTAAACCCGAAGAGGGGAGAATTTATGAAGAGGAGCAAATGGAAGAGTCAACTAATATTCGAAATGGGAAGAAACAGTTAAATGGTACTTCAAAGCTGTATAACAACCCATCAAATTTTAGAATATCATCAATGGGTGGCTCATTTTAGTTATTTAGTAACTGCTATAATTAGAGGATGGTTGTTCCCATTAAATATTTATTCTAAATGTAATTATATTTTAAGAAAATTAGTAAATAAAATACACCAATAAGTTTTATATGTTTTTCTTTATTTAGTACTAAGCAACATTACTTTTATCTATCCAGCTATTATGTTTATTATCAAATCCTAACCACTTTACAAACACCTTATTTTTGGCACGTTTCAAAACTTTTTCTACTAAATATATATCAGAATATTTTACTTTTTGCAGCTGAAGTTCATAGAATCCTCCCTTAATTTCATTTTTACTAGCATCCTCCAATAGGTATGTTACTGGGTTGGTGAGCTGAATTTTCTTAACAGTAAAAATTTCAGTAGACCAATTTGGCATGTATTTCTTATCAAACACACCTCGTAGTTTTGAAATGCGAACATGGTCACCAACCTTGTATTTTGGTTTAAATGTCATCTTTATATGGTTATAAACCGTTTTGAGCAGTAGTTTTTCATGTCTTTTTCGCACCTCTGAGGGTTTCATCCCTATAGTTCGATGTTTCCGATTGTTATAAATTCGAACAATTTTCGGAAGTATATCATACCATTTGTAAGATCCTTGATAGTTAAATTCCTTCCACATTAGGTTTTTAAGGGTTCGGTTTACCCTCTCAACAATTTGAGCCTTTTTTTCACTAAATGAACTATAGTGTTTGACATTGTATCTTTTCAACAGTTTTGTCATAGTCGAATTGTAAAACTCTTTCCCATGATCGGTTTGAAGATGAAGTGGCACCTGTTCCTTAAACACTTTTTCTATAGCTTTCGACACTTCTTCTCCAGTTTTTGTTTTTAATGGATAGGCCCAAACATATTTCGAGAAACAGTTAATAACCACTAAAATGTATTTAAAACCTTTGTTTTCGTTTGCGTACGGTATCATCTCCACAAGATCTGCTTGAAATAGATCATTTAGTGATTTCACAATCACTCTGCGCCTTAAAAAATTAATTCTAGCCGGTTTGTGTATTTCACTAACTACTTCTCGTTTAACATCTGTAATAAAATTATTAACCATCTCTCTTCTCAATAATATTAGCTTCTTGAAGCTCCTCAACTATAGCATAGATTTCGTTTGTGTGACCTGTGTTGCCAGCTGTCTGAGATGCTAATAATAAACGTAACCGTTCTACAAGTTCATTGGGATTATCCCAGTACACGTACTCTATAGGACTATCGGAGTACTCCATCTCCTCCTCTAGATTTCCACCTTTATATATGTCACTAAACAGTTTCTTAAATTTGGTTGAGTAGCTATCAGTGATCACATCTCCAGAGGCCTTATGATGTTTTCTGTTTGCATAGGTGTGTTCAATGATGTCTCTAAAAGCGTCTGCATCATCTTGGGTATACTTTGTAGGCATATTTTATCGAAAGAGTAATTTGTACAAACCGTGTGTACCTTTATAGCGTTTACCTTTTATAATTAAATCAGCTCCATCAAAATCAATTTTCGAATCACCAATATAAAAATTGTCAATATCATCTCGCCTTACACGAAACTTGGAAAAATAATTTTGTGGGTCAGAAGGCACGGTGGATGGATCATCTAAAAATTCTTTAATATAGCTTGCAAGTGAAGGATGAAACTGACTGTAGTAGTCATTCTCAGATTTATTCATCAAGTCTCTAAGTCGTCCGTTTTCAAACTCTTCTTGCTTTTTGGCCTCATTCTGTGTAAAGTTCTCTGCTGCATCTTTTAATACTGCTTTTCTCAAAAAGTAACCACTTGTGGTGGGCTTATTTAGTTTTTTAGCACTTAAAGAAAAATTTAATTTTCGTTTAGCTCTCTTCTCGGTTGTCGGTGTTGTAGGATTTGGGTTTCGAGGAGTTGACTGGAATAAGTCTTGCATGTAAACACTTGGTTCATGCATATGTTTTTCATCATCTTCTGCACTGTTATTATCAAAATTCTTATGAAAAAGCGATGAAGTTTGCAGATCTTCAAGTTCTTCCTGTTTTTCTTGTTGTTGTTTTTCGTTTTCTTGCTTGATTTTTTGAGGAGTGGGTGATAATGAAGGTATATTGACCAGTTTCGGAGGCTTTTTATCGGTTAAACTAGATTCAATATTTTCCAAGTGTTTTGTAATGGGTTGAAATAGGTTAGCCTGTGAAATCTGACCCTGTTTTAACAAATTTAATTTCTCACGTATTATTTTTCTTTTAGAAATTAATTGTTTCTTTAAGTTCTTTTCACCACTAACAATTTTTATGTTTTCTTCTGACATTTTTATCTATGTTATCTCTACAAGTGTGTTAAAACTATTAACACTAAGCAGTATTTGAATCTAAAGATATATAAAGTTATCAAAACGATACCTATATCTTCCCTTATCAATATCACAATCTTTAAAAATTGTCAAAAAATCATACGGTTTTTTCCAGCAAAATGCACACATCTTTTGAAATTCATCAAATGTCATATCAGTGCCAATATGGTTGGTGTATATATGTTTTACATTTAGTAAATCTTGTTTGAATAAAATTAAAACGTTGGCATTGTCTCTTATTAAATGTTTAGGTATTTTTGCATATGTTTGAGAGAGATAGAAACTGTCAATATTATTATGTCGACCCATACTAAAGTAGTCACGCATCACATCTTGTTTATCGCAGGCTACGTCATCAAATATGAAAATGGAAAACGGATTTGCTTCTGATGGAGGAATTATATTTTCGCCACTGTTGTAAGCATAGTACCCTATTTCTTTAATGGGTTTTAATAGATTCTCTAAATATAAATACTTTGGCTGGTATAGACTTTTTGAATACACATACACATTTTTAAACTTTAAACCGTTTGAATGTTCCAAAAGGCTCAATATAAGGTTGGTTTTTCCACAGTTTGATGGGCCCACGATAAGACATCTAATAGATGATGGAAACAGGAAACCATGTCTTGATGTAGTACTTGCATTAATATCATGGTTTTTAACTTCTAAACGCACTTTTTGTTTAACAATCTTTTTCATTTTCTATAGAAATATTATGTCAACTTAACACTGTTGAACTGGTAATGTATAAAAAAAGTAAAGACCCTGGTTTTTATTTAGTCTTAAGTGAAACGCTATGAAGTACTATGTTAGTTCAAACGTTAAAGGGCAAGGGTTGTTAAACAGTGCTATAAATAATCTGCCCTTCGAAATGCATATCCCAGGGTTTTCTTATTGTGGACCTGGGACCAAGCTAGAGAAACGTTTAGCTAGAGGGGATAAAGGTATTAACCAGCTTGATAGAGCATGCAAAGATCATGACATTTCCTATTCAACTAATATGGAGTTGACCGACCGTCATGAGGCAGATAAAGTTTTAATGAGAAAAGCTTTAGAACGGATGCGAGCAACGGATTCAGGCTTGTATGAAAAACTGGCTGCTTCTGGTGTGGCTGCTGCTATGGGTACCAAGCTAAAACTAGGGATGGGTATGGTAAATAATGTATCAAAAACTGATCAAGTGCCACGTTTAAAGGCAGTGCGTCAGTGCCTAAATATGATTCAACGTGGGATAAAGATGACAAAAAATTATTTAGGCTCTCTTGAAACTCTAGAGGGTCAAATTAAAAATCCATCACAAACAACGAGAAAATCATCATCATCTAAACCAAGAAAACCACGGTTAAAAAAAGTAAAAAAAGATGAACCTGAAACAGAAGCTATGGAAACTAATTCACCCCCTTTACATAAAGAACCAATATTGTTAAGAGTCAAAAGAAAGAGAAAGTTAAGCGACTCGGTGGATATTCCTTTTAAATTACCAAAATTTTTAAAAGTCAAACGAAAGAGAAAGTTAAGCGATTCGGTTGATGTTCCCTTTAAATTACCAAAAACCGACACAGCTGCTGTTTTGAGTGAAGGACCATTGGAGCAGAAGTCACTAAAGCGGAGACTAAGCATTGATGGTGAAGAAAATGACAATATGCATAGCAACATTAAAAAACCAAAAGTTATATAAATCTTAAACACCTTCAAACACACATATCAGTTGCTTTCATTCTTGTGTAAACTTTCAAGGTAGTAACATCATTCTTAAAAAATGAGTAAAACGAGAAAATCAAGAAAACCCATAAAAAGTAGAAAAACATCAACTTTTAAAAGAAAGAGGGCACGAATTGTAAAGAAAAAAATCAAAACATTGAGTTTCAGTCAAGCAACAAAAAAGATAAAAGATAGATTAAAACAACGAAAACCACAAGACATTGAAACTGCAGTCAAAGTTGCTCTCAAGACAGCAGAAAAAAACAAAGGAAAAGTACGACCTGCACGAATAATAAAACTACCAAAAAAGGGTGGTTTTTTGCCTCTAATACCAATCATGGCGACCCTCTCTGCCCTTGGTGCTTTAGGGAGTGGCACAGCGGGAATAGTGAAAGCCATTAATGCTGCTAAATCTGCAAATCAACAATTGCAAGAGGCTCAACGACATAACCAAAGTATGGAGTCCATTGCTATGGGTAAAGGATTATTTCTCAAACCATATAAACTAGGAATGGGTCTTTTTTTACACAAAGGTGGATGTCAAAAAACAAAAACCTAAAGTTTTTCAAGAAAACTTTACCGATTTCACTACCACAGCGAGCTCTTACAAATATTGACCTGAAAAAGTATACAAAGCTGTTAAAAATTAAACATTTTAGAGGTGTGTTTATGAGAGATGAACTACCCTCAAAGATACATAAATTTGAGTCGGGGATAATTAATTTAGATAGTAGCAGAGGATCAGGAAGTCATTGGACTTGTTATAAGAAAATTAAAAATAATGTACACTATTTTGATAGTTTTGGTAATTTACGACCTCCTATAGAATCTGTAAGATACTTTAGTTCTAATGGTGACTCAAAAGTACTGTATAATTATAACCCCTACCAGACTTATGATTCTGTAAATTGTGGACACTTGTGTTTAAGTTTTTTGTATTACTTTAAGGGTTAATAAAAAACGTCTACTAAACTATATGGTTTTTCATTTATCAGTGAACCGCTATATAGTAAACATGTCCTACACCTTTACCTTATCCGGAAAATCATCACTCCTTTCAGCAAACATCTATCCACCTATAGTGCTAAACGAGCTTGAGCAATATGATTTGGGGCTCATTAATTTCGAAAGTTACAACTCAATACCGAATGTGGATAGTTCAAATAATTTATTTTGTTTTAATGATGATAAAATTATAAAAATACCTGAGGGGTCATACGAAATTAAGGACTTGAACGATTTCCTAAATAAATACTCAAAGCAAACTTTAAAGGAGGAACAATTTGAAATAAGTATAACAGCTAACCATAATACCTTACAGTGTGAGGTTATATGCAATAAAAAGATTAATTTTGAAAAGGAAAATTCCATTGGAAGTTTACTAGGATTTGCAGGAAAAACTCTAGAGGCCGATAAAAAACATATATCTGAAAATCCGGTTGATATATTAAAAGTGAATGCTATATGTGTTGAGTGCAACTTGGTTATAAACTCTTATAATAACGGAAAAGCAGTGCACATGTTACACATGTTTTACCCCTCTTCTCCTCCAGGTTATAAAATTATAGAAAGACCCTCAAATGTGATATATCTACCAATCAGCACTCATTATATTGATGATATTTTACTTAAAATAACTGACCAAGATGGAAAACCCATCAATTTTCGTGGAGAAGTGGTCACGATTAGACTGCATCTAAAAAAATCCGTTTAAAAATGGTGTTTTTGTATAATTATAATACTTTTGGTATTCCTTATGAAGAAATTACCGCCTTAGAGGAAAGTAATAAAATTTATAAGAAGAAGATTGATAGTGTACAACCATTTAGTAATAAACAGCTAGTCAAAGAGCTAACACCTGAAAATAGAGCTTTTTTAGTATATTTAGGATTTAAACTAAAAGGACAATAACTACCATCATAGGCAAAAGACTTAGGAAATTTTGGTATAATTTAAAAGTACGTGTCAGTTGTGGTATAAGAAGAATATTTTTTTCAGTGTGGTGTAGTTTAAAGTGTTTTGAAAAAAATGAGTCGTAACATTCTAAGAGTGGGTGAAAACGTGCTCTATGATAATTCGATTGTGAGTTACCAACTACACACTCATCAACCATATGCTTCAACCACCTTAAACAACAATGATGAAATTCGAATTCCGATACAAACTCAAGACATCTATACCCTGCCTAGTCAAAGTGTTCTTTACCTTGAAGGAAAAGTACTGAAAGATGACAATACTGCCAGCACTAATGTGCACTTTGCAAACAATGGTTTAGCACATTTATTTGATGAAATTCGTTATGAGTTAGGAGGGGTGATTGTGGACCGTGTTAGAAATCCTGGGATTACATCAACAATAAAAGGTTACTGCTCATTCAAGGAAAGTGATGGTAACACCCTTCAAAATGCTGGTTGGACACTTAAAGAAAATCCACCTATATTAGATGGTTCCGGTAATTTCAATATATGTTTACCCCTAAAAACCCTTATGGGGGTATTTGAGGACCATCACAAGATTATTTTAAATGTACGACAAGAACTTGTGTTGATTCGCAGCAATTCCGATTTAAACGCTTTAATTGAAACTGAGGATAAAAAAGAAAAATATAAGGTGGTGTTAAATAAAGTTCATTGGAAAATTCCACATGTTAGAGTGTCAGATGATGAAAAATTGCGCCTTTACAAGTATTTAGAGGGTAACAGAGATCTCAATATTAGTTTTCGAAGTTGGGAATTGCATGAGTATCCACAACTTCAAACTACAACTAATCACACATGGGCAGTGAAAACTTCAAATCAACTGGAGACACCACGTTTCATTATTATTGGATTTCAGACAGATAGAAAAAACTTGTTTAGTAAAAATATGAGCCGTTTTGACCACTTATCATTAACGAACCTAAAAGTTTATTTAAACTCTGAAGTTTTTCCATATGATAACTTAAATTTGGATTTTGATAACAATCAGTATGCTATTCTATATGAAATGTATGCCCAGTTTCAAAAATCCTATTATTACCACGATCAAAGCGAACCTTGCTTTCACCCGATAAGCTTTAAAAATGATGCTCCACTGGTAGTTATCGACTGCTCTCGACAGAGTGAAGACGTGCTCAAAGGTGGTGCAGTTGACATTAGAATTGAGTTTGAAACGAAAAAAGCTGTACCTGATAAAACTATAGCCTACTGTTTAATATTGCACGATCGACTTGTGAAATACAACCCTCTAACCAGTACCGTAAGGGTAGTTTAAAGAAAAAAAAATGTTTATTTTGGATGTGCAAGGTTTCCAGTACAAAGACACTGAATTTATATGTAAGGAAATAGCTATATTAAACACCCATACTAATGAAGTTCGGCACCATATCGTTAATTTACCTATGAAGTCCATCTGGTTACATCAAGACTTTAAACATCAAGCTGAATGGAATACAAACAAACTTCATGTTATAAATTGGGACACTTTTGATTTTAGTTATTTACCATTTGAAAACCTCGCTTTATTTATTAAGGATTTAATTCAAAATGAAACTGTGTTTGTAAAAGGAAATGAAAAAAAAGTTTGGTTATGTAATTTAGTTAATAATAATGTTGTAGATTTATATGACTTGGGATGTCCCAATATTAAAAAATTAAAAAATTATTGTAATGATAAGTTTCACTGTGAAATGCATAATAATAATTATTTAAATTGTGCTAGAGAAAATGTAATTTTGTTAAATAGATGGTATTTAAATAAAAAGCATATTCAGTTTTAACCCTTTATTTATTTATTTATTTATATTATACATCCTTTAACTAATACTCTAACTAAAATTACCACTTTTGTGACTCCTCAAAGTGAACATCATCATCCACCAATGAAATCGCCTGTGATAACATATCCATCTCATTGATGGATGATGATGATGATGATGTGGTCGCCATCGCTCTTTTTCTTCTAGGTGAAGTCATCTTCTTCCCAACAGCTGCTGCAACAGGCGGCGGAGGAGGAGGAAGCATGGTTTCAGACCCATCCTGATGTAAATTTATCCCATATTTTTTGCTTGCCTGTTCTAATAATAAATACTCCTCCTCATCATCTGCCTGTATCTTATAGAATTTCACAGGCAATCTAGCAAACTTTTGAATTAATGTCTCCTGTTTTGAGGTGTATGACAACTTCACAAATACTTTTTCTCCCTTCATTTCGATTCGTTCCACTCCATAGCTGAAAGCAAGAACAATAAAAAAAATTAATAACCTAATATAATAAGTAAAATAAAAGCACATCAAAAGCATAATATAAAATAATAGGTCCTGTTAACTTTAAAATATTTAAAAAAATTTGTTATAAAACTACCTATATCAAAATGTATCAAAAATAAATCTCTTCTGAAGTTTATTAAAAAACAACAAATCTCTTAACAAAAAAAACCGTATATATATAAAATATATTAAAAAATAATATATATTTTTTGTTTTTTTTATAAGTTAAAGTTTTAACAAAAAATAACAAAACTTACCTGAACAAATTCTTTACACACACATAGACCATTTTCGGTGGACAGTTAATGCGATTGTTTGCCATTTTTATTTTATTATTTTTTTTATTATATGTTAATAAACTGTTTCAGATGATTTCTAGTTCAAAATTTTTGGTATATATAACCAATTTTTAGCTGACATAGCACTACTTTGGCCACTTATCTAAACCATGTTTTCACTTATCCATAGGCGTATCATTAGTTAAAATTTTGGTGTGGGGAGATAGTTTTTCTTATAACCAAGATGACAGCGATACTTCTATAGACTAGCTGCATCCTTTACATTTTAGTACAACTTTTTGCAAGTTTTTTGTTGGCCTATGCTATTTGTTATGGGAAACAGCTGATAACTGTCAAAAGTTGTTTCAAAAATGATGAATCGGTCTGTAATAGGGACTTATTACAATAAATGGATTTAATACTGCTTGGTCGTATTGTGACAGTATTATATAGAAAACTAACAACTGATCTCTCAAAATTGACATACTAAAGTCGAATTGAAAAATATAGTCATTTGTTTTTTTTTTTAAATAAAGACAGACACTAATAAATCTAAGCTTTATTACAATAAGTCCCTAATATATTGAATTTTAGGTTACAAACTGTCATATTTTACTATTTTGACATATCACGTGACTTTTAAAGCAGTCAAATTATTTTTGTTGGTTTAAATTAATTAAATATATATACAATATTAAAGTAGCGTCGCCTATGACTACACCTAAAAAGTGCTGACCAATATATTTTAGTTTAAATATAAAAAACACATTTTTGCTAAATAATACATTTTTATAAAATTTACTAAACATTATGTTTTGATTTGAATAAAAAAAGGTTCATTTTTACAGACTAGTGGCGTTGGTTACATTGTATTAAATCATACGTCAGTCATGTGTTTGTTATGGAATTTTCCAGGCTTTAACTATACAAGTGAAAATGAAAAGTTTTGCAAACTAAATTCCAAGCGTTTAAAATTAAACTCAAATGTCTTTTTGACACTTTTGACAGCAATTCTATGCACAATCAATACCATCCAACTGTTAAAAAAGTTAGGTTATTGTGAATCTGGCAACATGTGCTATGCTTTCTTACATTTGTTACTTAAAAAATTTCCCTCGTATTCAAGAAGAACTTTCTTATCAAACCAATATTTAATTATATTTTGACAACGTATGAATTCATTCTGACAAAGACCGTTGTTCATAACATATCTTGCACAGTTGAATATTATAGAAAAAATGAGTTCCCAAAGTTTTGATGTGTTGGTGTCTGAGTCTGTAAAAAAGGTTGAACAGGTGAGTAGACTGGTGAAAACAAGAGAGGAATTTAATTATTGGATAGTTTTTCTTCTAAATTTAATTTCAACCGTAAAAAGTTCTGTAAAAAATAAACTTGATTGTGTACAAAACTTTTCTAAATTAGAATCGAATTTGGCACTTTTAAAACATTATTTAATATTACTAAAAAATAAAAAAAGAATTCATTTTGGCAAAACTAATAGGGTGAGGTCGGTCAAAAAAAATTTGGTTTGGGAAGATGTTGAAACGTGCTTTGGTGGTAGAATTACAACAGGTATTATCACTAATTTTACCATTAAAGACCCTAAGATTTTCTTTAAAAAGGCATTCAAGAGTTTTTCAAGTCAAATTAAAAAGTCACTTAAACATTCAATTTTAAAAGTTAATGTCATTTTATCGGGGAATTTTATTAAATTACATGAAGGTACTACGCAAACTGATGTGAAGGCTTTTTCTACGAGAAACAGTATAATAGACCAAACAACAAATTTAAAAAAATGGTATGAGGAAAATGTTTCTCAAAAAATATTAACCAAGATGGAGGATTTTCAAGAGCGAGATTCTGGTTGGGCTCTGTATGAAATTCTCCATCTTAAGGTTAATATTAATAAACACACCCCAATCAACTGTGGTGATTCAACTTATGTTGAGTCACCGCAGTGGATTAAAAACACCAAGGGGGTGATCAATATTCAAAATAAAGATAATTATTGTTTTCTTTGGTCTATTGTGGCTGCTTTACACCCTGCTGCTCATAATAGCAATATAACTTACTCGTACCCTCATTTTAGTCAGGTGGGACTGAATTATGAAGGTTTGGAATTTCCTATACGACTAAAAGACATTTCAAAATTTGAGAAACTTAATAATTTATCAATAAATGTTTTTGGAGTTGAAAAGAATGAAATCCTACCTATCTGTTTAAGCAAATCAGATTTTTCCAAACGAATTAATTTACTTATTTTATCGTGTGGTGATGATGATGATGTAGTTGATAGTGAAAATGAGATGCATATAGATTCTGAAGATTTTGAAATTCTCCAACCCAATAAAAGGATCTATCACTTTGCCCTAATAAAAAATATTTCACGTCTTATATCAAGTCAGGTGGGTAGACAAAATCATAAAAAATGGGTATGTGACAGATGTTTAAATTGGTTTGTTTCTGAGGCAGTGCTGCAAAAGCATTATTTAGATTGTAAAAATTTAAATTTTACCAAACTAACTCTACCAAAGAAAAATGACGACATTTTGAAATTTACAGAATTTAAAAATAAAGAGCAAGTGCCTTTTACAATTTTTGCTGATTTAGAAAGTTTGTTGGAAAAAATTGACAACGATGATAAAAGTGCATCATCACCATCGAATACACAAAGAATTCAACACCATATTCCTTTTGCGATTGGGTATTATGTGAAATGTTCATATGATAACTCGCTCTCCTATTATCATCAAATTGTAGGAAATGATTGCATTTCACGTTTTACTCATGAGCTGAAAAGAATAGCAGAAAAGTTGAGTAACATTTTTTCAAATATTGTTCCTTTAAAACCGTTAAACACACTGGAAAAATTTGATTTTAATAATGCAACCCATTGTCATATCTGTGAGAAGGCTTTTCAAGAGGGAGACAGAAAACATTTAGATCATTGTCACTTGACGGGAAAATATAGGGGAGCAGCTCATCCGGGTTGTAATTTAAATTTTAATGATTCACACAGTGTTCCTGTAGTATTCCACAACCTTTCTGGTTATGATAGCCATTTCCTTATAAAATCTTTAGCAAAGGAGGTAGAGGGTAGAATTCAACTTCTCCCTGTAAACAAGGAAAAATATATTTCGTTTACTAAATACATTGAAGGCACCAAAGTAAATTTTCGTTTTATTGATTCTTTTCGGTTTATGCCTTCCGCGTTGGACAAACTAGCTTCATATTTAGATGATTCCAAAAAGACAATTTTAAAAAGTTTTTACAAGGAAGAGGAAAAATTTAATTTAGTTACTCGTAAGGGTGTCCTGCCCTATGAGTATCTCGATTCTTGGGAAAAGCTATATGAAACTGTTCTTCCTCCTAAAGACGCATTTTATAGTACTTTGGAAGGAAAAGGTGTTTCAAATGATGAATACAAAAGGGCACAAACAATTTGGAATACCTTTAATATTAATTCGCTTTTGGAATATGCGCTTTTTTACATGAAAATTGATGTAATTTTGTTATCTGAAATAATGAGCTCGTTCCGTGACATCTGTCTCTCCACCTATAAACTTGATCCGCTTCATTATTTTACCAGTCCAGGATTGGCCTTTTCAGCCATGCTTAAACAGTGTAAAATAGAGCTACAACTTTTGACTGATGTTGATATAATCATGTTTATAGAAAGAGGTATAAGAGGTGGAGTTTCACAGTGTTCAAACAGATATGCCAAAGCCAACAATAGGTACATGGGAGAGTCATACAACCCCAATAAGGAAACATCATATTTAATGTACTATGATGTTAATTCACTTTATGGCACAGCTATGACTCTACCATTGCCCTATTGTTGGCTTTGAATGGGTTCATAACAATTCATTCACTGAGGAGGATATATGTAATATTTCAGATGATAGTCCCATAGGGTACATTTTTGAAGCAGACATTTCATACCCTGCTAACCTACCTATTTGAAATACATAAAGACCTTCCTGTCTGCCCTGAACATCGAGTGCCACCCAACTCAAAAAGTAAGCTACCCAAACTGATGACTACACTTTACAATAAAGAGCGATATATCATCCATTATCGTAACTTAAAACAGGTCCTTGGTTTGGGTTTAAAAATTAGAAAAATTCATAGAGTCCTTAAATTTAAACAGTCTCAATGGTTGAAACCCTATATTGAATTAAACATCCATATGCGTCAGCAAAGTAAAAATGAATTTGAGAAAAACTTTTACAAATTGATGATTAATTCAGTATTTGGCAAGACTATGGAGAATGTTCGAAAATATAAGGATGTTAAGTTGGTAACTCGATGGTCGGGTCGTTTTGGTGCGCAATTCTATATTTCAAAACCTACTTTTCATAGTTTAACCATATTTGATAAAGATATGGTTATTATTGAAATGTCTAGAAACAACATTATTTTCAATAAGCCCATATATGTAGGATTTACAATTTTGGACTTGTCAAAAACTTTTCTTTATGAATTTCACTATAACTATATTAAAACGAACTTTGGAGATAAAGCCCTTTTGCTATATACGGATACAGACAGTTTAATTTATAACCTACATGTTGATGATATATACAAACATATGAAAACTGATATTGACAAATTTGACACATCTGACTACCCACGAGACAATATTTTTAACATGCCATTAAAAAATAAAAAAGTTTTGGGGCTCATGAAAGATGAAAATAATGGTGCTATAATGACAGAGTTTGTAGGATTACGGTCTAAAATGTATAGTGTGAAGATTTTGGAAAATAAGAGCGATTTGCAAAATCTTCAAACTAAACTTGAGCAGAAAGGTCTTTCATTAACAGAGGTTCAGGAACAATGTTTAAATTTAAATATTAGTAAAAGGGCAAAGGGTGTAAAAAAGGCTTCACTTAGAAAAATTACATTTAATGACTATCTTGAGTGCCTTTTTAAAAATAAAATCACAGAGATCTCTCAAACCATGATCCGATCTCACAAACACGAAGTGTACACAATCAAACAAAAAAAGATTGCTTTAAGTCCTTTTGACGATAAACGTCAACTATTACCCCACTCCACCAACACAGCACCATGGGGCTATCCAATAACTTAAATAAATCTTAAATTTAAACTAGTCTACAGAATCCTCTCAACTTGTTCAGACATCGGACACTGTGTGTCTAGGAACTCATTAAACTAGGTAAGTAAACAACCTAAAAAAAAAAATTAACACCTAGAAGAAAAAAAATGATAAATAAAAAATCTGTAAAAAAATTATACTTACCTTTTAATTGTTATTTCAGTCTAACCGAGATACCACCACCACAATGAACAAGAAATCATTACATCAAAAAACAGAAAAAGACAACCTAGAAATTTATCAAGCTACAAATAAAACATCACCACAAGGATGGCAGAAGAAAAATAACATAAAAAAGACTGCAGAATGTGTGACAACCAAGCAACTTGGGTTTCTGGACCAGATGGATAGCAGTAGTAGTAGTAAAAATGTATGTGTTTACTGTAAAAGAAACGTTTGTTTCTGTCAAAACTATTCACATTGCAATATTGGCACTAGGCTTTGTTCTAGTTGTAAGCAAATGTTTTGTTTTTGCAAGAAATCAATTGAACATCATAAGAACATTGAAAAATATTACACAGTAAGAGGTGAACAAGACCTATTTTGCTATGAGCAAATATCTCCTTCTCCTCGTTAATATATGTTTAAAATTAAATAAATTAAAAATAAAATATTTGAAGTATATTTTCTTATTTTTTCAGATCCAAAAGACATGTATCCTGTGTCGTGCACAAGTACCAAACAACTTTCGGATATGCAAATTTTGTTTATTGGAATCTGCAATCAAATACCCAGAAACAAGAAAATTGGCATGCAGAATTTTTCAACAGAAATATAATTATAACATCAAGTTTGACTAATTTTTATTTTAATAAAAAGACTTACCAAATATTATTTAATAAATCACTTATTGCTTTTCTTTGATACCCTATCCTCTTTTTTGACTCATTTTATATAAAATTTATTTTGAAAAAATGTATCATATCAATCAAAAATGCTTACTATAAACTATAAACATCTCCCAGTATACAAAATTATTATAAAAGTTGCATCATATTTTTGCTAATGAGATAAAATAAGAACATGTGTGGGGTCACTAAGGTTATCCAACAAGATACTCGTGCAATCATTTTTTTAGAAATTATTTTATTTTTTAACACACAGAGAAAATAACAGACAATATCCCGATTAATTTTAACAAATATTTTTAGAAATTATTTTATTTTTTAACCAACAATTACCTAAGGCCTTTTTCACATTAAGACTTACCTAGACCAGGCTAACCTAGTGAAGCTCAAACTAAAAAAACACACCATTTTACCTACTCGCGCATTGGCACCTAACTCATTGACCAATAGGGCCTTTCAACAGCCTCTGGTTGTTACGTCATTGCTCACAACTTCTTACACACTTCTTTTAGTCCCAAGGTCATACCAAGTTCACTTCTTCAGCAACAGACAGACAGACATACAGACAGACAGAACTGGATGGCATGTTACCAATATATATAGAACCTCCACTACTACACTACTTATTTTGTTGATTTCTTGAATTTGAACTTTGATTTGAAATAGTTGTATTGAAAGCAGAAGGTGAATTAAAACGGTTTCTCTGAAAACTGTTCTGTTGAGAATTACGCGTAGTTTGAGGTTGTCTAGGGGTTTGATTTTGCCTACTAAAACTGGGCATTTGCACTACAGATTCGAGCGCAACGCAATGATTTTCTATAAACGTGTAAAGATCAGTGTAGGACGGAATTTCTGAATTGTTTTTCTCTCTACTATAGTAAAGTTCGAAATCAGTCCTCATCTTGACTTCAAGTTTTGAGAGCATCATGTTAAAAGTAAGAAAGTCCCATTCTTTTGTAGGAAAACCAAGCTCATTTAAGATGGCTAGATTCTCAGAAAATGTATCCAACATGGAACGTAATTCTTTCCCAGAACTGGATTTAGTTGAAAGAAAGTTAATAGCATTCAAAGCGGTAGTAGCAATAATTCGTTTATTTTGATACCTCTTTACTAAGGTTTCATACGCAATGTGATAATTGCTATCTGCGAGGGGAATGGTTTTTACTAGAGAAAGGGCTTCATTCAGAACAGAACTCCGCAAGTGTTGAAATTTCTCTATATCACTTAACTCAGAATTTTGATGTACCATGACTTTAAATAAGTCAAACCAGTGTTGCCAGTCTTTATAATTACCATTGAAAATTGGCAACCGTGGTTGTGGAAATGATCTTGTATTTGACCTCTGAACAATATTTTGTTGGTTAGGGTTGCCTACGTAATTGACAGGGTTGGCCCTAAAAAGGTCGTAGTAAATACCCTTACATTCATAATAAAGGTTGTCAAAGTCTTTTCTAGTTTTATCCTGCTCGTCAAATGAAAGTTTAAACTCTTCGAGAGAGCCAATAATTTGGTTATGAAAATTATAGAATTGAGCATGACATTCTTCGACGTCTTCATATCTGGATTTGAACAAAAAGTGAAACGCTGTATCCGACTTCGCTTTCAAAGCTACCTCGTGAGCTTCCGCCATTTGGTTGAAGCTCAAAAGCCTTTTGTCGCAAAGTTTTTTCTGTTTTTGCGTAGACATTTTTGTTTTTGAAAGTTAATTTGTTTTTAAAATTACCCAAAAAAATGCTTAAAATATAGCTTAAAATTTAACCCGAATTTTAGCAAAAATTAAACAATTTTATTATTTTAATTTTATTAACTTTTTTCGAAAATTTTGAAATGAAATGTTTGTAAGTTTGTCTGTATGTTATTATTTGAACATATCCCTTAAAAAAAAACTTTTATGTCTCACCAAGGATTGAACCCCGCACCTTTCGATTCCAAGTCGCACACTCTGTGCATACGACTAGCGGTCCGGTCTGAAAGTTTTTTAAAAAACCTCGGTATTTGAACAAACAACGCGCGCAACGTGAGACCTTGGTGACACTTGCACCTGCGCGTTAACGCCGCGACACCTGTAAAATCGATAATTAAAGGAATTTAGATGGAAGAACCGCCTTAAATTTTCAGTTTCGGCGTATTGACGCCACTTTTACTGAAAATGTAATGAACAAAGCGATCAACTTTCTTTGATGAACTAGTAAACTATACGAAATATGTGCATTGGTTCTAGCTATTTTTGAACGGTAATAAACACTTCGATCAACTTTGAAGGAACATATCCCCAACAGGTCTTAAAACAATATGGTCTGATAATTGAAATTGAAATAAATTTTGAAATTTGAAATAGAAAATAGAAATTTGGAATTTTTGTAGGAAATTGCTGAACCACAGGAGTCTAGGTAGTTTGGAACACTAATAATTTGGGTCGAAGGGCCATTAAATGTGCGTGCAAGGGCTGAAAAATAACGGAATTTCCTTCGATAGGTCGCCGGTATTGGCTTCACAAGCACATTTAAAAATAAATGTCGGTATTGACGATTGAAAATGGAAAGTTACGATACATATGGAATTTTATATGAAAAGGCACCTACCTCGGACTCTCTTGCAGCTCCAGTCGACGTTTAAACGTCCAGTTTTTTCACCTCAAATTCACTTTTTTCGGGAACGTGATTTTGCTAGTGTCTTGTTGTGACGGTGGTTCTTTGCGCACTCATTGCGGCGCTGCTTCTCTTCCACGTGTCCGGTGCCGTGAAACCCCATATGCATATTTTAGAGCGCGAAAATTTAAATTATTTTAAACGCGCAGAAAAGGAAAAGAAAATGAAAATTAGGAAATTTCTTGCTTGCACCAACAATGTGCTTGTAACAGAACAGCAAGTTAGTTGTCGTTTTAGTGAGCTTTGTATTCATGAACTTAAAAAGTAACTGTTATTTTTTTAAATATTAAAAAAAATTATAAAAATTCGAGATTAATCAAGAAAGTTTATGACTACTACCCTCGGTCGATCGGTGATGTATCACTCGATTTTAAGTCACCAGGTGTTTGCGTCAAATATGAGTACGAGGGTCTATATGACGACATAAATCCAAACTAGCCGCATTAAGAGCGTTTTTAAGATATAAGCTTACTTTCTTACAAACAAACAACTAATAGTTTTTCTGTAAAACTAATTTGGCGAAAGTTATAAGTCAAAGTTTGTAAAAAACAAGATGCTAAATGCTAAAATTAATAAAAATCGAAAAGTGGTTTTGGCCAAAAAATTAGCCGAGACTGATCTTAATCCACCTAATTCTAAAATTATAAATAATTTTTT